>OU343220.1:325904826-326338917 GCA_910596185.1 Chrysanthemum makinoi | reverse complement strand
TTTCGCGGGTTAACTTCATGTTTATCTTCCTGAGGTTGTCAGGTTTCAGCGATTGCGTGTCAGCGCCATTTCTCGTTACGTTGGCTTTATGACCATGTAGTCCACATATGCCTCCAAATTTCTCCCTATCTATGATTTAAAAGCGAAGTCTACCAACCGTTGATAGGTTGCCCCAGCATTCTTCAGTCCGAATGGCATTTTTGTATAACAGTATGTTCCTTGGTCTATGTAGAATGCAGTTTTTTCCTCATCGTCCCTATTCATCTGGATTTGGTGATAACCCTTGTAGGCGTCAAGGAAGCACTTATACTTATATCCCATGACGGATTCAATCTTCCAATCTATCTCCGGCAAAGAATAGTAATCCTTCGGGCACGAGGAGTTCAGATTTTTGAAGTCAATACACATTCTCTTGCTTCCGTCACATTTCTTAACCAACACAAGATTGGATATCCATGTCGGGTACCTTACCGGCCGAACTATGCCGGCCTTGACCCATTCCTCCACTTCTCTGTTGATTACTTGGTTCTTTTCTCGCGAGAATATTCTCCATTTTTGGGCCACCGGTGTGTCAGAGGTGTTCACACAGAGAGAGTGCTGTATGAGGCGTCTTGGCACCCCGATCATGTCTGCCGGCTCCTAGGCAAAAATATCTTTGTTCTTCCTCAAGATCTCGATGAGCTGCCTCCGGCATTCTCGTGAGAACTTGGTTCCTATGGTTACCCGTTGCTCTGGGTAGGCTGCGTTAACTAGGATGTCTTCCGTTTGTTCTTGGCCTTCTTGAGCTTCTTGATCCCAAGTTTCTATTTCCCTTTCGGAAGAGCAGCTTCTCCGGGGGTCTTGCTCTTCCTCGAATCTCCTACATTCCATGACTACCGCTCTTTTGGCGATCAGAGTGGCTATCCCTTTCGGAGTGGGGAATTTCATCATTTCATGGATGGTAGAGGGTGTGGCCCTTAATTCTTTGAGACCCATTCGGTTGAGTATTATATTGCGGGGGGAAGGCGATTTCACTACCGTGAACGTCATCATCACCGTCCGGAACAGACCATGATCCCCCATGCGTACTTCTAGTTCTATCTTACCCATCGGCCGGATGACTTCGCCGGAAAATCCTACCAGCGGAGAACTCGTTTCTTGCTGCCCGGGTGGATGGAAGGAAAAGTTCTGAAGCAATGTTCATACATGACTTGGACGGAGGCGCCTTCATCTACAAACACCCTTCTTACAAAATATCCTTCTATTTCGGCTTCTACGATTAACGGCTCGTCAGACAGGTCGTCCGTATTTATCTAGGGGAAGGATATAGGGATATTCATCTAGCTTTCGTCATAGAACCTGCCCTTTCTTTTACGATCCTCCGAGTATTTACGGACCATGTTGATCACTTTTCCTTTTCCATTGTGACCTCTCGGCCTTTCCTTTCCTTTTTGTTGGACATTCTTAACCAAGTGATCTAACTTCCCCGATTCAAGGGCCACTTCTAATTGCCTCTTTAAATGATAGCAGTCATTGGTGAGATGGCCTCTTTCTCCATGGTACTCACAGAACCGATCCTCATTTTCTTTGCTTGGCTTCCCTTGTAACAGGGGAGGTGGGGGCAGGTTTAGGTGGTGTTCGGTGGAAAGTATTTCTTTGGGCTGCTTAGTAAGGCCGGAGAGAAGGATCCGAGAACCATCATGCTTATTGAAGTCGTTACGTCTGAATTCATTTCGGGGTCGTGCTTCGGCTTTTGGAGAGACATAAGGGGAGAAGACTTCTCTTTGTCGAGAATCATTCCTTTCCCAAGGCCGGCGGTCGCCCCTCTTCCTGTCATTGAATCCTCCCCTGAGATTCCTATCTCTTGAGACCTGACTGCTTTGCTTCCGGGATACGTCATGGGTTTCTTCCCTTGGCAGCTCGGTGTTCTTATAAACCTCTTCCGCCCGGATATAATCATCTACCCTGGTTATCATTTCTTTTACGGATTTCGGGATTTGATCGGAAAACTTCTTAGACAGGTCAGGGCACCGATGAGCACCCATGAATGCTGATATTTTCATGAGCTCCGGCACTCCCGGTATACGGCTAGCTTCGTCGGTCCATCGTTCTTTGAATATCGGTAGTGTTTCATTTGCCTGCCTGACAATCCGAGTGATCTCTGTGGGATCCTTCAGGTTCTTTTGTCGCAGAGCAAACCTCGTAGTGAATTGTTCTCTTAGTTCGTCCCAACTGTCAATGCTCCCCGGTTCCAAATTGTTGAACCACCCTTGTGCTACTCCGTCCATGGTCTGTTGGAACATCCGGCACCACACCGGCATCGGCCACTCTCCTTGATTTGCTGCTCCAACGAAGCGGTTGATGTGATCATCAGGATCAGCCAAACCATCATACAGCTTCAAGTTAGTAGGTATGATGTATTTGGGGCCAGCGAACTCCACTATCCTCCTTGTGAAGGGTGACCGGGCCAATTCCTTATGTGGTTTCCTGAGATCATCTTTGGGGTTTGGTGCAGCGTCTTCCTCTTGCTCATCTTCGTCTGTGAAAGCAAGTCGAACCGGCTTGACGACACCGGCCCTCGTTGCGTTGTACTTTCTGAAGAGGGCCTCTAAGGATTCCATCTGGGCTTGTATTTGTTCCGGCATTCCGGAGGTTTCAGTGTTGAAAACCCCACTCCCGCCTATATGTTCCGGCGGGGAGGTAGGTTCTGGGGGAGGCCGTAACTCCGGACCTGTCATTCGGTTCTCTGGTAGAATGAATTAGGGTCCCACGGATGGCGCCAATTTGTTGAAGCAAATTCCCGCTATCCGGTTAGGCTGGAGGGTTCTACTTTAGTCAACGATGCCGGAGGGAATGAGTCTTCCTTCCTGCACAATAAGCAACACTCGTTAGCCTCGCCCTGGACGGCGTCCAGGACCAAGCTCCGGCGTGAAAGTAAGCTGGAGGGTAGAGATGGTAATAAATGCAGTGGTTAATGTAAGTGTGTGTGTGTTTATGTCTGTCGAATCATTAAATGTGTTGGGGTATTTATACTACCCCAACTATGTACCTTCATTACTGCAGAGATACTGTTCGTGCAGACCTATATTACCTGTTTGCAAGCCTATAGCCACCCTAGTTGATAGGCCACGTGGTGAGAATCCCTTAAAAACTGGATACTGTCATTTGTCGTCCGGACGGTTTAAACAATGCCGTCCGGCCAACGATGTTGCCGGACTGCATGTCTTCCGGACATATACGCCAACATTAGTCATATGATATAATATTGGTGCCTTTTCTATAATATTGTTGCCTTTTTTTAATGTGGGGTTGTTGGACGGGTTGTTGGATATTTGAAAAATAAATAAATATAATTGTACACATGAACGTTAGTCAACTATGTATGATGTTTTCCACATAAAATTTCTTAATTGTTTATTATTTACTGATCCATCGAGATACTTTTCTAGTATTATGGTTCAAAAGTTTTTTTTTTTTTTTTTCACCTACCCGGTTATATTTTAAATTCAAAAATGTTGTTCGCACAAAGCTTGAATATCACTTCCATATCCATTTGATCATCTATATAAACCCAACACCAAGGAACTAAAACAAGACCAAGTTCTTGATAGATATATCTATGGCAAATTATAAGTCATGGCGATTGATCGAGGCTGCTCTAGTTACCATTCTTTTCTTGGTCGATTTTGGTTTCGCAGAATCACGTATGCACATCCTATCTTGCTAATGAATATGCATACATCTACGTTACACTCTCATAGGCGTTACTTGTATTTACATAGCTAGCCTGTGTTTATATTCTTTTAACTATGCATGTGTGAATATTGTTTTTGTCATGTTTTATTTTCATATTACCAAAGGGCATTTAGCATAGCGAAATTTTTTGTTGCCAAGTAGTTAAACTCAAAGGGTCGTAGGTTCAAGTCTTGTTTGAGACAGTAGGTGTATTATTAGGTGTTTGATGTATGTTTAGTATTAATCTAAGACTTCGCCTTAAAATTAAAGGCTTTGTGGTCGTTTTCAAGTTTCAGAATAGTTTAGAAGTAATATACACGGTTATGCTTTTTAGAAGACCAAAATGATATTCAATCGAACTGAGTCCATTGAAAACGTTACGTACTTTTGTATATTTTGCCATCAAGAAATTAAAAAGAAGCTTACAAAGGTGTTAATTTTATTCATGTGTTTATTTATATTCCTATAGCTGGAAACTACACCTTCTTGCTATGTAGTATTTGATAATGAATATTTGCTTACATCTACTTGTATTTAAGTGGTTAGCGTGTTCATATTTTTTAACTAGCTAGCATATGTGTGAATATTGTTTTTGTCATGTTTTATTTCCATATTAGCATAGCGATATTTTTCGCTGCCCAATAGTTAAACTTAAAGGGTCGTAGGATCAAGTCTTACTTGAGACAGTAGGTGTATTATTAGGTGTTTGATGTGTACATACGTTCAGTATTATGAGACTTCGCCTTAAAGAAAAGGACTTCGTCCTAAAATAACGACTTAGTACTTTTTTGTATATAGGGAAAGTGGGAGTGGGAAAATTGAAAAGGGGAAGGGGAGGCCGGGCCGCGGCGCCATAAGGGCATTGTGGTCATTTTCAAGTTTCAGAATAGTTTAGAAGTACTATACATGGTTATGTCTTTTAGAAGAGCAAAATGATATTCATATGACTTAAATTCTTAAAATGAATCGGACTAAGAAAAGAAAGTTACCCATTGAAAACCTTACGTGTTTTTGTATATTTTGTCATCGAGAAATTAGAAAGAATCTTACAAAGGTGTTAAGTTAATCATGTGTTTATTTCTATTCCTATAGCAGGAAACTATACCTTCTTGTATAATGCAACACAAGCTCCTTCGGTTTCATTCTATGATTACATCATCATTGGAGGAGGCACTGCAGGAATTCCATTAGCCACCACTTTATCTGCAAACTATTCGGTTCTATTACTCGAACGTGGTGGCTCACCTTATGACAATCCCAATGTCACCGACGAAGCCAATTTTGGTTTATTATTCTTGGACAATTCATCGAGCTCACCCTCACAAGAATTCATAGTAGAAGGTGTTGTAAATGCACGAGCTCGTATCTTAGGTGGTGGTACAGCAATTAACGCGGGTTTTTACTCTCGTGGTGAAGCAAAATTCATTATGGAGGCTAAATTAACAGACAAAGATTTGATTCTAGATTCTTACGAGTGGACAGAAAAAGCAATAGTTTTTGAGCCTGTTGTGAGGGCATGGCAATCAGCGGTTCATGATGGACTGCTCGAAGCTGGTGTGACACCAGACAACGGGTTTACTTATGATCATTTAGTTGGTACAAAAGTTGGTGGTACTATTTTTGATCAGTTAGGAAAGCGACACTCCGCTGCTGATTTGCTACAATTTGCAAACCTTGAAATGCTGTCTATTTTCCTGTATGCAAGTGTTCACAAAATCTTATTTGACACCAAAGGTACGTTACTAATGCTCCACTAAACGAAATAATTATTTTTGTGATAAGAATATTTGGTGACATCTTTACTAACTAATCTTTGGCTTCTGTTACATCAGTGAATACATTTTTCTTGTAGTACCGATTCCGATTTTTTACACCGTATTAAACTTGTACAGGGACAATGCCAAATGCTAATGGGGTAGTATTTGAAGATTCATTAGGAAAAATGCATAGAGCATTTCTAAATGCTGGAGATAATAACGAAATCATATTGTCTGCTGGTGCACTAGGAAGTCCACAACTTTTGGTGTTAAGTGGTATCGGTCCAAAAGAGCAGCTTGATGCCCTTAAGATCAATTGTGTGCTTGAGCAACCTTTTGTTGGTAAAGATGTGGCCGATAACCCCCGAAATGGATTTTTCATCCCTTCTCCCATTGCTGTTGAGAGATCCCTAGTCCAAGTTGTTGGTATTACTCCCTTTGGTAGCTACATCGAGGCAGTTAGTGGATTCAATGTGATCTTAGCAAATGTTTCAGCGTACGGGTTTACCCCTGAGGTGTCTACATTATTTATATCAAATAGTAACTAATATTAATATGTTCTTTTAAATTAACATCAGTGACTACGCGACATAGTTAACGTGATGAGTTATATAATTGTTTTGTTTCTTTTGTAGATGGGCGGACTTATATCTGAGAAGGTTAATGGTCCTCTATCTAAAGGTGAGTTAACGATTGTAACTCGTAATCCAGCTGACAATCCAGCAATAACCTTCAACTACTTCAGCGAACCCGAGGACTTGCAGAAATGCGTGAAGGGGATTGAAACTATTTTGAAAGTTATAGATTCAGAAGCGTTTTCCAAATACAAATTTGCCAATATGACAAAGCAAGATATTTATGATCTTAACATCAAACTATCAAATGTGCATAGCAATACAAGTACCTCCTTGGAACAATATTGCAAGGACACTGTAGGCACTTTTTGGCACTATCATGGTGGGTGTCATATTGGACAAGTAGTTGATGATGAATATAAGGTTATTGGTGTAAATTCTCTTCGAGTTATTGATGGATCTACTTTACTTAACTCTCCGGGAACTAATCCTCAAGCTAGTTTGATGATGCTTGGAAGGTAATTTATTATCCAAATATGCATATGTTGTTTTAGTTATACGAGTTGTACCATATGTCAATATTTGTTAATCAAGTATTAGATGATGGTGTTTCGGTTTTAATTTTATGCAGGTACATGGGAGTTATGATACTAAACAAAAGACTTGCGTTGGACAAGCCATTTGCAGATTGGTGATCAAATTAGTGTTGGTCGGTGTTTCTTTCGTTATTGATCGAGTTTTAGTTTTACTGTCTTTATTTGCATCTTCCAGTTGTAATAAATTTCTATAGCTATAGAAATGTTGTGGATATATTGATGATGCAATGTATGCTATATTTACTGTAATTATACCACAATGAATAACATCTGGACCCTATGTCTAGACAATATTGAAGTGAAATAAAAAGTTTGTGCATGTCTTAATTTGTTAATAGCATTCACCCTTTTTTTTTAGTCCCTGCTATTCAAACTTTTGATTTCAGCTATGATTTAATTACCAAGTTTCAAAATAGGTGATTCTCTTTCAACTTGGTTTTTTTTTTTTTTTTTTTTTTTTTTAATGCTACAATTGGAATTACAAACATGGTCTATTTTGGTATTTTGGTTTAGGGTTCTTCTTCAATTATCTTTGATCAATAAAGAGGAGCTACAAGTGGACATTTATGCCTTTGTGTGGACTGGTCCTAGACCCGGCATGACAAAAGCCTATTATTGGTCAGCATCAAAACGATGGTGGGGCAAAAGTGTATTGCAAAAAAACATACGGACTTGTTAATACAAATAAACCGTAAAAACGTTTATTTATATTTTACGATCTTTTAATGTTTTGTCGATAACAAACGTAAAATCATTTTAACGAAACAAATAAAATACGTAAACGGTTTGAGCCAATAGTTTACTAACACACTTACGTTTTCATATAAATCACTAAACAAGTAATAGTGCTTTCATGTCTTAGTAATGCATATGTATAACAACTAGTGTTTACATATTTGGTAGATATATACATAATTAGTATGTATTATAATGGGCGATAAAATGGGTTGAAGTTTAAGTATTTAACCCATTGACTTAATACATTGAATGTAGTTGGGTCAAACCCAAAGTCCATGACCCATACCCATGGAGCATAATCCATGACCCATTGCATGACATCATGCATAAGTCATAATGGGTATTATCCATGACCCATAGAGCTAACCCATAACCCATTGACTAGATGCATTGCATCTTCTAAATACATTGTATCTACTTGGATACCCATGGTACAAAGTCTAGGACCCATGACCCATAACCCTTGACCCATGACCCAAAACCCATGGGCAAATATGAGCGTCTCACGGATCCCTCTGATTACACTAGACGGATCCCTCAGGCAAGGGATTTGTGGGATCCGTGCAACAGTGGCATATTTTGTCTATAAATACTGAGTCATTTCTTCATTGTAACTCACCCCTTTCACACACATTCTCCCTTAGTGTTGTGTAGTGTTTACGAACTCTCGAGTAGGTGACTCGGGGAGTGTAGTAGGGCAAGGAAGGTGTCCTTGTAGCCGAACTACTATAAATACTCGCGTTGTGGTTTTGTGCTTCTTACTCTTTATCTTAGTTTTATTTATTCATATGCTTATCTATCAACATCCAACACACACGTTTAAATAGATTGACATAAGTCGATCTAAATAGTTTAAAACCTAGTTTTAATTGGCAAAACTATTCAACCCTTCCTTCTAGTTTTCCACAGGACTGTCATCCTGTTTATGTTTAAAGTCAAGAAAAGCAACGAAAGAGAATAGTGTTTGTCTATCGAGTCTTGTCTTAGCAACGCTACTTTGTACATATAATTAACTTACATAATTAGCTTGCTACCAGTAAAAAAATTCCCCATAACCCTTAACTGTGTTTTTCCTTACCTTACACATAACGTTACAACGCTTTATAAAGACTTATTTGATAGGTTATCCTAGTTGCTTATGCCAAAGTGGTGAGGGTTTGATCATTTATCAAGCTTATGGTATTCTATGTGCTATGACATGTAATGAGTGTTCATTTTTCCGTTTTCATATTGTCATATCACTCATACACCAGATAGATGAGAGAACCCAAACACTTATGTGAGGTGCTAGTATATATTTCCGTGCTTGTTAGAATTATTTTCGAACGCGTTGTGCTATAAACTATCTTTAAACCAATGTTAAATGCCCCCGACTTGTAATTTGATTAGGCTAAAAGCACATTTGCTTGAGGACAAGCAAATCTCAAGTGTAGGGATATTTGATGAGGTGTAATTTCATACATTCTTAAGGGGTCATTTAGCCTCTAAACTCGTACATATTTGATCATTTATTGCCCTAATTTGCTTTTATTTGAATTTTAGATAAGTGGGAAGAAAATGCTAGAAAAGTACAAGTTTTGGGCTCGATTGGACGAAGAACGAAGAAAAATGACAAAGGCCACGTGACAGGGTCACGTGACGGCGTCAAAATCACATGCGTTGCCGTCACCTCGTAGCTGAAGACTAAGTGGATGGAGACGGTCTACCAAGATGGCGTCAGAAGGCATCTGACAGCGTCATAACTCCAACTTGATGTCGTCACACTAATAAGGCGGTGGATAAGACGAACCCCTAATGGGTGGCGAGCTGACGACGTCACACCCATAAGGTGACGCCGTCACAACCCAAAATCTATAAATATAAACACATTGTTTTCATTATTGTGTGTGCAACTTTGGAGGAACTTTAACCATTGAGATAAGGTCGGTTTTTAGCAGCCTTATGGCCATTGAAGCACTCATGTATTATTGAGATAAGTTATTTAATCAATCATTCAATCATGTCTATGTGTTATTGTTTGATTTGTTTATTTGTTTCTATTTTTATTATTATGCTAGGCTAAATTAACTATTGTTTACTTAGGATTGTATGAAACCTAGTTATTAACTATTTTGTTGTCGTCTCTTGTTTAATGGCATGCATGTTAGGAGTTGGAAAACTGGCTAGGGAAAATTAGACTAGCTTGAACGTCCACTAAAATGTGACTAATTGATTACTTATGTCTTAGGTTGTTAATTAGGTGAGTAATTATTGCGTAGGTTAGTCATTGGGTGAGCTTGAAAAATCAGACATGCGTCGTTCACTTAGGCTAGTCTATAGACGTGAGGCTATGGCTGAGCATCGGTCCGGAACTGACCCGAACCGACGAAACTCGACCCGACCCGAGAACCGATTTCACAAAAAACATGAACCGAAACCGAATCGAATCGGTTCGGTTTGGTTTTGTGTCGGTTCGGTCCGGTTTACATGCTTTATGTGTGTGTTTAGTCGGTTTTGGGCCGAACCGACCCGACCCGAAAACTGACAACCGGTAATACATAGAACCGAAACCGAACCGAAAATGGTCGGTCTGGTTCGGTTCGGTCCGGTTTGGCTTGGTTTTCCGGTTCGGTTCGATTCGATCGGTTTTGTGCTCTGCCCTACATGGGACTGACTAAAGCAGGACATGTAATTAGGAATACTTCATATTACATTAGGCAAGGACGTGACAATTCAACAACATAGTAAGAGATAACTATGGAGTAATGAATTCTAGGTAAATACGTTTTTCCTCATATAAGTTCACCACCACTTTTTTTTCTTGTTATTTATTTTTATCGCATTTAGTTTAATTAGTAGTTTTAAAACCAACCTCTCTCAATACCCGAATTTTACTTGCTTTCAATTAAAAATATCAAAAACTCTTCCCTCAACCTTTAGACTTAAATCGACATACACTTCGAACCTACGCTATTCCCTTAGAGAATGATCAATTTTCCGAGTCATGTCTATACTACACTACAACAGTTAGATACTCTATCTAGGAGGATTGTAAAACTTCGGTGTTGCAATCCGCCGCATCACATGCGAAGGACCAACTCTTAACTGCCTGGGGCAGAGATGCAAACAAATAGATGTTCCCAATAGCTTAAGTTGTTGTTGGAGTTGAAAACAATCAGAATTGGTGTTGGTTTATTCTTTGCTTAGGGAAGACCTAAATTTAGGACAAGGAGCATACATCAGTATAAAATATCAAATGGACATAAGGTATGTATACAAGTTAACTATTTTCTTATTTTCTAAATGTTTTTACCTTATTATAATACTAAGTGCATACATTTAAACCATTGTTCGGGATTGATTGAAGCTGTTGCAGACTCGTTACCCAGTGTTGAGCACAGACAATGTACCAGGCACATTTATGCCAATTACAAGAAGAAATGGAGTTGGTTATAGTTTATGAGACTTTTTTGGGCTGCTGTTGCAACATGAATGGAGAAAGTAGATGAGAATGCATATAACTCGTTGGTGGAAAGGAATCCCAATTCATGGTGCGGGGCCTTTTTTTGAGATGGACTGATGTAGTGCAACTTTTAAGAATGGAATTTCAGAGATTTTTAACTTATTACTCCCCGTGCATGATTTGACCAAAAATTAAAACTTTATGTGTTAACACTTTGACTATAATGGACCTCCTGTTACTCTTTTATAAACCGATAAAAATCTATTACAAGTCGGTCCTTGAAAGTATTTTTAAATGAAACTAGACTCAAATACCATTGAAACGATAGGTGGCACGACTCTTAAGAGCATCTACAATGCATGAAGTCTTTAAGACTTGATGCATTTAATACATTTAATGCATATGACATTTAATAGGCAAAGTTTGGATGAAAGACTTGATGTATACCAAGTCTTTGAATAAAAGTTTTTCTAAAAGCTTTCATTGCAATGCAAAAAAACCTTTTAAAAGACTTTTTAGAATAGTAAAAAGCTTTTAACCATTTGAGGCATTGCGGATGCTCTAACGACTTACGGTTTAAAAGATATGATTTTTCGAATATTGGACAAAAAATGACAAACTCCATGATGCCCTTATGAGGCCTTTAGCCGCCGGCTAAATGCCCCTGACCTGCACATTTTCCTTCACTTCCGTTTTCGACTCATTTTTCCGAAATCCGACTTATACCACTTCAACTACATATGAAAACTTTCAGAATACATTTAAACATCATAATATATCATTTGTCCGAAAATCCGACTTATTTCTTTTCTGTCTCATATTATCTATCATCCTGGAGTCCGAAAAGGCTAATAAAGTTATGGGAAGTGAAGTTCTACATGTTGTGATTTCAGTTAAAAAAGAAACACACCTGCCGATCCACAGTAAGCTTCATATATCTTTTGCTTTACCTTATTTGGTTTTGTCGCTTGATCGAGTAACATTAACAGTGTATGTTTTTGTGTTTCAGGTCTTTTCTGTAATTTGGTTATTTGACATATCCCATATATTTTATATTATGATTGTTTTATTACTTGCTAGTCCACACGTAATTCATAACAAAAAGCAATCCCCTTTTAAAACTCATGGTGGTTTGTTTATGATTATGGCAATTGCCTCAGTATCTATGGTCGTTCTAGCATCCGGAATTCTAATCTTTGCAAGCTTCTTCTTGCAACGTTGGATGAAGAATATACATTACACCGTCTTCAAAAGCACTGGTGTCTTATCAGCACATATTGCAATATTTTCAGTAATGGATATTAGTTCCTCACAACCTCTAACTTGATTGCATATTCAGTCATAGCTATAGGCATTGTGGTAACTCTCGTGACTTATTACTTTGCTTGGAAGGGCATGTGTCGTTATCATGACAAAGTCAACCACAAGAGTCATACGTTCCACTGGACTGTATTTCTTTGTATGCTTACGCCACTCGTAATTGCTTTGCAACGGTACCTCCCATCCAACCTCCACTAGGCCCAAATACCAAATTATATGTGTGAGCTGGTCCGTTCCTAGGTGTGTTTGTGCTTATTCACACGATAAGGTTATTTAAAGAAGACAAGAATCTAACTCAGAAGTGATCCAAGACTATCAATCATCCTTGACGTGATCAGTAGCTACCTACTTGCAAGATTTAGTTAAGACTAGCTAGACGTTGTTGAAGTAATATATAGCTGAAATTTATCCTTTAAGAATGGCAGTTGAACACATGATCTATTTTTATGTCTTGGATACATCATATTGAGATGTAAAACTTGTTTTTTAACATTTGAAAGAATGTTTATGCAGAAGCAAAGTAGTTACGAGAAAAATATACATTTAAGTTCCAGTTGCAGCTATATATTTATGTCTGTATGGTTTTTTTTTTTTTACATTGAAACTTAATATTTGATGATTCTGTCTTTTTAAGCGTCCACTAGCAGGTTAAGTTGAATCTGTAACTTTTTCTTGCAACACAGTCGATGCCTGGTTGGGTTACTGTATTTAGTTATGTTTGTTAGTTACGTACTTAGTTTATCTGTGGGTTTGGTATGCCCATGATTGTTATGGTTCCGTCTTTTCTTATTTAGTCTGTGGGCTTCGTGGGTCGTTTGCAGCCTATCTTTTTCGCTGCAATTTTAGTTTCAGCTTTGAGTAACTACAGGTGGATCTGCAACACTGTTTGATCGTTCAATTGGTAGGTCTAAATACATTAACTATACACCTAAAAATACAGCTAGTTTACCGTTCAATTGGTAGGTCTAGATACCGACTCATATCATAATCGATTTGATAATTGTTCCTGAGTTTTGTATATAATCATGTAATAAAATCTCATAAGCTTTCATAAAAGGTAATAAAATCTCATAAAAGAGATTGATTTAATTGACTTTTTTATTGACAATTTTATCACATTATAGACTTGGCCGATTTACCATTTGATTTGAGTGATCGTTAGCCAAGCTATTTCAATGTGTGTTGAAAAATATCAGCCTTGGTTCAGACATCAGCTAAGACCAGCTCTTGAAATTTACGCGTACTAATTATCATTCAACATTCTCAATATAAACGCACAACCAAAGTAAAACTGAAAGTAAATGTTAAAAACTGATTATGATGAATCCACCAACACACACGGTATATTTAATCACGCTCACTAATGGCGGTCAAGTGCTCATCAATTTCCTCCAACGCAAGAACTTGAAAAGTTGGATCATCGCGTCTCACAACTCCAACCTAACCACAAACACAAAAGCAAAACTCGCATTGGTTAAGAATCAGAAGTAAGAGTCCCTTAAATGCGCTTTTAACAACGTACCTCAATCTCACTGGCCTTGAAGTCTTCTTGTAGAACAGATTGCAAAGCAGAAATTGCAAATCAGCAAAACAGTGAACAAGCTTAAACAAATTAGCATGTCTTATAATGATGTTCACAAATGATTTCTGCCTAAACACAATGAACGGAATACTTCACCTGTACAGTCTCGTCATAGGATAATTCAGGATCATTCTTCATTTTCTTCTCCAAGAAATTTATCGCCTCTTGCTCTTTCAGCCCGGCACTTGTTGCCTGCATATTTGTCATAAATATTACAATAGAGGTATGTTTGGTAAAACTAGCTGTACGTTGTATGCTTTAAGCTGTTAACTGTAAGCTATAAACTGCAAAGCTGTTAGCATGAGCTACAAGCTGTATCTTTTTTTCAATAAAAGTGTTTGGTAAATTAGCTGTTAAATGTAATTATAAGATGTAAAATGACATAAAAAGACATATTTATAATTTTAAACAAATGTTTGTAGGGTATATCAGTAATTTAAAACAAACCGAAAAAACCGAAACCGAACCGAAAACCGAAAAAACCGAACCGAAAAAATCGACCGAAACTAAAAACCGATGGCTTGGTTTATACTTTTTCAGAAACCGAAAAATACGGTTCGGTTTCGGTTTTTGTCAAAAAACCAAACCGCAAAAACCGAACCGAACCAAACCAAACCGGTTTTATTATATAAAAAATATCTAATTAATATAATATGATTAAATAACTTAATAAATAAATTTTATAAATTCATATCCATTTTGTGAGTGGACTTATAATATATTTATCTTAACGTTTATATTTATATGTGTGTTTGTCGTGTCGCGTGTTTTGTGTGAATATATCAATAAGTATTCGATAATGATTATACTACGTGTATGTTCACTTGAATGTGTATGTTTTATTTATATATTTGTAATTATAGAATTATGCAATAAACATTATTATGCTTAGATTGAAAAAAGTAAAAAAGAATAACTAATTTTGTACGTAAAACAAGTTTGTTGATATAATTTGTCCATACCCAAATATTAACGGTTAGAAACCGAAAAAACCGAAAAACCGAACCGAAACCGATAACAAACCGAAAAAACCGAACCGTCAAAAACCAAACGTGTTGGAATTAAATAACATGACATTCAAATAAATAATCACAAAACATCAAAGTAATATTGCGGAAGCGTATAGGATGTATTAATGAATAATTAATTAACATAAAGAATATGCGTACCTTTGTTGATTCTAGCCGAACAAGAATCAAATCCACAAACTAGCAACGGATGAACCCTAATTTGATTTAGTTAGGATTATATGAATTACCCCTTACCGTTTTGTAATTCAATCCAAGATAATAACAATAGTGTGTTATTACTATGTTCTTGTACACACGTACTAAACCGAATTAAAGTAATGTTAGTTTTTATCAAACCAAATAACTTGATGTTTGGAAAAGAGTGGATCGACACCTATGAAGGGTGTTCGACCGGTTTTAGCAAAACACACACACAAAACAATTTTAGGTTTAGCTAATGAGCACAAGAGACGGAAAAACAAGACCCCTAGCCTTGTATATATACCCAAGCTAACTTGGTGAACAAGTTGTGGATTGTTTCCATGTTTCTTTGGCCGATCGGTATTAGTAGTCCCAAAGGGATTCCGGAACTTTCCCAACTTTTGCAATTTGATCCTTTTCCAAATACCTTTAACGACCGTTAGTCCATTACATAAATTACTTAACGTCCGTTAGTTATTTCGTTTAATAAATAAATAAATATAACATTTATATTTAATTATTAACTTTAAATTCTCATACGTAAAGTGTGCAATCCCATAGTCTCGAGTTCGATCCTAACTCACGTCTACTAATTTATATCCATAAAAACCAACGGCTCCCACTTGGATATATCTTAATAGAGTGATCACATTCGGTTAGCGTCTAGCAACACTTCGATGCCTCTAGTACAACTCGAGCAAGGCTCCTGGAAAACCTTTTAATGATTTCTCATTATTATTATCCTTTTGTTTCTAATACCACGTTAAATAAAGACATGGAATTAAGTCATTCTTTATATAACTATTCTGTTTCTCGTTTGTAAGTGATTGAACAAGATTACCGAATCGTCTAAACATATTTAGGGAGATTTGGGTGCGGCGCACAAACATCTTGTCAACCCTACGAGGGCCCAAAGATATTAAACTCCAAATAAATTTGAAGGAACAAATTCTATTTTGACTACAAGAATAACCCACAAACTTTGTAACATTTCTGAAAACAACCCTTATGACTACCAGATTCGTATAGCGTTAAGTTGTTTCACGAAATGCACTACATTTATGACACTTATCCGGTATCTCAAGTCTGAGGATAACTATTCATAATTTACTTATAACAATATCCACAAAGTAAATTATATAGTTGGGATAAGTCCTATATTCAATTCATTGAATATCATCCGAAATTGGTATGCATTCTCATCAATATACTTTCAAGTATATTCTACCACATCTCATATTTGTCTTAGTTTAATGATACTCCCATATCATTAATCGACAACGGACATTTAGAATAACTTAGTTACTCATGGATTAAACATGCAAATATAGGACAACAATATTATAAATGATAATAAACATAATCCAAACTTTATTTCATTAAAATAATAAATGTTTTACAATATCCTTTATCCAAATACTAATCACAGTTATGCATTAAACTTTTAGCTAAACGAAGTCCAATTCCATTGGCAAGTCCTACAAGCTTGTCTTTAGCTAAAGCCTTAGTGAACGGATCAGCTAAGTTATCATCTGTGTGAACTTTCAGTAGATTTATTTCACCTTCTTGGACTTGTTCCCGAACATAGTGATACTCCGTAGAAAATGTCTAGTGCCCTTCATGACTCCAGGTTCATTGGCAAATATGATTGCAGTAGAATTGTCACAATACATATCAATAGGCGATTCAATTGAAGGCATAACACCAAGCCTTGAAATGAATTTCCTAATCCAAACAGCCTCCATTGCAGCTTCCGAAGCGACTATGTATTCGCTTCTGTCGCAGGACATCGCAATCGTACTCTGCTTCTTGCTCTTCCGGTCAACTGCTCCTCCATTGATGACAAAGACATAACCCGTCTGAGACTTCGTATCATCTTTATCACTGCCAGGATGCATCACACGAACCTGTAACACCAAGTTCTGTGTATGGATTTCCACCATACACTAAAACATATCTTTAGTATTTGAGATACTTGGAATATGCTTAACAGCAATACAGTGAAGTTCACCCGGATTCTGTTGATATCGACTGGTCATGTTTTGAGCGAACGCCACATCGGCCTTGTACATCTCACAGCATACATAATAGATCCTACAGCCGAAGCATATGGAACATTCTGCATGCGTGCCACCTCAGCAGGTGTTGAAGCACACATATCGCTACATAAGCCATGCTTTACTTCCATCGGCAAATATCCTTTCTTGGAATTTTGCATATTGAATCTCTTCAATATTTTATCAATGTAAACGCTTTGACTTAAACCAATTAACCGCTTTGACCTATCTCGGTAGATCTTAATTCCCAGAATGTATGCAACTTCTCCTAAATCCTTCATGGAAAAACACTTCCCAAGATATGCCTTAACATTTTGCATGCTTGGAATGTCTTTTCCCATAATTAATATGTCATCGACATAAAGAATTAGGAAAATTACATCACTCCCACTAACTTTGTGATATACATATGGCTCATCAAGATTTTGAATAAATCCATACTTTTTGATTTCTTCATCAAATCTTTTATTCCATTGCCTTGATGCTTGCTTCAATCCATAAATGGACCTTTGAAGTTTGCATACACGGTTTGGAAATTGTGGATTCACGAACCCTCAGGTTGCTTCATATAGATGTCTTCATCTAAGCGACCATTTAAGAAGGCGGTTTTGACATCCATTTGCCATATCTCATAGTCATAGTGTGCTGCTATAGCTATGAGAATTCTAATAGCTCTAATGTCCGCTACAGGAGAAAAGGTCTCCTCGTAATCAATGCCATAAGTTTGAGTAAAACCTTGCGCAACTAGACGAGCTTTATAGACGTGTACATTGCCATCCATGTCAGTCTTAATCTTATAGAGCCACTTACTCCCAACCACCGAGGCGTTTGGAGGTAAGTCAACCTCTAGCCAGACTTCATTTTCTCTCATGGATTGCATTTCCCCATTCATTGCAACCTGCCATTTAGCCTTGTCAAGACTTGCCATGGCAGCTTTATAACTAGTAGGCTCTCCAAGATCTCCTAACATAGTTTCCTCAACCTCTACGTTAAGACATAGACGTTCAGGTGCACGTATATTCCTTACGGATCTACGAACGGGAATCACTTCAACTTCGGTGGAGGACCCGACTATCAGGTTCTAGAATGCGTTAGTATTTTCGAAGGTAATGCATCTTGATCATCTTCCAGATCATAAACTCTCCCACTGAATTCTTGAGATACGAGATCTCTTTCAAGAAAATCTCCATACCTAGCAACAATTACTTTATTTTCAGTTGGATAGTAAAGTAGTAACCCATAGTTTCCTTAGGGTATCCTACGAAGATACACTTTACAAATCTTTGTTGGAGTTTATCTGCTGAGTCACGTTTAACATACGCCTCGCAACCCCAGACCTTTAAATAAGGCAGGTTAGGAGCTTTACCATGCCATATTTCATATGGTGTCTTATCAACCTTCTTTGTGGGAACCATATTTAGAATACACAGCAGATTCTAAAGAATAATCCCAAAAGGATAAAGGTAGAGTGGTAAGATTAAACATAGATCGTATCATGTCCAACAATGTACGATTTCTTCTCTCAGATACACCATTTTGTTGTGGAGTATATGGAGAAGTGAGATTCGGACAATTCTATTCTCAGCTAAGTAATCTTTAAACTCTTGGCTTAGATACTCACCTCCTCTATCGGATCGAAGAGCTTTAATCTTCTTTCCCAATTGCAGTTCTACTTCACCTTTGAAAACCTTAAATGTTTCAAACACCTCATGTTTATGCTTAAGTAAATAAACATAACCATAACGGCTGAAATCATCAGTAAAGGTTAAGAAGTAGCTAGCACCTCTCTTTGACACATGTCTAAGTGGTCCACACACATCGGTATGAATAAGACCAAGTAGATCAGAAGCCCTCTCCATATTGCTATGAAAAGGTTTCTTAGTCATCTTCCCAGATATGCATGACTCACATTTATCAAATGATTCATCATTGATATTTTGCAAAAGCCCTTCTTGTTGCAACTTATGCATGCGAGCCTTGCCTATATGAGCAAGTCTACAATGCCAAAGATAAGAAGAATTCACGTCTGACTTTATCTTCTTGTTAATGCTAAACATTGAATTATTATTATTGTTAGATTTATTTCCAATCATATCAATTTCAAACACACCATTCACAGTAATTGCTTTAAAATAAAATACACCATTTAAAGAAACATCAATTCCATTACTTGAAATAGTATGAGTAAAACCATCATCCAACAAACTTGAAAAGGAAACAACACCTCTAATTATAGAAGGTGCGTAATGACAATTGTTCAATAACGTACTAAGCCCGAAGGCAATACTAAACTAAACGTTCCTACGGCTTCAACAGTTGCATGTGCGCCATTTCCCACGTGCAGATATTGCTCCCCATAGGCAAACTTCCTTTCCACTCTAAATCCCTGCAGTGTATTACAAATGTGAATACAACAGTATCATATACCGGGAATTATTATGATTTAGAGTAAATAATTCAATGACAAATAAATTACGAAGTACGGCGCATGCAGACCTTCATACTTCATCTTATTTGCCGCAATTTATCAAGATAGAGAGCACAGTTTCTCTTCCAATGCCCAACGCTTTTACAGTGATGGCATGCTTGATCCTTTTAGGATTATCCTTCATAGGAGTAGGGTTCTTCTTGGGTTGAGGTTGATAGGCCATCACTTGTTTGCCTTTGTCAACCTTGCCTTACCCTTCCTTCTTGTTGTTCGCACGCTACGGTTTTGGCTTATTTATCCTTCCACCCTGAATAGCAAGTACCTGGGCGGTAGGAACCTTTTGAGGCAACCCTTTCTCATAGTCAATTAGCAATGCGTGTAGGTCAGTAACTGTCTTCCCCACGCAGTGCATATTGAAATTTCGAACAAAACCATTAAAATCCTTGTTAAGGGATCGATTAATCGATTCACACCATGTCATCATCATACGTTTTGCCAAGTGCTTTGAGCTGGTCCATGTAACCTTTCATTTCCAGTACATGAGCACTCACGGGTTTACCCTCACCTTGCCTATGTGTAACGTAGCGTCGATCAAGTCATAAATCTCGACGACAGCTGGTTTCTCAAACATAGTCCGAAGTTCATTGAGCATATTAAATGGGAAATAATGTTCAAACTGCTTTTGAAGAGCAGATTCCATTGTTCCCAACATAAGACAAGCCACATCATTATGACGCTTATACTCAAGTTGCCAAGCATCAATTTGAGCTTGAGTAGCATCAGGACCAGTTGGTTGTTCAGGGCAAGGTTCATAAAGATATTTCAACGGGTCAGCAACTCTACAGACAATTCTCAAAGAGCGGTGCCAATCATTGAAATTCTTAGAGCGAGTCAACTTTTCTCGATCAAAAAAAACTTTTGAACGCAGAATTTAGAGCAGTGTTAGTGTTATCGGTGTTTTGAGCCATTTCTACAGAAAAAAGTTCAAGTATTAGTATTTTCGATAATACACTTTTCAAGAAAATAAATACACCCAACGGTAATATAGACATATAACCATATAATTTTCTCGAAAACTAGGATCCAAATTATCATAGGTTCATCACATCAGTTGATCTGCTAGCAACGAACGCATATAATAAGGTAATCTGTCGAACATTAATTGGCAAACAATTTCCAACTCCTAGATCATTATGGGATTTATATTTTCCAACGCTATTGCAAATATAAACATGTTTTATCCCATCTTATGCCATTGAGTCCAAGATCTCACTTCCTACTCAACTTAAGTGTCTAACTTAAAGAACTGCAAATATGTCCATGCAAGATCTCACTTTACATAGAGATTTACCTCTCCATCACAATCTAGCCAAGTACTCTCATGACTAAATTGCAACTTCAAGTGTTCCTTTTAATTAGATGGCATATTCTTAATTTTAAAAGGGTACTAGTTTTGATTTTATGTGGCAAATCAAATATGTACAAAGATGTCATGCATTCATCTTGTAACATAAATTTAATAAAAACTTTTTATTACCAATTCATAAAGATCAAATTATCAAAGTTTTGATTGAGGTATTGGGTTCACCAATCAAGGAATTTAGTGTCAATTATCGTCCATTATACCGTACTTTTGCATAAGTGTAAACACTTAGTGTTTGGATAATTACCACCGAAGTGGCGCATGGAATTAACACTAATTCGCCCTTAAGATGAGCTTGTACATTATATGGCTTACTAAGTAGCTCCACTCGAACTCAGGGAGGCAGAGGACCAGGTACGCGCTAAAGCAAAACCTAAGACATCCATTCAGTGTGACTATGCGCACTTCTTTAAACCCCTTTTATTAGTTCATTCTCATGGGTGAGCCGTTCAGACCATTTGTACCAAAGTCACCAATCAATTAAACTATTTGAAAACTTAACTCTTCTAAAACAAATCAAATTTCGCCATTGTTTAGTCCGTATTATTTTTCTATTCAAAAATTACCCTTTGCTTAAACTGTCGCACATAATAAACAAACAAGTAATACCAATAAAAAATAAACTACTAAAAAACAATGCGCATATAATAAACAATTTATACGTGTAAACAAGTAGCCACATGCAACTTATTCGATAAAATCCTATTAATAATCAATATCTAGGTTAAAATTAATGTATATATTAATTAGGGCTTTCACTCCAGCGATAGAAAGTGAGCCACATACATCGACGAATCGATTGCGTAAACCCTTAATTAAAAATATACCAAATTGCACATAATTCATTCATTAATATATGTAATTGGAGTCTTCCCCAATTCAAGATTTATCGTAAATAAATATGTCATAACAATTAAACAATTTTATCAAAGCAACTTATCCATGACTAACATGCATGTATAGTCATGGACATCATAACAATTTATACAAGTAAGTCACAAGATCGCATATAAAAATTCCATGACACATAACCAATTATTCATGAATTAATCACGTAATCAATATTAATTCTAGGTTTTAATAAGGTTAGCAAACAATTTTCAAAACCCTAAAAAAAATATGTATGTCGATTTTAAAAAAAAATATGGTACGCCCCAATTTAAAAAAAATTCGACCAAAACATAAATTAAGCATAAACCCTAGATTAACATAGCAAACAACATACAAGTATTTGTTTTATTACGCGTGTATGTAATTAATTACTCATTAAAACCAATGACTCGTGATGCCACTGTTGGAATTAAATAACATGACATTCAAATAAATAATCACAAAACATCAAAGTAATATTGCGGAAGCGTATAGGATGTATTAATGAATAATTAATTAACATAAAGAATATGCGTACCTTTGTTGATTCTAGCCGAACAAGAATCAAATCCACAAACTAGCAACGGATGAACCCTAATTTGATTTAGTTAGGATTATATGAATTACCCCTTACCGTTTTGTAATTCAATCCAAGATAATAACAATAGTGTGTTATTACTATGTTCTTGTACACACGTACTAAACCGAATTAAAGTAATGCTAGTTTTTATCAAACCAAATAACTTGATATTTGGAAAAGAGTGGATCGACACCTATGCTGGGTGTTCGACCGGTTTTAGCAAAACACACACACAAAACAATTTTAGGTTTAGCTAATGAGCACAAGAGACGGAAAAACAAGACCCCTAGCCTTGTATATATACCCAAGCTAACTTGGTGAACAAGTTGTGGATTGTTTCCATGTTTCTTTGGCCGATCGGTATTAGTAGTCCCAAAGGGATTCCGGAACCTTCCCAACTTTTGCAATTTGATCCTTTTCCAAATACCTTTAACGACCGTTAGTCCATTACATTAATTACTTAACGTCCGTTAGTTATTTCGTTTAATAAATAAATAAATATAACATTTATATTTAATTATTAACTTTAAATTCTCATACGTAAAGTGTGCAATCCCATAGTCTCGAGTTCGATCCTAACTCACGTCTACTAATTTATATCCATAAAACCAACAAAACGGTTTCGGTTTTGGGTTCTACAAAAACCGAACATTGTGGTTCGGTTTCGGTTTTAGCCAAAAACCGACCCAAACCGAACCATGCACACCCCTAAGCGTATATAAACTAGAATCTTCATTAGAAAACTAAAATCCAAGTTTAGATACCTTATGACCAAAGAAATGGCCAGCGGGATCACATTTAAAGAGTTTGGGTCCATTCTCATCATCAATGCCCAAAATCATAGCCAGTGCAAAGTAAAAGATACAAATCAAAATTTGCATATTTAAAACAAGCAACTAAACCATATAGTTCCCTAGTCTGGTACATGCTGAATTTTATCATCAAATGTTAATTAGAAGGCAAAAACGTGTGACAAAGTTTTGTGACTCGAGGAAGACAAGAAACAGACCTACTCCAAGTGGTCTCATGTAAGCGTGTTGAGTGTAGATTTGAGACTTGTCTGCAATCCTGCACATATAAATAGTATAATATAAGCATAATTTGACCTGATACCCAACCTTCCCGACCCGTTCAGTTTGCAACCTCTAAGTAAATTACATGATTCCTTATATATCCTCCTATGGGAGCATTTGAAAGTTGAAACCATAATTCATTGCAGGTTAACAAAGGATCGTGCTTGGTTAACATAACTGAACTTAAAAGGAATAATAATAATACCATCTAGCCAATACTTCAACAGGCATCTCATATCCATACTTAAAACGGAACTCAGCTGCTTCATTCCTAGCTTGTTGAACCAAAGCCCTCGCATCAGCTAAGATTGTCATGAAAAGTAGTCAGAATAGACTCAAAAAAATAACACTTAAACTTAAAAACAGTTGTATACCAACAAGAAAATAGCAAAACAACACTAAAATGTCTAACTGTCATTGTATCTAACAAGTTAAAAGTGTAGAACAGACATGCCGAGATTAAGGCGCCAACGAGAAACACAGAATCAACTACGATAATCTAAGACAAAAAATGGTTCCAAGTCGAGATAGTTCCATTCTAGTGTTCTTACAAGTGCAACCTACTTGAGCGTCGGTTCATCTCCTCTAATTATAACAATAAACGGCATTCATATCGATGAACGTACATTTTTCTGAGACGCAGTTTATCCCCATCGTAGCAAAAGTATGCAGAGAGTTTTTTTATAACAATACGTAGTACTGTCTAAAATGTGTAAGCAACTACCTGATGTGCCAGTAGCTAACAACCCAGCGAATTTGGTAACAGGAAACAGATTTGTAACACTGGTTGAATCCAAAAGCTTGTCCTGAATCAACACCCTGACTATGAGCATTCACACAAAACCAGCACACATAGACTCCAAACCATCTCATACATAGTTGGATGATGAACTTACCGAGACCTTCTTCTGTGTGACAACACAAACGGCGTCTTTACCTCGGACACCAATAGATGTAACCCCAGCCGCTTTCACTGCTTTAAAACCATATTCTGTTTACATTCACAAAATTTTAACGCAAATCAGCCAACATATTTATATACAAAAAACAACGAACTAGAATCACTATAACCATGTCATGCATAGTCACAACATTGATTCTTAGATATAAACAGATGTTGTTTGGTTACTAGTTTAAGGGGGTGTTAATGTAAGCTTGTTTGATTGGCTTATAAGCTTATTAAAATTTGAAAAGCCAGTAAGTTCAAATTTTCAGGCTTATGAGCTTCTAAACTTGGGCTTATAGCTTAATTAAGTCCATAAGCTCAAGTTGATAAGCTCAAAAGCCATAAAAAAGAGTTTATTGGCTTTTCAAGTTTACGATAAGCTCGTAAGCGCATCAAGGTGTTTGTGTAAGCTTATTTGATGGGCTTATAAGCTTATTGGCATTTGTTTTCACTAAGCTCGTAAGCCCGTAAGTTTATTTGATGGGTTTATGAGGTTATTGGCTTTTCAAGCTTTTTATTTATCTGTGTAAGCTAAGCTAATAAGCTAAACACTCCCCAATATGATACTCTATTATGGGGTGTTTGTTGAAGCTTATATAGCGGACTTATGGCTTATTTGGTTTTGGGCTTATGTTTCATAACCTCACTTTTGTGTGGCTTATTTTGAAACTTTTCGACTTATTTTAAGCCGAAAACCAAATAAGCCACAAAAAGTGAGGTTATGAAACAGAAACCGAAAACCAAATAAGCCATAAGCCCGCTATATAAGCTTAAACAAACACTCCCATAATATAGCTATTTGAGTTCACAATTAGACAAATCAGCCAGCATATATATACAAAAAACATGTTACATACCAACTTGAAACAAACGACCTTGGGGAGAAAATATTGTAATGTGACGATCATATCCTCCACCACTTCCTCGACTCATTGTTTTCTTTGTGTCTGGTTTTATTCTGTTTGATGGAAATTTATATATTTATAAAAACTAATACTAATAATGTTTTCTTTGTTCCCAAGACAACATTCTGTCACGCCATCACTGGCTTTTTGGAATAGTTTGTCACGAAAACGATGTTTGGAATATTGGGCTAGATTGATAATGAGCCCAACTTTTTAGTTTAGGCCCAAATATATGTTTCTTTCTTAATTTTTAATTTTTTTCGCATTTATTTAGTAAATACGTGCATTATAAAATTTGTTGTGATTGAAAAATGTTACACTAAGTTTGATGTAAAACAATGTGGTAAATAGTTGTTGCATCAAATTTTTAAACTATTCTAGTATATTTGTTAAAGATGGTTTGCATAAAATTCTACGTCATTTTAAATAGATGTCTTACAGCCGTGAAAAGGTATTCATAAAATGAATATCTTGCATATGATAAAGTTATTTGGTCTTTTCAACTTCACTTTTTTTCATCTCACACAATTTTTTTTTAATATATCTATTATTTTCATTTGACTTAAAATCATCGATAAATCACAAAAATACCAACCTCGTTACAATAAAGCAAAAACTAATGTCGTGATCAACCAATCTCGTGAATCAATGAATAGTAACAACCTCGTGAAAATAACTAAGTAATCTCGTGAACAATGAAAAATTCCCTACCTCTGTAACGATCACGTGAAACCAATGAAGTAACCAATCTCGTGACTAAGCCATATTACTTATCTTGTAAATTACACTAAAACCACTACCTCGTGAAACCTTCATCGTAACTATGAACAGTACCAATCTCGTAACAAACAAAACTAGTAACTATCTAGTGAAGTACCCAGTCTTGTGAAGAAAGTACTGAAGTATACCAATCTCGTGAAGAAAAGTAACTAAGGTTGAACAATATGAATCTCTGACCAGAGAACTGAGTAATCAATCTCGTAACTTAGAACAATACCAATCTAGTGAGGATGTGATCTCGAAACACTTTATCCGATGAAGAATGTCACGAGATTAATGGAAAACAAACGAGGTTCACTTTTAAAAACCAAAACTCAAATTGCCCAAAATTTGAAATCTAACCACTAAACACCAATTCTAAACTGATAGAAACTTAAAACTAATCAGTATGAAGCTTTAACCAAAAAAAAAGGTTTTGATTTTTAACCGTGAAATTTGACTAAACAGAAGAAAAAGAAATCCAAAACTAATTTTAGTCCAGAAAACGTGAGTCTTAAGCTTATAAAACAGTAAAAATTGCCAACTAATAATGGTTTAAGCAATAAAAGTCTACAATAATCCCATAAGTTATCATACCATTGCTCTTGATACCAAATGTTGTCCGTTATAATCAAGTATATAACGATCATAGAGAGTGAAAGTATGATGCACACACATAAGTAAAAAAGGAAAGAAATAAAATAAAGAAGTTGTATTATGGTGTCACACCCACATTGTTTGAGGTAATGGGGTATTATAAGCAACATTTACAAGGGTCTCGTGACTATACGAGTCACGAGATTAAGGAAACCAAATGTGTACAATACATAACATAACCTACTTCCAAACATCTAACTATTACAATGTTTACAGATAAGACCATAGACTATGATTCAAACTTTTTCTCGGCTAATAGTTGTGAGGGAGATCAAGGTATTTTCTATTTGTGAGGGAGATCAGGGTATTTTCTATCGGTTTCTTCAGCCCAAAGATGAGGAGCCATGGTATGAAAACTAGGGGTGTTTATCAGCTCGGTTATCGGGTTGTTCGGTTTATTCGGTCAAATATTTTTTGGATAAAACTGACAACCCAATGGAACCAGATTCAAATTAGATTTAACCGAACCAAAAATTGAATTTGAATTCGATTCAAATTTTCATATTAACCCGAACTACATCATATATATTTTTTAAAAGTTTAATTATATAAATTTTTATAAATAAAAAACAAATTTTCATATTGTCCGTCTTTACACGTTTTGGTCTGTTTTAACACGCTTTCATCAGTTTTTTCGCGTTTTCATCCGTTTTACACGTTTACATCCGTTTTTGCATGTTTTTGCGCGTTTTCATCCGTTTTACACGTTTACATCCGTTTTTGCATGTTTTTGCACGTTTTCATCCGTTTTTCACGTTTTCAACCGTTTTTACACGTTTTCGTCCGTTTTTCACGTTTTCGTCCGTCTTTACAAGTTTTGGTCCGTTTTAACACGCTTTCGTAAGTTTTCTCACGTTTTCATCCGTTTTTACACGTTTACATCCGTTTTTGCAAGTTTTCGATAGTTTTTGCAAGATTTCGTATGTTTTTACACAATTTTTTCTGTTTTAACACGTTTTTTTTTCGTTTTTCTTGTTTTCCTCCATTTTTACACGTTTTCATCCGTCTCTACATGTTTTCGTCTGTTTTTTTTCGATTTCATCCATTTTTACACAAAATGTGCAAACACGAACGAAAACATGAAACAACGGATGAAAACGTGTAAAAACGGATGAAAACGTGAAACAACGGATGAAAACGTGAAACAACGGACGAAAACGTGAAATAACGAACGAAAACGTGCAAAAACGGACGAAAACGTGCAAAAACGGATGAAAACGTGAAATAATAAATGAAAACGTGAAAAAAACAGACGAAACCATGTTAAAACGGATGAAAACGTGTAAAACAGATGAAAACGTGAAAAAAAATAGACGAACCCGTGTTAAAACGGACGAAACCGTGTTAAAACGGATGAAAACATGTAAAAACGAACGAAAACATGCAAAAATGGACGAAAATGTGTAAAAATGGATGAAAACGTGTAAAAACGTGAAAAAACGAATGAAACGGGGAAAAACAGAAGAAAAGTGAAAAAAAACAGACGAAAACGTGTAAAAACGAATGAAAACGTGTAAAAACTGATAAAAACGTGAAAAAACAGACGAAAGCGTGTTAAAACGAACGAAAACGTGTAAAAACGTACGAAAACGTGAAAAAAACAGACGGAAACGTAAGAAAACCAAATTTTAAGTTATTTTTTAACTATTGTTACTATAAAGGACCAACGACGCAAGTTTAGCTTAAGATAACCAAATTTTAAGTTATTTATTAACGGTCGTTAGCATAAAGGACTAACGATGCAGGTTTTTTTGGTAACGGGTACACACAAAGGACTAACGATAGAAGTTTATTGACAGAATGAGAAAAAAAAAAGAATGCTACATACAATGGGAAAAAGTGGCAAGTTAACTACATTTTTAAGTGATTTGCCCTTATTTTTATTACTTACCTTTTACAAAACAAGTTCAAATGGAAAGTTGTACTTATTGTAATTAATTCAGTTTAAATAACAAGGTTTTAAAATATCTTTGATTGAAATGTGTTGAGAATTATGATCTGAATGCTTGAATTTAATCTGATTTGTGATATCTGAGTTTATTTTGTTTGTGTTTGTTCTGTTATAATAGATGGAGAGTTATCAGGGACTGATAGTGAAGTTTTGATTCTAAGAGGGACTGGAAGTGCTTAAGATATTGGCTTGGATAGCTTTGGTTGGTTAAAGACAATTATAGAAGATGAAGGGCCAATATGTAATATTTGAGGCTATATATACTGAAGAGATATGCAGTCTTTATATATCTGATTTAATCTCTCTTTCACAATATATACGACTCTCTCTCTCTTAAACAAAGAAAACCCTAGTTTGTATTTTGATTTCCTTGATCAAAATACTTTGTTACTTGTTGTTATTGATTCATTGTTATTTGATTGAGATCAAATACTGATCGTTGATTGTTGTCTATTTGAGAATAGAAGATTTGGGTTTTAATATTGTTTCTGAAGTAATAAAAGTGTTTTGTTTATCATAGAGACCTGTTTTTATTCATGGTATCAAAGCCAGGTTCTCTGAAAAACGGGTTTTAAAAAATTAGGGTTTGGTTTATTTTGGGGCTTTTGTGATTAAGGGCTTCTGAATCGATTAAAGTTGAGTAATCGATAAGATCTGGTATTTGGTAAAGATTGAAAGTGGTTCTGGTGGTTTTCCCTAATTAAAAAAATTAGGGTTTGTTGGTTCTTGGATCTTGGTTTTGGGTTCTTGCTTTATATCTGCTATATCTCTAGACTAAGTGAATATAGTAGGTTTGGTTTCCGCTGCTGATTGTTATTGCGTGCTCTGTAACACCTCTCGCACTCTCTCTTTAATTTATGTCCTTATTTTTCTGTCTAGATTGCCGGAGGATAGGTTTTGGGATTATTGGAAGTTGTGATTGGTTGAGATTGAGATTTGTTGTGGTTTTATTTGTTTTTTATTCTTATTACTGTTCTTGTGTGGTTGTGTGCGCTCTTGACCTACCACTTTAAGTGGCAAGGAAAGCCTGAGAACTACTTTCTTTATCTTTCTTGTGTGATTGATTATCTGTTCTTGAATCATGTTTGTTCATAATTCTGTTCATGGTTATACTGATGATGAGTATGAACCTGAAAACCCTGTCACTTTAATAAGTAAATTGGATTTGAGTCATCCTTTACATTTACACTCTAATGATTCAGCTTCTTTGACTGTGGTTTCAATAAAACTAAAAGGAACTGAGAATTATAATGTCTGGTCTTGTGCTATGATGTTAGCTTTAGAAGGTAAAAATAAAACTGGTTTTATTGATGGCACTTGTAGAAGGTCAAATGTTGATGAAGTTTTGGGAAGACAATGGGATAGGGTTAATGCTATTGTGTTGGGATGGATTCTAAACTCTATTTCTGAAGAATTGTTTCTTGGTCAAATATTTTCCAAAAGTGCTTTTAGTGTCTGGAATGAGTTAAAAGATACCTTTGACAGGGTTGATGGTTCTGTTACATTTAATTTGCATCATAAGATTCATTCTTTAACTCAGAATGGCACTACTATTTGTGAATATTTTAATAAGCTAAGTACTTTGTGGAAACAATTTGATGCTATGGTTCAGTTACCTAGATGCACTTGTCATGCTGCTGATGATTTTAAAAAGCATAATCAACTTATGAAACTTATGCAGTTCTTAATGGGTCCGGATGATACTTACATGCAAATTAGAAGTAATATTCTTTCTAGAGATCCACTACCTGATGTGAAGGGTGCTTATGCTATTATCAGTAGTGAAGAAAACTATAGAAATGTTGTATCTGGTAGTTCTAGTAGGAATCATAATTCTGCTTTTGCTTCTAGAGTTGTGAATCAAGTTAATACTCCAACTAGTCAGAATACTAGATCTATTAATCAGAATACTCAGGCTAATCCACTTATTGCTAACTTTAATAAAGTATCTGATAATAGAAAAAACACTGGTTCTGTTCTTGTTTGTGATCACTGTGGTTTTAATGGACATTCTCAGGACAGATGTTTTAAATTGATTGGGTATCCTCCAAATTTTGGAAAAAAGGGTAACAATAACAGACCTCAGACTTCTCAAAATAGATTTTCTAATAATAATTCTGTGGGGTCTAGTTCTTCTTCTGGTTTTATAGATGAACAACTTACTACTCTCATCTCTCTCATCAAAGACAACTCTGTTAAGGGCAATTGTCACACCCCCAAATTACCTGTTTTGCAGCGGAATGGAATTCCTGGGGACTGACTGTCATAGCATCACAATCACAGTTATATTGAACGACCTAAAGTGTCGTTTGGAAAATACATCGCTTGATTTAATAAAAACATTCAGAGTTACAAAGATAGGTCCCAAATGAAAGTTACTATGCACGGAAAATAAGTTTAGTACAAGTCAAACGATGTTTTTAAAGTTCATAAAACCCAAGTGAGACGCGTCGTCACCGCGACTCCATGATGTGTCCAAATGCATGCCATGAATTGAATGCCTTAGATACACGAGATAAAACATGCTTAAAAAGGTCAACACAAAAGTTGAGTGAAATCCATAGGTTTAATTAATTCGTTTGAACACAATCATCGTAGTGTGAGTTAAATGGTTCACACTCATTGTTGAAAACAAAATCGTATTTATTTCACTAAGTTCATGACACCAAAGCGTAAACATCGCACCAATAAAAATTGGTAATCATCGTTTCATCGCCGCCTAATAGGTAACTTGCCAAATTACCTCATGATTCAATATAGTGCGCCGATTTCCCTAACTGGGTCAATAAGAGCGGAGTGTTAATTCAATAGGCCTATTCACAATATTTGCGCTCACTCGCAAGTGACTAATGGTTCATGATGTAGGGACTTCGAACATGGCAAATACTTAGTGACAATAAAACATTCGGGTATAGCATACAGTTCAAAGCATTTGTGTTCGGTTAAAAATGTAGCATGTATCTCCCCAAGAGTTTGTAAAATAGTTAAAAGAGTAAAAGTGGGGCTATGAACTCACCTGTTGCAATGATTACGATGACAAAAGTGGATACACTGAAATATAGCGTGAATCTCAAAAATGACCTATTATGAATGATATGATATGTAATAAGTCATGATGTAATGTTATGCATGCATTTCGTATGTTATTTATACCATTTGTGAGTTTTGAAAATAATATTTATCGTCGAAAAATACTCTTTTGACGTCTTGACCATTCTTAAATCACTTTACAAGTATTTACGTCAAAATGTCATCCTACAATGGTTTCGTAATGATTTATAGTGAAATTATCACTTTTCGCCGTAAAATAATGTCGTCGGAATTTTTATGAAAGACACAAAAATGGCTTCGAAAAACTAGTTGTAAAATGGTGTACGTCGAACGTTAGGAAACGAACTCAACGGTTTTGGAAAGCTTGTATCAAAATCTAGAAGTTTTAGTACATGAGTTTTCGTCATAGAGGTCTCGAACATAAAGATAATAGGGGTTAAATATGGTGATTTTGTCTAAAATGTGGTTTAAAAGTGAGTTTCGGCAAAGTTTAAGCAATCGTAAATAATTTATTACAACTCCGCTATACAAACGGTTGGTCGTTTTGGAAAATATGCTTGATGATCTCGATTTTATTAGAAGACATTTCGTTACAAAAAGTTCTACGTCATTGTTAAAAACAGCCTTCAATATGGTCATTTTAGTTACCGTAACACTTATCTCGTAAAAATAATATAGTTTTTCTAAAAATAATAGTTACGGCAATTTTATGAAAACGAGTATATTTTAGTCGTTACAAATCCGTTTTCTACGTTTTATACGTCCTTAGCTTCGTATCAAAGTATACTAATATATTTTTGATAAGTCGAAATAATTTGTAAAGCTTAGGACTCGTTTTTGACTCGTACAAAATAAAAATAGCTTGCTGAAAATTTCAGAAATTATATATTTCGTCGTCAAACTTGAAAAATTCATAACTTCTTCGTTATAACTCCGTTTTAATCCGTTCAAGCGGCCACGGATTCGTTTTAAAGTATATTTTCTAAATATCAAGGCCAAAAACTCATGTCTACTGTCGGATTTTCCAGAAAAACAAAACAAGATCAGAACACTTTTATTACTTGTCGAAAATAGTTTTTCTCGTACTAAACCTACCCCAATCCCTTCAAATCAACTCCAAAGCTATTCTAATCCTACCATACACCTTCTTAGGGTGTCATGGGTTCCTAGACATCATCAAGACCAATATATAACAAGGGAATAATTATAGGATGACTTTATATATCAAACTCTAAAAATCAATGGAAAAATGGTATATATAACAATAAGTCTTGCATGCTTGCACAAAATATGAAGAAATAAATATGAAATGAAAATGAAAGATGTAAAATGATAGTAATATGCTTACAAGCTATTATGATGAGGTGATTAGAACAAGGATTAACCTAAACACCCTAGGTTTTTATTTCAAAACCTTAAATAAGAGTGTAATCTAGATTGTTTAACACTTGATAATGGAAAAACTTTGATAAGCTCTTCTAACACCTTGGTTTGGCCGATCATGAAGAGGAAGAAAAGAGGAGAGAAAACACTTTACTAACTCTTGAATTATTATTGTTGAATGAATGAGTACAAATGAGATAGAGTATAGATTTTATACAAGTAAGTAACAAATTTTCTTACCAACTAATCAATGCAATCACCCCTTGGTCGGCCAAGGGGGGATGCATTTGTGAAAATATATTTTTTTTTTTCTTTATAATGTATAAATTGTAAGAAGTATAAGTAAAGTGTACATGTAATAATAACTTGTAAGATTGAATATACATTAGTGTATTTAAGGTAGTTTTAGGTAAAAGTAATTTTTAATAGATCAAAATAGAGTATAATGAGATCATAAAAATTGTAAAAATACATTTCTTGTAAAATTTGAGTGATATAATAATTATCGTGTAGTTTTTAAGAAAAACGTCGTAATAATATAAATTTAACGATTTATATACAAAATATATTTAAGACACTAGGTAAACTCAAATTATAGTTTTTATAAACTAAATGTAAGTATAAAAATATGTCGGGATCATTTTTGGAAGTATCGGATTAAATTTTCAAAATAATAACTTACGCGATAACGTTTATTTAATATAAAATTTACACGTTTAAGGTGAAATGAAAAATCATGAATGAACTATCATGATGCAAATAATGCTAATGAAGTGTAGACTAAACTTAGTCTATATGAAATGTCCGTGATGATATGATCATGAATTCGTCGCTAAACCATTAAGGTTACGCGAATTTGGAACACGTAAACCTAGTTTACGATAAATGATGAAATTGTGAAACTTGAGAAATGACCTGAAATTGCGAGTTGTCACAGCAATAGTGTGCAGGCCAATATGGCAGGTACTTATTTTAATACTAGTAAGGTTTTCAATCAAAATTTTCACAAGTTCTTTTCCACAAATACAAATTTGAAATCCAAACTTAGTTCTGTTGGAAAAATTGTGGATTCTGGTGCTAACCAGCATATGACTCACTCTGACAAGAATTTGGTCAATGTTTTTGATATTTCTCATCTTCAAATAAAAGTTGGTCATCCAAATGGAACTGAAGCTTTGATTACTAAAATTGGAAATCTTAAACTAGCTGATTCTTTAATATTATATGATGTTCTGGTTATTCCAGAATATTGTGTTACTTTAATTTCTGTTCATAAATTGGCTAAAGATAATAAAATTATGGTTGCTTTTGATGAGAACAAATGTTATTTCTTGAATCAGGATTTGAATCTGGGAAATGTTCTGGGGACTGGTAATCAGTGTGGTGGTTTGTATTATTTCAATTCTGGAGGTACTTCTTTTAAAAGTAATAATTCACTTTCTTACTATGACTGGCACTGCAGGCTTGGTCACCCTGCAGACCCTGTTCTAAGTGTTTTAAAAACATATTTGAAGCTTGCTTCAAAGAAACAAAACTTATTATGTGAAATTTGTCAAAGAGATAAGCAAACTAAGGAACCTTTTCCTTTAAGTGATCATACTTCTACTGTTTTAGGTGAACTTGTTCATTTAGATTTATGGGGACCTTATAAGGTTGCCAGTAAGGAAGGTTACAAGTATTTTTTGACTATTGTGGATGATTACACTAGGGCTGTATGGGTGTACTTACTTAAAACTAAGGATGAAACTATCCATTATATCACTATATTTTATAATATGATTGAAACTCAGTTTGATAGAAAAATTAAGAGTTTTAGAAGTGATAATGGTACTGAATTTGTTAATCATTCTTTCTCAAAGTTATGTGATGAAAAAGGTATTACCCATCAGACTTCTTGTGCATACACTCCACAGCAAAATGGTATTACTGAAAGGAAACATAGGCATCTTTTGAATGTTGCTAGATCCTTTATGTTTCAGGGAGGAATTCCACTTAAGTTTTGGACTGGGTGTATTCTTACTGCTACTTTTCTTATTAATAGATTACCTTCTTCTGTGCTTAATGGAAAATCTCCTTTTGAGATGATATATAACCAAAAGCCTACTCTCTGCAATTTAAGAATGTTTGGTTGTTTGTGTTTTGCTACTATTGTTAATAGCAATGATAAACTTGGTAGTAGATCCGAGAAATGTGTTATGATGGGGTATTCTAATTCTAAAAAGGGATATAGATTATATAGTCTTGATAAGCATCAGTTCATTTTTTCTAGAGATGTTAAATTTTTTGAGTCTATCTTTCCTTTTAAAGACTCAACTGCTGATAAGAACAGTTCTAAATCTGAAAATGTTTTTCAAGACTTAAATCAGTTGAACTTTTTTGATAATGAAACTCCTGAACTACCCAATGACGAAGAGAGAGTAGACCCTAATCTGAATAGTGACTTTGAGTCACAAAGTGAAGGTGGCAGCTCTCCTCCATCTGGTAGAGACCATGTCATTAATCATAATAGTGATAGTAGTGTTTCTGCTGATGAGGATGAGGTGGTAACTACACTTGATGATAATAATAATTCTAGGGTAATTTGAATCTTGATTCAAATTCTCCGTTCAGTGAAGTACTTTTGAGAAGGTCTTCTAGACCATCTGTTTTTCCTAAAAATTATAATGATTTTGTTGTTGAATCAAAAGTTAAGTATGGGATTGAAAAGTTTGTAAATTACTCTAAACTTAATTCCAGAAACTATTGTTTTACTGTTCAGTTGAACAAAAGTCATGAACCAAGAAACTATTTTGAAGCTGTTAAGTCTATCTATTGGACTGATGCTATGAATAATGAGATTGAGGCTTTATATAGAAATGATACTTTTGAAGTTACTGTTTTACCTCCTGGTAGAAAAGCTATAGGAAGTAAATGGGTATTCAAAATTAAGTATAAATCTGATGGTGAAATAGATAGATATAAAGCTAGAGTTGTTGCTAAAGGATATAATCAAAAAGAAGGTATTGATTATGGAGAAACTTTTTCACCTGTTGTTAAAATGGTTACAGTTAGATGCTTGCTTAATATTGCTGTACAATATAACTGGCCTATTTTTCAACTTGATGTGAATAATGCTTTTTTATATGGTGATCTTGAGGAAACTGTTTATATGAAGTTACCTGAAGGATTCTTACCTGAAGGTGATAATAGAGTTTGTAGACTTAAAAAGTCTTTGTATGGTTTAAAACAAGCTCCTAGACAATGAAATGCTAAACTAACATCTGCTCTTATTGAAAATGGTTTTGTGGAAAGTAAAAGTGATTATTCTTTATATACAAAATCTAAAGATGATGTGTTTATTGCATTGCTTGTCTATGTTGATGATATTATTGTTACTGGAAATAATATTGATGAAATCAACAGTTTTAAAGCTTTTCTTAAAACTAAGTTCATGATTAAGGATTTAGGAAAGTTGCAATATTTTCTTGGTATTGAAGTTGCTGAGACTGATAAAGGAATTTGTTTAAATCAAAGAAAGTATTGTTTAGATTTGTTAAGTGAGTATGGTATGCTTGGTTGTAAACCTTCTAAAACTCCTTTACAGTCTAAATTGGTTATATCTAATGAGGCTACTGATAATGATCCTTTACTTGATAATATTACGATTATCGAGAAGCTTATGGGAAAGCTTATTTACTTGACTAATACTAGACCTGATATTTCATATGTTGTTCACTGTCTAAGTCAGTTCATGCATTCTCCTCTTAAGTCTCATCTCAGAATAGCTTTAAAGATACTTAAGTATTGTAACAAGGAGATCTGTTACTGGATATTGTGTTTTTCTAAATGGGTCTCTTGTATCTTGGAAAAGTAAAAAACAACCAACTCTCTCTAAAAGCTCTACTGAAGCAGAGTACAGAGCTCTTGCTTCAGTTACCAGTGAAGTGATCTGGGTTCTGAAAATTCAGGTCTTTTACCTGTTCCTCTTCACTGTGACAGTAAATCTGCCATAAAAATAGCAGCCAACCCTGTTTTTCATGAAAGGACAAAACATCTTGAAATAGACTTACATTTTGTTAGAGAAAAAATTTTAAATGGTGTGGTTAAAACTGTGAAAGTGGATTCTGCAAACCAAATTGCAGATATTCTTACTAAGGGGTTGGATACATTACAACATGATTTTTTAGTTAAAAAACTTGGGATGTTTGATATATATCACTTATCAGATTAAGGGGGTGTTGAGAATTATGATCTGAATGCTTGAATTTAATCTGATTTGTGATATCTGAGTTTATTTTGTTTGTGTTTGTTCAGTTATAATAGATGGAGAGTTATCAGGGACTGATAGTGGAGTTTTGATTCTAAGAGGGATTTGGAAGTGCTTAAGATATTGGCTTGGATAGCTTTGGTTGGTTAAAGACAATTATAGAAGATGAAGGGCCAATATGTAATATTTGAGGCTATATATCTTGAAGAGATATGCAGTCTTTATATATCTGATTTAATCTCTCTCTCACAATATATACGACTCTCTCTCTCTCTTAAACAAAGAAAACCCTAGTTTGTATTTTGATTTCCTTGATCAAAATACTTTGTTACTTGTTGTTATTGATTCATTGTTATTTGATTGAGATCAAATACTGATCGTTGATTGTTGTCTATTTGAGAATAGAAGATTTGGGTTGTAATATTGTTTCTGAAGTAATAAAAGTGTTTTGTTTATCATAGAGATCTGTTTTTCTTCAAAATGGTAACAACACTCATTAGTAAATTAATAGTTTAAATATTTTTTGATCCTTAAATTTTTGTCGTTTTTTGTTTATAACTAATAACTTTTTTTAATCATGACTACAAATTCAACTCGTAAGTATTGCAATAAAGGTCATACAAAAATATAAATTCATAAATATAATTATTTACCGCTATATATCGTCGTCTTGCACGAGTGTTAGTCTAGTTTATGATAATCGCTAAATGTGAATTGATACTTTCACTTGTGTGTTGATAGGTTTTAAGCTCTATATCTCATCTTACTCGTTAAGTCTTCACGCCTTTATTATGCCACCTTAATGCTTCAAATGTTGACACATCATTGACCAACTTATTAAATTATTTTATTACTCTCATTTTTTTTAAAAGACAAAAATGCATATATATCCTTTCTAAAATAAATAATTGCATATATATTTTTTGTACAAGTTTTTTATACACAAGTACAATGGTTTTTATGCATGCTTTGGATATATATGCAATTTTGCATTTTTGGGAAGATATATATATTTTGCATTTTAAAAAAACACAAAACGCAATTAATTTGTTAGATTGAACAAAAGGCAAAAGTTCAATATAGATCTCAAATTTACCATAGATACAATGAACCAATAATAGTTATTCATTTTGGTTTAAAATAAACTTTCGTCTTTTTTTAAAAATTAAATATCTCGCAAACCGTTAATTGTTACGCGATAAATATTATACCATCGCGACGAGAATTAAATTATCTTTCTATAGATATGCACTAATATATACTTTTAACGGTTTTTTTTAAACTTTCAACCCAGAAAAATCATATATGATTTGTGAAAATCATATATGATTCGATTTTTACAAATCATATTTGATTTTTGAAATCATATATGATTTGTAAAAATCATATATGATTTGTGAAAATCATATATGATTCGATTTTTAAAAATCATATATGATTTTTGAAAATCATATATGATTTTACAAATCATATATGATTTTTCTGGGCGGAATTTTTGGAAAAAAAATGTCTGTCGAAAATATAGAAAAGTGCATATTATTATAAAGATAATTTAATTCTCGTCGCAATGGTGTATTTTTTATAGTTTGAAGATTTACTGTTTGCAAAATATGTTGTTTTAACAAAAAAGGTGAAAAATGGTTTTTTATTAAATTTGATTAAAAATGAATGGCTAATATTGATTTATTGGATCTATGGTAAATATGAGATTTATATTGATCTCAACTCTTGAACAAAAAAAATCGATAAACTTGACCGAAAACTGCATTAATTTATAAACCGATAGGACTGTTGAAATTTAAGAACCAGTTAACCATTAACCTCCACGAGTAAGCAGCGGATATGGGATCTAGTTATTGCAATTATGTTAAGCACGTAATTAATAAACAAATAATTAATATAATATTAATTAATTAAAGGGATATAGAAAACCTAACCTTGCTTGGCAATTGATCTTTAATAACGGAACAAGAAACCAAAACGAAACCTAGTATCAAAATTAGATACCTCGAAGAGTATCACACACAAACCCGATTAACGTATACGTTCTATTAAAACGCTAATCGAGAACGTAAACAATAAAACCAATCAACACTTTGACCAATACTTGAATATATCTCTTAACAGAAAAACCCAATCCTTCCTTGCAATCTCCTCGAGAACAAGGAATATCCAAAAAAACACAGGTTTTCACTTTCACCCTCGGATATAATGATACGACCCCAAGGTCTCTGAATGTTACGACCCCAAGGTCTCTGAATGTAATTTTTAAAAGACTAAGTTTTGCTATTCAAAAAGGGCTAGCGGCGCAGCTTGTTGCCCGCTTGCCTGTAATATTCTTCTTCTAAGACATTTGATATTTAAAAGGTAAAAAAAAAAATATATAATGATCCGATAGTACCACGACCAGAAAACCCATGTAAAACTTTCTTGTTGCTGCTGTTTGTATCGACCAGGAAACAAGAACAAAGCACACCAACTATCTAAACACTTGTATCAAACAACTTTAGATTTAATCTAAACTAAAACCCCTTAATCGACCTTGTAAGTGAATCGACCAAGAGATGAGCAGGAGAGAAAAACTGGTTCGGTTTTAGGGATTGAAGAGTGATGGTAATCGTGAGTTTGGCTGAGGGGTTGTGTTTGTTTATATACAAACACTAAACCGACTTCTAGAGTGATTCAAAGATTTGTTCGACAAGTCTAAACCCAAGCCAACCCAAGCTCCTTTTCTGCCCGATCAGTGTGGATCAACAAGGCCCAAGGCACCACCCAATTTGACCCATATCAAAAGCTGATAACAGCCCACGGGTCAAATATGTGATCGGATCAAATTCCATGTGAAACGGGTAAGTGTATATTCAAGTATAGTTTACGTTCAACACGTATACTCATGTTTATCGCGTGTGCCCCCATCGGCTCATACACTAATAGTCGTTTTGTCGTGTTCGAAAACTCCCACAAACCAACAAGGACTGGTTTTGATTTTATAAAAACTGAACGTTTGAGGTTATTATTGGTTGCTATACGAAGAAACGAACCGAGAAATCACCCTATCCCATCTTTGTATAATTTTACTATATAAGAGCTTTTACTATTTAATTTCAGAGATTGAATATATAACTTGATCAGAAAAGTGATAAATTATCAATAAACTCAAATTGATCCCTTTTTTAGATTGTATCTTGTTTATGAAAGATAGTGTTCTCTGAATGTCTGCGTGAAAGAAAAAAGTAAAAACTTGCATTTTACAATTTAAATTATTGTTTGATTATTTCGTAATTGTTTTGTACCTTTTGATTGTTGAATATTATGTTATTATTGATCTTTGTTGAAACATTGGGTTTGGTTTCGCTAGTCTTTTCAAGCTAAATTTATATACTTCGTACTAAAAGCTTTTGAACACTTTAAAATTTTCATGTTTATGTCCTGACAAAAAAATATAACCATATTAAAACAAAAAAAATTGTAATAAAGTAGATTTTTTATTTCTTGCCATTATTCTATATAGGGCAATATACAACATTGTGAATGAGCCAATACTAAAATATTATTGTAGCTTTCTCACCTTGCAGTCAAGAAAAGCCTTACTCATGATCTCACTTAAACAAAATTCGCATATATCAAGGATGCAAGGTCGATAATTTCAAAATTCCGCGTCTCTTGAGTTGTTACACCACTTTTGTTTACATGATCAACATGGAAATGTCACAAATATGATTTGGTCAAGCTCAAAATATATTGGCATTAATAGTAGAGATAAAAGTATCGTTTATAAGGAACTATTTATACTTATCTCAAAGTGTATGGAACTTTAATCCTAAAAAGTTTTTTGTGTCGTTAACATTCCATTACTTTGGTGGACTATAAACTGGCTTTCATGTTCATTCGATATGAGAAGGATGTGTTAAATTAATCCATTGGCCAAACGTAATTATTAAAAGTACCAATAAAGTAGCATATGATTAAAATGACAAGTTTGTAACTAATGTGAAATCAAAGACACTTAGTAGGCAAAAAGGTCACGACTCACGTCTCATGAATGGGGCAAATGCTCTTTTCGTTAATCACAAAACATACCCCAATTCTGTCAAGACGGGTATGAGGTGGTAGAATGTAGACAATCATACCCTTAATTCAGGATGACCGTTAACTATCTTATTTTTTAGTCTCGAACTCTAGATGTATTCTACCTAAACCTCTGAAACTCAATAGTTAGACGATAAGGCAAACATGTTTTTTATTCGCACATGGTTTAACGGTGTATGGGTGAGCCATCAGCAAAGAAGTTGCGTATTTCAATCTTATCAAAAATATATGTGAAAAAGTAGTTGTGAGATAAGCGATATAGGCTATGAAAATTTGCCGAAAAACACACACGTTTGTTATTTACATTTGCGTGTTGCGATGGCGGGTACTTTGTGATTAAAGCCGAGACACCAACAAAATAATATTGACGAGCTTATTAACCGGGTAAAAAATAACTGGGCTTATTTTTAAAAGGGCAAATAACCTATTCAAGCATCATACTTGTCACAAAAAGCAGTTCGACGTAGCGAATAAAAAAAATTGCCCTTTTGGCTATCTTTCTCGTCCAACTACGCTTGAATCAAACATTGACCACCTTTAACTCCCGGTTGTGTCCACGTCACCAGTTACTTGTCCACCTCACATTTCCAAGTCAACATATTTCACTGGTTTTTTCTTTTTTTTTCACTCTCTTCCTATTTTCCTTCTTTCCCTCTTTCACTTTCCCAATTTCATTCCCAACATAAACCCTAATTTTCATCTTTTGCAATCCAATGTAAATTGAAAACCGATTCCCTATTCCATCACGTTTAGAAACAATTTCTTAATTAAATGACCTCGTCTTCTACATCTACTCGTTAGTCTCGTTAGTGGCTTCATCACAGCACCGTGTTTGGCCTCATTGACCTCATCACCATCATGAGCACAACAACCATGGTTTTCGTGTTTATGTGCCTCCTGTTTCTCCTCTGTTTCATCATAAGCACAGCAACCATGCTTTTCTTGTTTATGTGCCTCCTGTTTCACCTTATTTCCATCATGAGCACAACAACCAAGGTTTTCGTGTTTATTATAAAACTCGTACTAACACTTCCACATATGCAGCAACGAGGAAGTTATTTGCCCAGCGTGTGGTATTCTTGGTTTGAGGTACGAGTGAAAGATAAGAAACGTTGATAAGGCAAATACTGTGTTTTCTTGGATGAGGTCAATGAGGTCAAATAAGAAACGTGTGGTATTCTTGTCATTTCTAAAACATTTTTCTGGGTCCACGTTTTCTTGGATGTGAGGTGGAAATATATTAAACCGGATACCGGTTGAGTAGGTGGTAAAATGCCCAATAAAGGACAAACTAGTCGGGTTTAGTAGCCAAAAAGGCTATTTTTTTTATTCGCTACGTCGAACTGCTTTTTGTAACAAGTATGATGCTTGAATAGGTTATTTGCCCTTTTTAAAATCATGTAACTATAACTGGGCCTTGGCCCAACAAAAGAAGATAAAATCCACCCTAGTCATAAAAGTTGTTAGCCAATTACCTTGGGTAAAAGAAACACATTGTACACAGGTTGCCCTTGCAATTACAAAAACATTTGGAAATTTGACTGCTTACTAGAAAATTAATGCAACTCTTTTAAACAATAACAATTGCAGTAACATAACATCATTATGACACCAAGAATAAAAACAGACAGCAAATATCAAAGAACAAGAAGACACACCAGAAACAACCAAGGCTAACTTGTCGACTGAAATGATAGTATAAGACCAAAGGTTAAGATAACAATCTTACAAGGTTTTTGTTTCCTAGCAGAGACGTGCTTATCTGAGATACTTTGTTTTCCTGGTTGTTGACATCTTCTTGAACCTTCTTCTTAGTTTTCGTAGCTTTTGGACTCACGAGCTCTTTAGAAGAATTTCTTACCATTGCTACTTTCTTTTTCTGCATGAATAAAATGTACAATCTTTAATACCTTGAATTTGGGTTAGATACGTAGTACATGTAGGGAATAAAATGGATTACGATAATAAGAGGGGGTCATGGACCTCATCAAATACGCCAAATGTGTTCAATCTCGAGGGTAAATTATTATTGTCAAAAGGTAAAGAATGCTTTGTGTTCCTGAGAACCCTTCTCGCGTGAACATTACTAATTATAATTTTTTCATTTAGAGATTGTTCCTGAGAACCCTTCTCAGGTAAATTATATATGAGTGGCAATTAATACAATTTTTAATCACAGAAAAATATAAGCACTTGTGTTCAGACTTCCATTACATTATTTTAGTGGACTTCTATAAGATATTGAGTTAATTTGTATAAGAATAACTTAGAAAAATTGATGTAATTTTTAAACAACTTCATGTAAGATATGCTAAAAAAACACTCGTTGTAAAGTTCGGCCAAGAATTCAATTTTTTTTTTTTTTTGTTCATAAGAAATTAATCTTAATATTTATAACTCTGAAAACACAGGTCCTGGATATTAGCAACAGATACAAATCATACAGTTGACATTACAAAAGAAAAGTCAAACAAAACTTGATGCAGAATTTGAAAAACTCGGTCGAGTAACTTTCAATAATATTACAAACATGAGAAAACAAAACTTTGGATAAGTGATAGAAGCCCAAAATTTGAGTGTATCAGGCTACACAAATTCGGTCCAACCTCAAATCCAATACATGTAACACCCATTTATAACTACCATAACCCTAATTGTTTGCCATTTGATAACCCTAACGTTTGGTACGATTGAATCACCGAGAATGAGAATGAATGAGAGAATGGAATAGTATAGAAAGGGAATAAGCTTGAGGAAGATGTATGGATTCCGGTGTTTGGTACTTATAAGGAATCAAGCTGAGAAATGTTTTACATACTTGATTCTTCTGTTTGGTACAAAACGGAATGGACTCATTGTGGAATCAGGAAATGATATGCATTTACAAACCTGTTTACTCGCATTAGTTGAGCAACAAATTACATATACTTAATATTAATGTTGCCAAACCATGTTCGAAAAAACCTAAATATTACATATAAAAAGGTAGTAACTACATTGTCTCAACCTTGAGCCACAACAAACAGGAAAAATTAACTCAGATTAGTTGACTTTATGACTACAACTGCTACTTAATCAATGCAAACTACATGAAAAAAATCACTTGAAAGTAGTTACAACTTAACACTCGCCAGAGCAGCAAAACGACACTAGAAGCGTTGGCATATTGATGGCCGAAATGATAGCAAAATAACATCTGAACAATAGCTAGCAACAAACGTGACAAACCTGTAACAACAATAATAGAACATGAGCACCTTCAAGCTAATTAAACCTTATACAACAGCAAAAGAACATGCACATCTGTAATGGCAAACGACATTCTGGTTATGAACAAAACCACTAGAGGAGCAAGTAGAAGAAACAACAATTAAAACCGTACTTTTGGTTCTGCGCATTAACATTCTTTAGTTTGGACGTTGCACGTGTTACTAGTATTTATATCTCATATTTGCAAGTAGATATATGCATTCCTCATGAATTGGACGGTGGAATGGATACATGAATAAAAGTTGTTTCTTAAGCATTCTTTAGTTTTTTAAAAGAAAGGATACAGCGGAAAGAGAGTCATTTTTTGATTCTATATTTCCATTCTCTACTCGACCAAACACGAGAAATGTTACTCATTCCGTTTCTACTCTTTCCATTCACCCGTACCAAACATCCAATAACTTTCACCATCGACCCCCTTCTCCTTGTCTTCTCTCGTTTTAGCATGCACAAACGCAACACATAATCAAAATTAAGAAGAAATAACCCACGGTATTTCTTGAGTGAATTAACCCATCCGTTTACTTGTTCTTGCATCGTGACTCAGGCAACCGACACCATACCCGTCTTGTTTCTTCTCATTTAAGCTTCAAGATCTCACATGAGGTCTAAGGTAGGGTATGGTTTAGTTTATTAGTTTTCTTTCTTTTTTTTTTTTTTGAACGAAAAAAGGTAAGAATATAACATATTTGTTATCATTCTTTCTTTACTTTTCGGATATACAATGAAGTAAAGCTTCAAAAAGGATCTGTGATGTTTGATTTCTTTTTGTGTATATGATCTTTGAAGGTCTATGGGCTTTGTTTTACCACATGAAAAAGAAAGTAACTGAGATCTTTAAATATTTCATTTCGGATCGAATTTAAGTAAAGATCTATGATGGTGTTTTGTTGAACCGAATTCAAAGATCGCTATGTAGTATTTGTTTCAGTTGTTTGTTGTTTATATGAGGTGATGGAACGAATTAGGATAGATATGGATTTGTTTGATTATTTATAATCTTCCAAAAATCAAGTGAAAAGTCACATTTAAAGATTTAATGGTGTAAATGTTTCAAATTCTTTTGGGTGTAAATGCTTCGAAGATGGTTCAGATTCGTAACTGCAGGATGTTTTGATAGATCTGTATATATGATTCTGAGCAATGAATTGAGAACTTGGGTCGAGCTTGAGCATGTTTGTATCGTACTTTTGGTTGTGCACTTTAACACTTGCACATTAAATTAAGGAAGTAAATCTTTAAGTATATAAGATACGAGGCTTCCCTCAACCCGTGCGATGCACGGTCTAGTGGTTGAGGGGTGATGTTTTTATCCGTAATGTTGTATATGATGGTATTTAGATACCTATTAGAGAAGTTGCATTGTATTTATTATTTAGATGGCTAATAATGTTATTATTACTTTAGTTTATATTATTTTAGTGGAATCTATATTTAGATGCCTAATAATGTTATAATTACTTTTGTATTTATATTATTTTATTTTCATTAAAAGTTTTTTTTAACATAGTCTTTTCATATGTAGTATTTTAATTTGAGTTACATAAGTGTTTTGTTGCTTATTTATTTGTGAGTTTTGTTATTTGGAATTATATAACTATTTGTACTCTTCAATGGCAAATTTTGAGTTGTTAGAGAATTTGATGAATATTTCAGGATCATCTAAATTGCATGATTATATGCGTTTGTGGTTTGTGCAACAGGCATGTAAAGATGATGCATTATCAAAGTTGCTTTTTGATTGTTGTCATCATTTGAGGTGTGTAATGGCAAAAAAACAACACGATGATTTTGAACATGGAAGCGTTAGGTCATCGTGGCATAGCTTTAGATTCGATTGATGCTTTGAGAAAGACTCAAGAGAGGCATCGTGTATTTCTTGAAAAGTTAGTTAATTTGTTTAAGCAAGCTAAAGACGGTGTTCGTGAGGAAGAGCCAAATGCTAAAAAAATGAATGAGTTTAATTAGTAACTTTGATTTAAATATCTTTGATGGTATTTAAATTTTTAGTGTTTTGATTGTTTTTATGATTATGAAATTTTTAATAAACGAAGCTCCCGTGCGTTGCACCGATTGGTTAAGGGTTGAATATATATGTGTTTTTTTACGTAATATTGTATGCAAGTAGTTACATGTAAGGTATTGCAATTGATGTTATCATAAGTTTTGTATTTAAAGTAGTTTATATAATATTTTAATATGAATTATGTATATATTCGTTATTTTCCATATTTATTTGTCACTTTTGTTATGTTTTTGGATCTTATAAATTGCACGGTTTTATGCGTTTATGGTTTGTGCAATAGGCACGTGAAGATGATGTATTCTCAAAATTGTTTTTTTTTTCATATTTATTTGTCACTTTTGTTATGTTTTTGGCTATTATAAATTGTACGATTTTATGCGTTTATGGTTTGTGCAATAGGCATGTGAAGATGATGTATTCTCAAAATTGTTTTTTGTTTTTTGTTTTGTTTTTTTATTTTTTATTTATTTTTTTTTTTTTTGGTTATTTTCATGGTATTTTATACAACCTGTGTGATACACGTGCTATTGGTCGAATAATTAACCAATCTTTCATGACTAAATGTTTGGTCATTAGGTTCCTATTATTTTAGTTACATAATTTTTTTTCCTATTTACATAAACTATTTAAGATAGTTATTTAACACCAAATAACACCACTTTTTGGGACTCACTTTATTTATAATTATAATTTACAAATTTTGCCCTCAACAATTACATTCATTAAACAATCTAATACTTCATTAATAAAATTAAACATTAAAAATTAAAAAGAAAAAAAAAAACGACATAAAAAAATTACAAAATGAAAAATACGAAGTTAAATAAAAATAAGTAAATAGATTAAACTATTCGGTCGGCGGTGATGGCAAATTATATAAATTTCAATTACAAAGACATGATATTACAAAGATATGATATTTCCGATCAATGGTTGGTGCAAAAACTCGATTGCTAGTGTAACTACACATTTTAAAACATTGTTAACGGTATAATTGTTGCTGCATTTCTTTTTGTACGACCAAACCGATATATAAATTTGGACGATGATCCAAAGCCCATGTATCTTTTTGTATTACTTTAATCACACACACCCATTTGTAGAGTTAGCACCATCATGGCGTCACCTTCCCACATATGAATTGTCTTGTCAACATTACACTACCTAAACTCTAGAAATTCAATTCAAATTAAATGATACATATGTATTGTTGCAGCATTTCTGTAATCACTCCAAAACCAAAATATTTGTATTCTTATTGAGTATACACGAACTTAACGTAACTCATAAAAGTAAGAAATTGGTTTTGCTATTTTAGGTAGTTGTCATATTTTTAATCTGAAGTAACTGTAATAATTCGAAGTAATTGTAATCGGATTCCAACAATTGGCTCAAAATGTGTTTGCTTTGTACATCAAAGTCAACAAATGCCTAAAGCTTGTTCACTTTTGTCCACTTGCAATTCGTCACTACATATATGATGGCAGCCATTGGTCTAAAATAGCAAAACAATAATTAGTCAAGTTCGATAGGTTATCGGTACAAACTTACTGAAATCAGAAATTGTATGCATGTGCACAGTTGTTAATAACGTAAATGGCTATTCCACCAAACCAAACATGCACACACACATCGAAGTTGCACTTTGTACCCTAGTTAGTCAAATACCAAAGAAGATTACACACATCGAAGTTGCACAAACACAAATACCCTGACTATGTACCCTAGTTAGTCAAGCCCAAGAAATCAAGAAGAAGCTTCTTTTGAACCTGATGTTGTCTGAAACTCCTGGTAACATGTTTATTAGATACATTAATTCCAGATATTGTGTAATGATAGGAGATAAAGACTCAAATTGAACCTGTGACCATTTCAGGAGTATCTAAGGAAGAGAAGGAGTGAATGTTGCACTGTGTTGTTATTGGAGGCGGCCCCACTGGAGTAGAGTTTAGTGGTGAACTGAGTGATTTTATTGTGAGAGACGTTTGTCAACGTTATGCCCATGTCAAAAACTACGTTCGTGTCACTCTGATTGAGGTAATTTATTTTCGTTGTTTTAAATATGTAAATCTAGTCTACTGTTTTAGTACAATATGCCTTGTGCTTTTGCTACGTGCAAATGAAATTCGTCATCGCTTGATGTTCGTCATGCACAATATGCAAAGAAACACTTATCAAAGGTACAGTTATACGTAACCACTATGGATTTTTTATTGATCGATAAGACATTAATTATATGTCAGTATTATATCTAACATCAAGACATCACATATCAAGATGGTGTCCGCCTTGTTCGAGGAGTTGTCAAAGAGGTCCATCCTAAAAATCATTCTTAGCGATGGGAGTGTGGTACCTTATGGACTTCTTGTGTGGTCAACTGAGTTGGTCCATCTCGATTTTGTAAAGAAAATGGATCTTCCAAGTCTCCTCGTGGAAGGTATAGTCTCCTCGACATTCTATTATGCAATATATATATATATAAATATATATATATATATATATATATATATATATATATATATATATGGGGATAGCTTACTACAATTTTGTAGCCAATTAATGGCTACAATCCTTCATAAATAATACACTAGCAATGATTCAGGGACCACAAAAAAGAATCGGGACCCACAAAATAATTAGGGACCCACATTTTTAGCACAAAATTGTAGCCAATTGGCTACAATTAATTGTAGCTAATATATTCCCTATATATATATATATATATATATATATATATATATATATATATATATATATATATATATATATATATGATTTATGCTCATGTGTGACCACTCTTAAAATAAAAACAATAGGAACCAATTACAAGTTAACATGTGTACATTAAGCATTTAAGTTAATCTAAATATATTATTTAAATTATAAGGGCACTATTGGTATTTTCACCCACAACATATTTACAAGGGTCCTACTATAAGAACCCCGTCTATCCCCATAGACCTGCAAACCTAGTAGGCCCCCCTTCTTTTTTTTAATTTGTGTATAAGAGAGTGTGTATGTGATGACGCCAATTGCTTACCATATTGTTTTTCTTTTTTTTGTTTTTTTGTTTTTTGTTTAATTGTATATAGTTTTATTTTGTGGTATATTTAATTTGTGAAGTGTTTTTATATGTATAATGTATTTATTTGTGTGGTATATTTAATTTGTGTAGTGTTTTTATATGTATAGTGTATTTATTTGTGTAGTATTTATTTATGTATTGTTTCCATTTAATTAAACAATAACAATAAAACATTTTATAAACTTTTTTTACGTTACTTTTTATAAACTTTTTTTATAAACTTTTTATAAACTTTTTTATAATCTTTTTTATAAACTTTTTATAAACTTTTTTGTAAACTTTTTTATAAACTTTTTTGTAAACTTTTTTATAAACTTTTTTACAAACTTTTTTATAAACTTTTTTTATAACTTTTTATAAACTTTTTTTATAAACTTTTTTTTATAAACTTTTTTTATAAACTTTTTTTATAATCTTTTTTTATAAACTTTTTTTATAAACTTTTTTTTATAAAAAGTAACGTAAAATAAATACCATATAAAAACAATACACAATTAAAAAACACTATACATATAAAAACACTACACAAATAAATACACTATACATATACCTAAACACTACAAAAAAAAAATAATAATGGTACAGCCATGGGGACCCACAGCCAATGGGAGAGAGTGAGAGGACAAGGGGACAAGAAAAGACCCCTAGTTACTAGGGAGGGTTTTAATAAAAAAATAGGGAGGGTTCTAATAACTGAAATCCTTCTCATCCTAAGTAAAAAAAACACAAATCTGATCTCCCTATACCCATTTCGTTCTTCACCGGCGATGCGAAAACCCGTGGCCTGCTTTTTGCAACGAGGCCAGTTATAATAACCGTTAGTTAAAAACCACTGGTGTCTTCAACGTGATACATGTTATGTGATTGCTTTAAATTCCGATCAGGCTTCGAGATACACAGTTTTCAAATCGGGTTTTTGGATAATTTTTTGCTAACCTTTGAAACTAGTGATACCTTATTTGTTTGTTAAAAAAAATGATACCTTATTTTTTTTCTAAGATTCCTCATGTTCCAGATAAATACATGAAGTCCTGGAAATACAAAAACAAATTAAATGCCTAGTTTGCAGCTAGATAATGGACTAAATGACCACAATCAAGTGCAAATAACATGTCTTTATCATTCAGACGTGTTTTAAAATATAACACGAGTAATATCAATGTGTCACAAAGTTTGCTTTTTATTTATATTTTGTTCATAATTAACTTCATCAATCAGTAAAGTCTTGGTTGTTATAATTTTTTCTAAGTTTCCTTATGTTCCAGTTATGGTCTGATACGTTCAAAAAAAAGTTATGGTTTGACATTATATATTAGGAGATGTGTATTAGTATTATTCATATGTAGACTTTTATTTTGGAATTGTCATTGGCAGATCTAAGTTTGAGATTTATATTACGAACGAGCATGGTGCCCGCCGCGTTGCGGCGGGAGCTTTTGCTCTAGGTTTGCAATACAATTTTGTATTACTCCAGATCCACACTTTTGCTTTTGCTCTAGGTTTGCAATACAATTTTGTATTACTCCAGATCCACACTTTTATTCATAAGTGTCAACAAACTGTATCACAAACATATGTATACATTAACAACAATCCGAAACATCGAAAGTTGTGGCATAATATAAGAATTCTGTTTGAATGGCTATGTATAAAAAATAGTGTTTGACAATAGTTACGTTTCTATATTAACAACCATAACCCGTCAGTATATGAGAACTTCAGATTTCTCATATAAACCTGTAAACAACCATAACCACGGATGATGGTAACAACCATAACCACGGATGATGGTAACACGTCAGTAATATGATGGTAACACGCCTATAGATGGTAACACGGATGATGGAAGCAGACCAGTGGTATACTGATTTATAGGCCACAAATGATGGAAGCTAACTATACCACATATACTGCGTATTTAAGTTACTAACATCATTTTAATAATCTTAAATACTAATTGCACATATGAAAATGAGAAATAAATGAGTAGGAAGCTAGTACCTTGGTGATTATAATATTCAGTAAGAACTTAGGATCTTAGTATTTGTAAGAAGTGAGGACGTTAGTATCGCTGCTGCAACGTTAATCTAAAATAATGGCAGCATATTAACGTTAAAATGATGGGTAATTAACGTGCACGTCAACATATCATTATGTAACTGATTGTAAGTAGATCATATGAAATTTTTTGGCCACCATGATTATAAGTCTTTGACACAAAGGAAAACCAATGGCAGAATTATATAGTACAGAAGGTCACTAATTACAATTACTTAAGTTGGTTTTTTTCCCATATAATAAAGAAAGTCAAAGAACACTTATGTATACAATATATGGATCGGTATTGATAAAGTACCTTCCCGGATGTGGCTAATCAGTATTGATAACGTTTCATCCCCAATATCATATACCAGCATTAACGTTAATCTAAAATTGCAAATTCCATTAGCTTATACCCATTTGCTTTTAACAACATAAGCGTGAAATCCTTTGATGGAACTTAAATGACAATGTGCTGGTCTGACGATCACAATTTCTTTGCTTGAATGGCGATTATCCTACAATCTACTATCCGAGATTGCTGGCATGACACGACTGAAAAATTTTTAAAAAAAAGAGTGACGCTACATGCCTCGAAGGCCAAAATAATTAAGTTTATTTCGGGTAAGCTTTTACTTATAATATTATGAACACCATAGCATGACACTAATATGAAGTCGCAAAAGTATGTACCATATTTGAGATTAATGTAGGCTGCGTACAGATGATGAATGCTATGTAGTTAATGAAAGCCTAAGAATAGCCGCTACCCTGGCCATCTGAATAGCTGCAAATCAAGAGCATACAAAAGGTAAGCAAGCAATATGATTAAAGCAAGCCTATTATATAAGTGGCTACGACATGTAAAGGTGACTTGCGAGTAAACAACATACCTTTGTGTCACCGATTGTTTCACAAACCATTTTATCAACAGAATGAAGTATTAATGGTTTCCTCATGGTTCGCCTATATCATTCCTGTCAGAATCATATATGAAATCACATTAGCTTTTTGATCACCTACAATCAGCAATTGCCTAAAATAATGTTAAAACCATAGCAAAGGCGTAATTCATACCTACAAATTTAAACTGAAATAAAATGATTTGGTTACCCCCTAGTATCTATTAAACTGTCACCCTCATGAGACGGCTTCATCTGAGGTACCCATGTTTTTTGGCTATTCGGTATGCTACTTGATGTGGTTACCATCGTATGCCCATATAAAGTATCGAAAGGAGTAACTACTGAAATACCTTAAATGGCCTTGTAATGAAGACATAATGCTACCGAACATCTTCCGTGTTAGCGTCGCATACTTGTCATGAAACCTTGGACTGCCAATTGTATACAAAGAAATGGAAAAGAGCATGAAAGCAGGTTCAAGCATAAAGATATTGAAAACACAAGCAATACAACTCACAAATCATACAAAAAAAACTTAACTTACAACTAATGAAACCACAAAAATTAAAACCCATAAATTACGATCTTCACTTATTATACCAAATATTAATTATGCAACGAATGAAAATAAAAAATTGCTCATACCTATAATCAAGATTAAAAATTAAGACCATAATCCTTGTAGTAGTCTTATTTGTGGCGATGGTGATGATTCCACCTACACAACAAAATATCAAATATCAGTAATTGTATTGCATCCATAACAAACCCTTGGATTTTCCTATGAGGAGTAGGGTTCCTGATAGTTAGAGCTCCTATAGGTAAATACTTTTACCTTTTTTTTTGCTATAAAGTAAATCGGATTGTAACCATCGTGAGTTTTGAGAAGCGGTGTGTGTAGAAAGTTTGAGAAGAAGCTCTACCGTCGCCACCATTTTTAACTGTAAGTGTATGAGTGAGAACAAAGGCCCAGCAGGCCAACATAGGCCAGTGCATGTATTGGGCTACCTCAAATGGGCCATGGCTACTGTTAGCGGAACGACAGCGTTTTAAACGCCTTTTAATATATATAGTAATGATTCAAAGTATCAGTTTATATCAATAGATGTGTTTCAGTATTCTAGATTTGAGATTTGGATGTTTGTGTCAGTTAAATTCAAAAAAAAAATCAACATGTGTCAATTGAAATGTATTATGATGAAACTAGGTGTCTCATAAAATTTAAAATGTGACTTCAAATGTATTAATAAACTAAATGTGTCATTAAATATATCAATACACTAAATATATCAATATAAATGTGTCACTTCAAATATATTAATATACTAAATGTGTCACTTAAAATGTATCATGAAATTAATTGTGCCAAAAAATGTAGTTTGTCATTTGAAATGTATCAAAAAACTATGTGTCAAAAATTATAATATGTAAACAAAAATGTGTGAATAAAAAAATAGTGTATCCTTACTAATATAACAAACGATTGTGTCATTAAATATGTATCAAAAAACTTAACATGTCACTAAAAATGCATCACAAAATGAAGTGTGTCAAAAAAATTAAATGGGTCAATAAAAATATATTATAAAACTATGTATCATTAAAAGATGTGTCGCAACAAATACTTATAAATTAGCTATGTTCAGTTGTCGACCTTAAAAAAAAGAGAAAAAAAATGCATGCTATTCTGAAAAGAAGAAAGAGAATGCATGAGTAATAAATAGGGTAGAAGAATCACCGTGGTTCATGGCTAAATTAGTTTTTCACCAACTTTATCAAATGCCACTCGTTTTATGGTTTATTACAATCATGCCACCCAATTAATTAGATTCAAATCTCATCAATAATCATCCATAATCATACATCTAACGGCTCAAATCGGTCCCTATTGTTTTTATTTTAAGGGTGGTCACTACAATAACGTTACCCTATATATATATATATATACATATCTTCGTATCTCCCAAGTTATGTCTTCATCATGTCTACACTTCAAAAAATAAGATCAGTAAAGTTAACAAACACATTGGATGAATAATTGTAAACAAAATTCATACTTTATTATCCTATTTATGACTTTGGACGATAACATACTTAGTGCTTCAAAGATAAGCATGCATAAGATATAGAAAAAGCATATCAAATGCATAAACATATATAGCATCTTTGTTGGTGACTTATATTCGTTATTCATGTAATATGCTAAAGTCTAACAGATGAATAAAAAAATGCAGGGCACCAATGGGCTTACGAATAAATGAAACTTGAGCATAAACCTCATCACCCTCTGTAAAACAATATCTGCATCAAATGAAAAATAATATCAAAACTATCCAAAATGGTCTTTTCCTTCTCCATGGTGTGGAAAGTTTAAGAAATGCATGTGTTATTTATAGGCTCCTTAAGATGAATATGAAGTGTTGCAACAACTAAATGCATTGTTTCTTTGCATACCTCCAAGTAATGATCACAATGTAACTTCATGTCTCTTCGTATACCTCCGATTAATGATCATACATGAATGTTGTAGCCTTCAAAGAACACTTCATATTCACCTTCATTTCATTACATTCAATTGAGAGTTTTTGTGGAGCATTGGCATGTTTGTACCGTACATGATGTAGTTATTTTGGTATGCATAGACATGTATGTACCGTACTTTTGGTTGTGCACAACCCCCCTTGCACATTAAATTAAGGGGGATAAGCTTTATGTATTATAGATTTCAATACTTAATCTTTTATATAATAAGAGAAGTCATTTTAGGCCAAATCGAGGAATTCGATTAACAAATGAGAGGGCTCAATTGCAAAATCGAGCCCTCTTATTGGTCAATTGGATTTTTAAGTGCGAAAAAATAGGGTCAGTTTAGGAGTTTTTTTAAAAGCTCCCTAAACATAGGCGTGTTGAAAACGCGAAGAAAAAAAAATTAAAAAGGAGGGAATGATTTATAAAAGTTTCGTGCTAAAAATCAGATTCTGATAAAACTTGCTTTCTAAAAATTTGATTCTGATAAAACGTATAAATTTATTATGAAAAAAATAGGGCTAATAACCTTTTATACTTGTCAAAAATGGCAGTTCTGCGTAGCGAACTAAAAAAATAACTCTTTTAGACATTAAAGTTGACATTTTTGTCTTTCTTTAAGTATTATGACTATTTTACCCTTTGAAAAATATTTATAAAAAAAAAATTCAGAAATTTCAAAAAAAAAAGTATTTCAAACAAAAAAAATTCAAAAAAAAAATTTGGAAAAAAAAATTCGAAAAAAAACTTATTTCGAAAAAAATTTAGAAAGGGTAAAATGGTCATAATAGACAAAAATGTCAACTTTAATGTCTAAAAGTGTTATTTTTTAGTTCGCTACGCTGAACTGCCATTCTTGACAAGTATAGTGTTTTAAAAGGTTATTAACCCAAAAAAATAAAACCGTATATTTTCCTACAAATAATTTTGTGATAACTACTAAATTTATATGTTATATCTTTCTTTGAGCATATCTTTTTCAAATTTAAAATGTTAAACCCTAATCTCATCTTATAAATACCCATCATCTGGCAGTACATCTCATTCATTCACAGTTGATCGCAATAAGGAACATGTTTCTCATTCTTAGTGTTTTAGGTTCTATCGTTCTAGTTTTATATTATAAAAATTCTTTTGTGCTTGATTGTTTGGAATTGTGGACAACAACATACACATAATAAGTGAAGAAACAAAAAAAGCTTTTTGGTTCTGTGATTATGCACGACAATAAAGATCAAGAGATTTTTTTTTTTTTTTTTTACTTTTTTTATTTAGCTATTTGTTACCATTCTTTTTTATTTCCTCCTTATATTCTTTAATATTTGTTGGCCTTTAATGTTATTTACTTATTGTTGAATTTAGGTTTTTAAGTTTATGAAGATAATGTTTAAATTAGGGTTTTGGAGCACGTATTGATTGTTTAATTAATTCTAATATTTTTGTTTATGTTAATTGATTTATCAGTATTACAACGATGTTTATTTTATTTATTATACTAAATCATAAATTATTTGTTTCTTATACCATTATTGTATTTATAGTGTGCAGGATGAGCAGGAAGATGAGTCTGAGATTTTCAAATTTGTTGATGATTTACTCAAAATTAGGGTTTCGAGCTACACATCACAATATAAAAAAAAAAAAGATCTTATGAGGTTTATGAAAAGAATGTTTAAATTAGAGTTTTGAAGTACATATCGATTATTTAGTTAATTCTAATATATTTTTTTGGTATTTTGTTTGATTTATCAGTATCACGATGATGTTAATTGTACTAATAAATTATTTGTTTCTTATATGATTATTGTATTTTAGTGAAAAAATATGTGTGTCAAATATATGAAAAAAATTGAGTCAATTTGTGGTTTCTCATAAAGAATCATGGTTTGTCTTGAACGTTTATTGTTTTCTAATATACATAATCATTTTCTAATGGCATTATATTTACAACTCGTGAGCATGTTTAGTTCATTCATTACTGCAGATGATTTATTTAAAATATGAAAAGAATGTATAAATCAAGGTTTCAAATTTCGTATCAAAATTTAGAAAAAGATTTTATAAAATGTATGAAGATAATATATTTGAAGCACAACAAAATTTATGGTTTCTCATAAAGAATCATGGTTTCTCATAAAAATTTATTGTTTTCTTATGTATATAATCAGTTTCTGATGACATTATATTTATAACTCATGCGCATGTTGAGTTTATTCATTGATTTATATATCAGAACCGTGATGATGTTTAATCCGTGCTAAAAAAAAATAAACAATATATATTCCTGATAAATAAATCATGATAAGTTCTAAATTTTGATGATATATCCTTTTCTGACCATATCTTTTCCAAATTTGAATGTGAAACCCTAATTATATCTTATAGGGGGAATTTCATATATCCCCACATACACACATATATTTACATATTTCCCCAAACACAAGTTTTTTATGCATGATGTCTGTTAAAGCACTGTTTGAGGAAATATGTAAATATAGGTGTGTATGTGGGGATATATGTAAATGCCCCTATCTTATAAACACCATACAAATTTACACGTAACATAATTAAAATATATAATTTTTAAAACATTTTATAACATGCATCTTATATTGGAAACGATTCTGATAGGGCAAATTTCTTTTTATTATATTTATGACAGGTTAATGTTATCAATAATTTGGTTTCTTTTTTCTGATAGATTTGCATTGCTAACGAAATAATTTTATTAGTTAAATACACCATGAAGAGAGTGTATAAATTATGGTTTCTAATTGCATATCAGAATTTAGAAAACGATTTTATGAAATGTATGAAGATAATATATTTGAATGCACAACAAAATTTATGGTTTCTCATAAAGAATCACGGTTTCTCATAAAGATTTATTGTTTTCTTATGTATATAATCAGTTTTTGATGACGTTATATTTACAACTTATGAGCATGTTGAGTTTATTCATTGTTTATGGTGATTTATATATCAGAATCGTGATGATGTTTAATCCGTGCTAAAAAATAAACAATATATTTTCCTGAAAAATAAATCGTGATAAGCACTGATTTTTTTGTGATATATATTTTCCAAATTTGAATGTGACAGAAACCTTAATTATATCTTATAAATATCATACAAAAATAGAACTTATCACATAACATAGTTTAAATATATAATTTTTAAAACATTCTAGAACATGCATCTTATATTTGAAAATGATTTTGATGGGGCGAATTTTTTTATTATATTTTTGACGGGTTAATGTTATCAATAATTTGGTTTAATTTATTTGTTTATGATGGCTTTGCGTTGCTAACAAAATAATTTTTTTAGTTAAATACACCATCAATAAGACAACAATAACATAATTACAAAAAATCAATATGTTTAACCATTTCTTAATCGTTTTTTTTTTGTTGAACGACTGGTTTTTAATTTAAGCCCAGAACTGTTACTGATGAATAATGAATGTTTCATATAGTATATTTATGGTGGGTCAAGAGGATACATGTGCATGATGATGTTTGTTTAAAAAGTATGTACGAATCCAATTTTGTAGGTTTTACATTTTATTTATGTTAGTAGACTATTTTTTTAATATCTACGTAATTATAAATATTATTATTCTAAGAATGGGTTAGGTTTAATTTTTTTTAAAGTACATAAGTTTCTTTAGATGGAAAAGTGTTACATTCAAAAAGATATACACCATATAAATTTAAAACTTCATCACAAAAAATAATTTAAATATAGAATATTTAAAACATTCTAGAATATGCTTCTTATATTTGGAAACGATTCTGATGGGCCGAATTTCCTTTTTATTTTATTTCTGACGGGTTAATATTATTAATAAGTTGGTTTCTTTGTTTCTGATGGTTTTGCGTTGATAACTAAATAATTTTATTAGTTACATACGCCATCAACAAAACAACAATAGCATAAATACATTTAAGCATTTCTTAGACGTTTTTTGTTGAACGATTGGTTTCTGATTTAAGACCATAGTGGTTTCTAATAAACAATGATTTGTTTAGGTATTATATTTCTGACGGATTCAAGATAATACATGTGCATGATGTTGTTTGTCTAAAACGTATGTACAAATTTAATTTTGTAGGTTTTACTTTTAGTTTATTTTCTTATACCAAATTTTTCATCTAAATAAACTTATGTGGTTTTTTTAAAATTAAATATAACCCATCATTTGAATAATAATATCTATAATTACGTAGATATTATAAAAAATAAATTTTAAATGATGTAATATCTATAATACATAGATATTATATTAAAAAAAACAAAACAAACTAAATTCAATGTTAGTATACTATTTTTCTTCCAACAACTATTTTGTCCAACAAAATTTAAGCCAAAGCTTAATCTAACAAAAATCTAACCCAAAGCCTCATGCGTGTGCGGGGATCTAAAACTAGTATATTGAAAGACAAATTACAAAACTTAGTTTTTTTCTATTAGAGTAAATTGCAAAAATCGTCTTTACTGTTTGAACAAATTACTTGTTCAATCTCTATTTGTTTGAAAGGTCACATATCACTTATCATTCATGTGAAAAAACTTACAAGTGCATATTTGGTCGTTGGACAAAGTTAAATTATTAAATTACCATTTTCTTTTCCGATCTTTAGTCATTTATATATGGTCAGAAATCAAAAGTGCACTTGTAAGTTCTTCATAAAGACGACGAGTGTATTTTCAAAATATGGAGACTGGACCAACAATTTAACCGAAACAAATGAGCGATTTTTTCAATTTACTCTTCGTTATTAAGTAGGGGAGGTTTTGCCATGGCACTCCACGAAGCAATGTACGTAACTAGGGTGGTCCAGATCAATCAAATTCTAGTAGCTACATAGACGGACCCACGTGTATGTCAAGTGTGGCATAAGTTACATTCAATTTTAGGTCACGAGGTGCAAAAAAATTTTAAAAATGTTGTTTTTGTTGCATGTGCAACTCTCAATTTTTTTTTTTTTTTGCTATTTTTATTTTTTTACGATGTAATTTTAATTAATCTAACATTTTTTTTTGTACACCCTTTTAAAAATTCTGGTCCGACCTAGAAGCTAGTAAGATAATGCCTGGGATGTTGGATATTTGAAAAGTAAATAAAAGAATTGTACACGTGAGTGTTTAAGTCAACCTTATTGTTTATTCCCAGAAGCTAGTAAGATAATGCCGGGATGTTGGATATTTGAAAAGTAAATAAGAGAATTGTACACGTTAGAGTTTCATTCAACTTTGTTGTTTATTTTCCACCTGCTAATTCAAGGTTCACACAAATAGCTCGAATATCATTTCCATATCCATTTGATCATCTATATAAACACAACACCAAGGAACTAAAACAATATCAAGTTCTTGATAGATATATCTATGGCAAATTATAAGTCATGGCGATTGATCGAGGCTGCTCTGGTTACCATTCTTTTCTTGGTCGATTTTGGTTTCGCAGAATCACGTATGCACATTCTATGATCTTGCTATTATTTGATAATGAATATTTGCTTACATCTACTTGCATGTATTTAAATGGTTAGCCTGTGTTCATGTTTTTTAACTAGGCATATGTGTGAATATTGTTTTTGTCATGTTTTATTTTCATATTACAAAAGGGCATTAAGCATAGCGATATTTTTCGTTGCCCAATAGTTAAACTTAAAGGGTCGTAGGTTCAAGTCTTACTTGAGACAGTAGGGGTATTATTAGGTGTTTGATGTGTATGTTCAGTATTGTGAGACTTCGCCTAATAAAAAAGAAAAAGAAAAAAAGACTTCGTCCTAAAATAGCGACTTAGTACTTTTTTGTATATAGGGGAAGTGGGAGAATTGAAAAGGTGAAGGGGAGGCCGGGCCGCGGCGCCATAAGGGTATTGTGGTCATTTTCAAGTTTCAGAATGATATTCATATGACTTAAATTCTTAAAAGAAAAGAAAGTTATCCATTGAAAACCTTACGTGCTTTTGTATATTTTGCCATCGAGAAATTAGAAATATGCTTGCAAAGGTGTTAATTTAATCATGTGTTTATTTCTATTCCTACAGCTGGAAACTACACATTCTTGTATAATGCAACACAAGCTCCTTTGGTTTCATTCTATGATTACATCATCATTGGAGGAGGCACTTCAGGAATCCCATTAGCCACCACTTTATCTGCAAACTATTCGGTTCTATTACTCGAACGTGGTGGCTCACCTTATGGCAATCCCAATGTCACCGACGTAGCCAATTTTGGTTCATACTTCTTAGACAATTCATCAAGTTCTCCCTCACAAGAATTTATAGTAGAAGGTGTTGTAAATGCACGACCTCGTGTCTTAGGTGGTGGTACAGCAATTAACGCGGGTTTTTACTCTCGTGGTGAAGCAAAATTCAATATGGAGGCTAAATTAACAGACGAAGATTTGATTCTAAATTCTTACGAGTGGGTGGAAAAAGCAATGGTTTTTGAGCCTTTTGTGAGGGAATGGCAATCAGCAGTTCATGATGGACTGCTCGAAGCTGGTGTGACACCGGACAATGGGTTTACTTATGATCATTTAGTTGGTACGAAAGTTGGTGGTACTCTTTTTGATCAATTAGGAAAGCGACACTCAGCTGCTGATTTGCTACAATTTGCAAACCCTGAATCGCTGTCTGTTTTTCTATACGCAAGTGTTTACAAAATCTTATTTGACACCAAAGGTACGTTACTATATGCTCCACTACACGGAATTATTTTTTTGGTAAGGATATTTGGTGACATCTTTACAAACTAATCTTTGGCTTCTGTGACATTAGTGAATACATTTTTCTTGTAGTACCGATTCCGATTTTTAACACCATGTTAAACTTGTACAGGGACAATGCCAACTGCTTATGGGGTAGTATTTGAAGATTCATTAGGAAAAATGCATAGAGCATTTCTGAATGCCGGAGATAATAACGAAATCATATTGTCTGCTGGTGCACTAGGAAGCCCACAACTTTTGGTGTTAAGTGGTATCGGTCCAAAAGAGCAGCTTGATGCCCTTAAGATCAATTGTGTGCTTGAGCAACCTTTTGTTGGTAAAGATGTCGCCGATAACCCCCAAAACGCATTTTTCATCCCTTCTCCGATTGCTGTTGAGAGATCCATAATCCAAGTTGTTGGTATTACTCCCTTTGGTAGCTACATCGAGGCATCTGGTGCATCCAATTTGATCTTAGCAAATGTTTCAGCGTACCAAGGGTTTACCCCTGAGGTATCTACATTATTTATATCAAATAGTTACTAATATGATACATAAAAATTATTATATAATTGTTTTGTTTCTTTTGTAGATGGGCGGATATATAAATGAGAAAATTAATGGTCCTAAATCTAAAGGTGAGTTAACGATTGTAACTCGTAATCCAGCTGACAATCCAGCAATAACCTTCAACTACTTCAGCGAACCCGAGGACTTGCAGAAATGCGTGAAGGGGATTGAAACTATTTTGAAAGTTATAGATTCAGAAGCGTTTTCCAAATACAAATTTGCCAATATGACAAAGCAAGATATTATTGATCTTAACATCAAACTACCATATAACTTGAATTCGCGTAGCAATACAAGTACCTCCTTGGAACAATATTGCAAGGACACTCTAAGAACTATTTGGCACTATCATGGTGGGTGTCATATTGGACAAGTAGTTGACGATGAATATAAGGTTATTGGTGTAAATTCTCTTCGAGTTATTGATGGATCTACTTTACTTAACTCTCCGGGAACAAATCCTCAAGCTAGTCTGATGATGCTTGGAAGGTAATTTATTATCCAAATATGCATATGTTGTTTTAGTTATACGAGTTGTACCATATGTCAATATTTGTTAATCAAGTATTAGATGATGGTGTTTCGGTTTTAATTTTTGCAGGTACATGGGAGTTACGATACTAAACAAAAGACTTGCGTTGGACAAGCCATTTGCAGATTGATGATCAAGTTAGTGTTGGTCGGTGTTTCTTTCGTTATTGATCGAGTTTTAGTTTTACTGTCTTTATTTGCATCTTCCAGTTGTAATAAATTTCTATAGCTATAGAACTGTTGTGGATATATTGATGATGCAATGTATGCTATATTTACTGTAATTATACCACAATGAATAACATCTGGACCTATGTCTAGACAATATTGAAGTGAAATAAAAAGTTTGTGCATGTCTTAATTTGTTAATAGCATTCACCCTTTTTTTTAAGTCCCTGCAATTCAAACTTTTGATTTCACCTATGATTTAATTACCAAGTTTCAAAATAGGTGATTCTCTTTTAACTTGGGTTTTTTTTTTTTTTTTTTTTTTTTTTTGATGCTACAATTGGAATTACAAACATGATCTATTTTGGTATTTTGGTTTGGGGTTCTTCTTCAATTATCTTTGATCTATGGACATTTATGCCTTTGCCAAGACTGGTCCTAGACCCGGCATGACAAAAGCCTATTATTGGTCAGCATCAAAACGATGGCGGGGCAAAAGTGTATTGCAAAAAAACATACGGACTTGTTAATACAAATAAGCCGTAAAAACGTTTATTTATATTTTACGATCTTCTAATGTTTTGTCGATAACAAACGTAAAATCATTTTAACGAAACAAATAAAATACGTAAATGGTTTGAGCCAATAGTTTACTAACACACTTACGTTTTCATATAAATCACTAAACAAGTAATAGTGCTTTCATGTCTTAGTAATGTATATGTATAACAACTAGTGTTTACATATTGGGTACATATATACATACTTAGTATGTATTATAATGGGTAATAGAATGGGTAGAAGTTTAAGTATTTAACCCATTGACTTAATACATTGAATGTAGTTGGGTAAAACCCAAAGTTCATGACCCATATCCATGGAGCATAATCCATGACCCATTGCATGACATCATGCATAAGTCATAATGGGTATTATCCATGACCCATGGAGCTAACCCATAACCCATTGACTAGATGCATTGCATCTTCTAGATACATTGTATCTACTTGGATACCCATAGTCCAAAGTCTAGGACCCATGATCCAAAACCCATGGGCAAATATGAGCGTCTCACGGATCCCTCTGATTACACTAGACGGATCCCTCTGGCAAGGGATCCGTGGGATCCGTGCAACAGTAGCATATTTTGTCTATAAATAGTGAGTCAGTTCTTCATTGTAACTCACCCATTTCACACGCATTCTCCCTTAGTGTTGTAAACTCTCTAACCTCAGATCCAAATGATCTTTCTATGTAGTTTTGTGTTTTTGTTTTTGTGATTCTCTAGGTTCTTTTTAAAGGCGAGATCACTACCTCTTGAAGTCTAGCAAGCTCGAGTCCATGGGTTGCCAAGCTTCGTCATCATCAAGACTACTGATGGTATCTTGTTGATAGTTCTTTCCTTTCTCATTAGAAGTGTTGTGTAGAAGACATAGGTGAAAGATGTCTAAAATGGTCAAGTCGAAGACATTAGTGAACGGTGTTGAAGTCTTGTGTAGAAGGCATTAGTGAAAGGTGCCGAAGATTGGTGTCAAAGGCATTAGTGAAGAGTACCGAAGGTTAGAGTCAAAGGCATTAGTGAAAGATGCCAAAATATCATGTCAAAGGCATTTGTGAAAGATGCCTAAGGTGTACAATCGATATGCTGCATCGGTGTACAAATAGAGATAGGTTGTGTCCAAGGATATTGATATCCTTGATGATATTATAATAAGGAGTGGGTCTCCTTTGGGATAGGTGTTGTGTAGTGTTGGATAGGTGTTGTGTAGTGTTCGGTATCTAGCCTTGTACCAGATAAAGTGTAGGCGACGTTGTGATAGGTTTGGCTCTACGTCGTAGAAGAACCCGGTGTCTAGCCTTGTACCGGATAAAGAGTAGACGACGTTGTGAAGGCTTCTCCGCCACAAGGAGTTTGTGTTGTGTAGTGATTACGAACTCTCGAGTAGGTGACTCGGGGAGTGTAGTAGGGCAAGGAAGGTGTCCTTATAGCCGAACCACTATAAATACTCGCGTTGTGGTTTTGTGCTTCTTACTCTTTATCTTATTTTTATTTATTCATATGCTTATCTATCAACATCCAACACACACGTTTAAATAGATTGACATAAGTCGATCTAAATAGTTTAAAACCTAGTTTTAATTGGCAAAACTATTCAACCCTTCCTTCTAGTTTTCCACAGGACTGTCATCCTGTTTATGTTTAAAGTCAAGAAAAGCAACGAAAGAGAATAGTGTTTGTCTATCGAGTCTTGTCTTAGCAACGCTACTTTGTACATGTAATTATCTTACATAATTAGCTTGCTACCAGTAAAAAAATTCCCCATAACCCTTAACTGTGTTTTTCCTTACCTTACACATAACGTTACAACGCTTTATAAAGACTTATTTGATAGGTTATCCTAGTTGCTTATGCCAAAGTGGTGAGGGTTTGATCATTTGTCAAGCTTATGGTATTCTATGTGCTATGACATGTAATGAGTGTTCATTTTCCGTTTTCATATTGTTATATCACTCATACACCAGATAGATGAGAGAACCCAAACACTTATGTGAGGTGCTAGTATATATTTCCGTGCTTGTTAGAATTATTTTCGAATGCGTTGTGTTATAAACTATCTTTAAACCAATGTTAAATGCCCCCAACTTGTAATTTGATTAGGCTAAAAGCACATTTGCTTGAGGACAAGCAAATCTCAAGTGAAGGGACATTTGATGAGGTTTAATTTCATACATTTTTAATGGGTCATTTAGCCTCTAAACTCGTACATATTTGATCATTTATTTCCCTAATTTGCTTTTATTTGAATTTTAGATAAGTGGGGAGAAAATGCTAGAAAAGTACAAGTTTTGGGCTCAATTGGACGAAGAACGAAGAAAAATGACAAAGGCCGTCAAAATCACACGCGTTGCCGTCACCTCGTAGCTGACGACTCAGTGGATGGAGACGGTCAACCAAGATGGCGTCAGAAGGCATCTGACGGCGTCATAACTCCAACTTGATGCCGTCACACTAAGGCGGTGGATAAGACGTACCCCTAATGGGTGGCGAGCTGACGACGTCACACCCATAAGGTGACGCCGTCACAACCCAAAATCTATAAATATAAACACATTGTTTTCATTATTGTTTGTGCAACTTTGGAGGAACTTTAACCACTGAGATAGGGTCGGTTTTTAGCAGCTTTATGGCCATTGAAGCACTCATGTATTATTGAGATAAGTTATTTAATCAATCATTCAATCATGTCTATGTGTTATTGTTTGATTTGTTTATTTGTTTCTATTTTTATTATTATGCTAGGCTAAATTAACTAGTGTTTACTTAGGATTGTATGAAATCTAGTTATTAACTATTTTGTTGTCGTCTCTTGTTTAATGGCATGCACGTTAGGAGTTGGAAAACTGGCTAGGGAAAACTAGACTAGCTTGAACGTCCACTAAAATGTGACTAATTGATTACTTATGTCTTAGGTTGTTAATTAGGTGAGTAATTATTGCGTAGGTTAGTCATTGGGTGAGCTTGAAAAATCAGACATGCGTCGTTCACTTAGGTTAGTCTATAGACGTGAGGCTATGGCTGATCATCGGTCCGGAACTGACCCGAATTGACGAAACTCGACCTGACCCGAGAACCGATTTCATAAAAAACATGAACCGAAACCGAATCGAATCGGTTCGGTTTTTGGTCCGGTTTACATGGTTTATGTGTGTGTTTGGTTGGTTTTGGGCCGAACCGACCCGACCCGAAAACTGACAACCGGTAATACATAGAACCGAAACCGAACCGAAAATGGCGGTCCCGTTCGTTCGTCCGGTTGGCTCGTTTTTCCGGTTCGGTTCGATTCGGTCGGTTTTGTGCTCTGCCCTACGTGGGACTGACTAAAGCAGGACATGTAGTTAGGAATACTTCATATTACATTAGGCAAGGACGTGAAAATTCAACAACATAGTAAGAGATAACTATGGAGTAATAATTCTAGGTAAATATGTTTTTCCTCATATAAGTTCACCACCACTTTTTTTTCTTGTTATTTATTTTTATCGCATTTAGTTTAATTAGTTTTAAAACCAACCTCTCTCAATACCCGAATTTTACTTGCTTTCAATTAAAAATATCAAAAACTCTTCCCTCAACCTTTAGACTTAAATCGACATACACTTCGAACCTACGCTATTCCCTTAGAGAATGATCAATTTCCCGAGTCTTGTCTATACTACACTACAACGGTTAGATACTCTACCTAGGAGGATTGTAAAACTTCGGTGTTGCAATCCGCCGCATCACATGCAAAGGACCAACTTTTAAATGCCATGGGCAGAGATGCAAACAAATAGATGTTCCCAATAGCTTAAGTTGCTGTTGGAGTTGAAAACAATCAGAATTGGTGTTGGTTTATTCTTTGCTTAGGGAAGACCTAAATTTAGGACAAGGAGCAGACACCAATATAAAATATCAAATGGACATAAGGTATGTATACAAGTTAACTATTTTCTAAATTTCTAAATGTTTTTACCTTATTATAATACTAACTACATACATTTAAACCATTGTTCGGGATTGATTGAAGCTGTTGCAGACTCGTTACCCAGTGTTGAGCACAGAAAATGTACAGGCACATTTATGCCAATTACAAGAAGAAATGGAGTTGGTTATAGTTTATGAGACTTTTTTGGGCTGCTGTTGCAACATGAATGGAGAAAGTATTTCAGCAAAAAAAGAAGAAATAAAGCTGTTAGATGAGAATGCATATAACTCGTTGGTGGAAAGGAAATCCCAATTCATGGTGCAGGGCCTTTTTTTGAGATGGACATATGTAGTGCAACTTTTAAGAATGGAATTTCAGAGAGTTTTAACTTATTACTCCCTGTGCATGATTTGACCAAAAATTAAAACTTTATGTGTTAACACTTTGACTATAATGGACCTCCTGTTACTCTTTTATAAACCGATAAAAATCTATTACAAGTCGGTCCTTGAAATTATTTTTAAATGAAACTAGACTCAAATACCATCGAAACGACAGGTGGCACGACTCCTAAGAGCATCTACAATGCATGAAGTCTTTAAGACTTGATGCATTTAATACAGTTAATGCATATGACATTTAATAGGCAAAGTTTGGATGAAAGACTTGATGTATATCTTTGAATAAAAGTTTTCTAAAGCTTTCATTGCAAAAAAAAAAACCTTTTAAAAGACTTTTTAGAATAGTAAAAAGCTTTTAACCATTTGAGGCATTGCGGATGCTCTAACGACTTACGGTTTAAAAGATATGATCTTTTGAGTATTGGACAAAAAACGAAAAACTCCCTGATGCACTTAGATGCCGGCTAGGATTTCCAGCCGCTGGCTAAAGCCCTTATGAGGCCTTTAGCCGCCGGCTAAATGCCTCTGACCTGCACATTTTCCTTCACTTCCGTTTTCGACTCATTTTTCCGAAATCCGACTTATACCACTTCAACTACATATGAAAACGTTCAGAATACATTTAAACATCATAATATATCATTTTTCCGAAAATCCGACTTATTTCTTTTCTGTCTCATAGTATCTATCATCCTGGAGTCCGAAAAGGCTAATAAAGTTATGGGAAGTGAAGTTCTACATGTTGCGATTTCATTTAGAAAAGAAACACACCTGCCGATCCACAGTAAGCTTCATATATCTTTTGCTTTGCCTTATTTGGTTTTGTCGCTTGATCGAGTAACATTAACAGTGTATGTTTTTGTGTTTCAGGTCTTTTCTGTATTTTGGTTATTTGACATATCCCATATATTTTATATTATGATTGTTTTATTACTTGCTGGTCCACACGTAATTCATAACAAAAAGCAATCCCCTTTTAAAGCTCATGGTGGTTTATTTATGATTATGGCAATTGCCTCAGTATCTATGGTCGTTCTAGCATCCGGAATTCTAATCTTTGCAAGCTTCTTCTTGCAACGTTGGAAGAAGAATATCCATTACACCGTCTTCAAAAGCACTGGTGTCTTATCATCACATATTGCATTATTTTCAGTAATGGCGGTCATATTAGTTCCTCACAACCTCTAACTTGATTGCATATTCAGTCATAGCTATAGGCATTGTGGTAACTCTCGTGACTTATTACTTTGCTTGGAAGGGCATGTGTCGTTATCATGACAAAGTCAACCACAAGAGTCTTCCGTTCCACTGGACTGTATTTCTTTGTATGCTTACGCCACTCGTAATTGCTTTGCAACGGTACCTCCCATCCAACCTCCATTGGGCCAAATACCAAATTATATGTGTGAGCTGATTCTTCATAGCTGTGTTTGCGCTTATTCACACGAGAAGGTTTTTTAATTTACGTAAGAGAAGACTAGAATCTCACTCAGAAGTGATCCAAGACTATCAATCATCCTTGACGTGATCAGTAGCTACCTTTTTTTAGAATGGCAAAGTTTTTTCACACTCCTAATACAACATATCTCACAATCATACTCTTGGTTAGTGTGCCACTCACATACCACTAGGCCAAATGACGTGTGTGATCAGTAGCTACTTACTTGCAAGATTTAGTTAAGACTAGCTAGACGTTGCTGAATAGAATATGTGTGATCAGTAACTTTTTCTTGCGACGTAGTTGATGCCCAGTTGGGTTGTTTTTTTTGTTTAGTCTTTTGTTAGTTATTTAGTTACGTTTATCTGTGGGTTTGGTGTGCCCATGATTGTTATCGTTCCGTCTTTTCTTATTTATTCTCTGGGTTTCGTGGGTCGTTTGCAGCCTATCTTTTTTTTTTTTACTTTGGTTCCGACTCGACATTGCGAACCGACTAACCTCAGGGCGACTACCCTTTTTGGATAGCTCGGAGTCGGCGAAGGTGAACCTTCATGGCCAATGGGGGATTAATTTTCTCCCCAGGGTTCGAACCCAAAACCTCTAGGCACTTTCGTATTTTTGCTGCAGTTTTACTTTCAACTTTGAGTAACTATAGGTCTGCAACACTGTTTATCGTTCAATTGGTAGGTCTAGATACAGACTCATATCATAATCGATTTGATAATTGTTCCTAAGTTTTTTATACAATCCCATACACATAAATTTATATACATCTCTTAAATATTGAATTTGAATACTAACTGAAAATTCAAAAGAACTTGATTATAATGTTTCACTCGTACTAATTATCATTCAACATTTACAGCATAAACGCACAACCAAACTAAACATGCAAACAGTAAACATCAAAAACCGATTATGATTGAATCCACTAACACACATGGTATATTTAATCACGCTCACTAATGGCGGTCAAGTGCTCATCAATTTCCTCCAACGCAAGAACTTGAAAAGCTGGATTGTCGCGTCTCACAACTCCAACCTAACCACAAACACAAAAGCAAAACTCGCATTGGTTAGGAATCAGAATTAATAGTCCCTTAAATGCTCTTTTAACAATGAGCTATTAAAACTTCCAGTATCGTTTTTAGGTTGAATTGGAGGTCACTGAATCAAAGTTTGTTCCCCGCATACACCGTACCTCAATCTCACTGGCCTTGAAGTCTTCTTGTAGAACAGATTGCAAAGCAGAAATTGCAATCTGCAAAACAGTGATCAAGCTTATACAAATTAGCATGTCTTTTTAATGATGTTCCCAAATGATTTCTGCCTAAAGACAATGAACGGAATACTTCACCTGTACAGTCTTGTCATAGGATAATTCAGGATCATCCTTCATTTTCTTCTCCAAGAAATTAATCGCCTCCTGCTCTTTCAACCCAGCACTTGTTGCCTGCATATTTGTCAACAATATTACTATAGGTTTCACAAGTACACATTGGCCAGCGTATATAAACTAGAATCTTCATTAGAAAACTAAAATCCAAGTTTAGATACCTTATGACCAAAGAAATGGCCAGCGGGATCACATTTAAAGAGTTTGGGTCCATTCTCATCATCAATGCCCAAAATCATAGCCACTGTAAAAGATACGAATCAAAATTTGCATATTTAAAAACAAGCAACCATATAGTTCCCTAGTCTGAGTACATGCTGAATTTATCATCAAATGTTAATTAAAAGGAAAAAACGTGTGACAAAGTTTTGTATCTCGAGGAAGACAAGAAACAGACCTACTCCAAGTGGTCTCATGTAAGCGTGTTGAGTGTAGATTTGAGACTTGTCTGCAATCCTGCACATATAAATAGTATAATATAAGCATAATTTGACCTGATACCCAACCTTCCCGACCCGTTCAGTTTGCAACCTCTAAGTAAATTACATGATTCCTTATATATCCTCCTATGGGAGCATTTGAAAGTTGAAACCATAATTCATTGCAGGTGAACAAAGGATGGAGTGCTTGGTTAACATAATTGAACTTAAAGGAATAATTATAATACCATTTAGTAATACTTCAACAGGCATCTCATATCCATACTTAAGCGGAACTCAGCTGCTTCATTCCTAGCTTGTTGAACCAAAGCCCTCGCATCAGCTAAGATTGTCATGAAAAGTAGTCAGAATAGACTCAAAAAAATAACACTTAAAACTTAAAAACAGTAGTATACCAACAAGAAAACAGCAAAACAATACTAAAATGTCTAACTGTCATTGTATCTAACAAGTTAAAAGTGTAGAACAGACATGCCGAGATTAAGGCACCAACGAGAAACACAGCATCAACTACGATAATCTAAGACCAAAATTGCCATCGAATGGTTCCAAGTCGAGATATATGTTCCATTCTAGTGTTCTTACAAGTGCAACCTACTTGAGCCTCGGTTCATCTCCTCTAATTATAACAATAAATGGCATTCATATCGATGAACGTACATTTTTCTGAGACGCAGTTTATCCCCATGGTAGCAAAAGTATGCAGAGAAAGTTTTTTTATAACAATATGTAGTACTGTCTAAAATGTGTAAGCGACTACCTGATGTGCCAGTAGCTAACAACCCAGCGAATTTGGTAACAGGAAACAGATGTGTAACGCTGGTTGAATCCAAAAGCTTGTCCTGAATCAACACCCTGACTATGAGCATTCTCTCAAAACCAGCACACATACATAGACTCCAAACAATCTCATACATAGTTGGATGATGAACTTACCGAGACCTTCTTCTGTGTGACAACACAAACGGCGTCTTTACCTCGGACACCAATAGATGTAACCCCAGCCGCTTTCACTGCTTTAAAACCATATTCTGTTTACATTCACAAAATTTTAACACAAATCAGCCAACATATTTATATACAAAAAACAACGAGCTAGAATCACTATAACCATGTCATGCATAGTCAAAACATTGATCCTTAGATATAAACAGATGGTGTTTGGATACTAGTTTAAGGGGGTGTTTATGTAAGCTTGTTTGATTGGCTTATGAGCTTATTGAATTTTAGAAAAACCAATAAGTTCAGATTTCAGGCTTATGAGCTTATCGAATTGGGCTTATAGCTTAATTAAGTCCATAAGCTCAAAACCCATAATAAAAAGCTTATTGGCATTTCAAGTTTACGATAAGCTCGTAAGCCCATCAAGGTGTTTGTGTAAGCTTACTTGATGGGCTTATAAGCTTATTGGCATTTTTTTTCAATAAGCTCGTAAGCCCGTGTAAGGCCGTAAGTTATTTGATGGGCTTATGAGGTTATTGGCTTTTCAATCTTATTTATCCGTGTAAGCTAGGCTAATAAGCTAAACACTCCCTAATTGATACTCTATTATAGGGGTGTTTGTTTCGGCTTATATAGCGGCATTATGACTTATTTGGTTTTCGGCTTATGTTTCATAACCTCACTTTGCGTGGCTTAGTTTGAAACTTTCCGGCTTATATAAGCTTATTATGACATGATAAGCTTATATAAGCCGAAAAGTTCCAAAATAAGCCAAAAAAAAATGAAGTTATGAAACATAAGTCGAAAACCAAATAAGTCATCAGCCGCTATATAAGCTTAAACACAAACACCCCCGTATAGCTATTTGAGCTCACAATGAGACAATTCAGCCAGCATATATATACAAAAAACAAGCTTGTGTTTGGGTATGAGTTGAAACTATAGCTATCACAAGAGGCAATTTAGAGTGTTTGGGTGAAGTGAGTAATATCTAAAACATGTACTAAAATATAAGCATGTGACAATAAATTAATTTGGGTAAACAATAATAATGTACATACCAACTTGAAACAAACGACCTTCGGGAGAAAATATTGTAATGTGACGATCATATCCTCCACCACTTCCTCGACTCATTCTTCTTCTTTGGTTTTTATTCCGTTTGATATGAAATTTATTTATAAAACTTATATACTAATGTTTTCTTTGTTCCCAAGACAACCTTGTTTCACTGGTTTTTGGAACAAAGATGTCGTTTGACCACAAGAAAGAGTTTACTATGCTATTGAGCTAGATTGATAATGAGCCCATGTTCTTAATTTAGGCCCAAATATATGTTTCTTTAAATTTCTTCAATGTAGGTATGAGCTCGGGACTGGTACCGTATTAAACCGGCATCGTTTTGGTGATATCGGTTTTTCTCTCGGTAGGTATAAGCGTGGATCGGGTACAATCCCTTTGAATTGGCACTAAAGTGCATGGGAGTGTGTTCGGAGATAGGCATATTTAATTAAAAAACACATCCCTGATACAAAAACTAGTGTTTCCCGTAAGAAATTTGTACCAGTACCGATGTAGTCTTATTTTTTCGGTACCCATGCTTTTCCCTACTTGTACGTATGCCAAGAATAGTTAAGCAATTATAGAAATAAAGTTAGTGTTTTACTAACGAGTGCTTAAGACATCAGATTTTGTTACAACTGATTTTACGAATATAAATCATCCAACTAAAATTGAGTTTGATTGTGTTTCGATATTCTTTAGAGTGCATTTTTCTTTTTAGGAATGTAAACCGGGTATATAATGTTACAATCAATGAGTATATATTGTACAAGTAATGGGCCTACTATACATGTAAACTAAGGTAATACATGGGCCTATGAAATATGTCTGCTAACAGCCCCCCACAGTTGGAGCGGGAGAGGAACGAACACTCAAACTCGATCGAAACTCATCAAACAACGTTGTAGGTAAGCCTTTGGTGAATATATCTGCATACTGATAACGAGACGGAACATGAAGAATGCGTACATGACCAGTGGCAACCAAATCACGAACAAAATGAATATCAATCTAAATATGCTTCGTGCGTTGATGCTGCACGGGATTATATGAGAGATAGTACTCACATTATCACAATAAACAATCGTAGCCATAATAAGTGGTGTATGAAGCTCCCGTAATAAGTTGCGTATCCGCAAGTCTCAACAGACATTGGCAACACCTCGTACTTTCGGCAGCTTTGGAATGGGAAATCGTAAAGCGTAGCTTAGAGGACCAAGAGAAGATTGTTGCCAAGAAAAACACAATATCCGAAGTTGACCGGCGTGTAGTGGGACAACCAGCCAATTGCATCATCGAGTAAGCAATCAAAGATGATGTCGTAGATGAATAAAGTTGTAACCCATAAGTCAATGTGCCCCAAACATATCGTAATATCGGCGAGAGCCGATAAGTGAGGCTCTCGAGGATCATGCATAAAAAGGCAAACTTCTTGAACAACATAAGAGATATCCGGCCTAGTGAAGGTAAGATCTTGAAGAGCACACGAAAGCTGCGATACAATGTAGGGTCGAGAAACGGATCACCATTAGCGTTAGCCGGCTTGGAATCCGTATCAAGCTGAGTGCGACATGGATTACAAGAAAGCATGCCAGCATGCTCAAGTACTTCAATAGCATATTTTTGCTGAGATAGAAACAACCCTGAAGAGTTACGAGTTACAGAAATGCCCAGAAAATAATTAAGTGAGCCGAGATCAGTCATAGAGAACTCTTGATGAAGAGAACTAATAACCCGCTGAAGAGAAACTATAGAAGATGCAGTCAATACAAGGCCCATTTCTGTAGATGAAAAAAGAAGAGTCACAACGACTATGATAAAAACCAACCCGAGTAGCATAAGCTGCAAATCTATGAAACCAAGCCCGTGGGGCCTGTTTAAGCCCATAAAGAGACCGTTGCAAGAGACAAACATGATGAAGATGTTTCAGATCCCGAAATCCAGGAGGTTGATGCATATAAACAGTCTCCGATAAGGAACCATGCAAAAAAGCATTCTTGACATCTAACTTATGAATAGGCCAATGTCAAGAAATAGCGAGACTAAGCACCGTACGAATGGTAGTTGGCTTGACCACCGGGCTAAATGTCTCATCCACATCAATACGTGCAATTTGAGTACTACCATTCGCAACAAGGCGGGCCTTGTAACGATCAAGACTACCATCTGCATTATATTTGTGCGAAACGGTCACATAGAGCGAACAATGTTAGCGTCTTTGGAGTCGTGGCACAAGAACCCAAGTATTATTTTTAATTAAGGAATTATATTCATCAAGCATAGCACTAGACGGTTGGGATCATTAAGCATGGTTGTGGGACTTAGGAATAGGGGAAATGGTGGACACATGGAAAGTAAAGCGTTTTGTAGGACGATTGGTACCGACACGAAAGCGAGTGACCATAGGGTGAGTCGAGACGGGATTGGGGTTTGGAATAGGTGTGTTAATGGCAGGTGGTACACTGACAGTAGGCTGCGGTCCGAAGTTTGCATTGGTTTGCGGTGGTAAGGGTGGGCCTTGGTTAGAAGGTGGGGAGTGTGTGGATGGTGGGCTGTGTAAGATAGGTGTTGGGTCAGGATTATGGATTGGTGAAGGCAGGTTGGTCGAAACAGTGGACGAGACCACTGGGGTTGTATAGGTGGGTGTAGTGAGAATATGTTGTTGTATGATGTTATGGGATGTATCTAGAAAGGTGTAAGAGGGCGGGGTATTTGGAGTCATAGACCCGTAGGGAAATACTGTTTCGTCAAAAGTCACATGACGGGAAAGTATTATTTTATTGGTGTTTAAGTCAAGACATCGATATCCACGGTGATTGGTCGGATATCCAAGAAAAATGGAAGGAGTGGCAAAAGGTTCAAGTTTGTGGTTGGTGGGAAGATGTGGGTAGCAAAGACAACCAAAAATACGGAGATCCGTATAATTAGGCGTTGTCTTAAATAGGCGGGTGTTTGGAATATTGGACTAGATTGATAATACTAATGTTTTATTTGTTCCCAAGACAACATTCATGCGCCATCACTGGTTTTTGGAATAGTTTGTCACGAAAACGATGTTTGGAATATTGGGCTAGATTGATAATGAGCCCAAGTTTTTAACTTGGGCCCAAATATAGGTATGAGCTCGAGACTGGTACCGTACCAAACCGGCATTATTTGGGTGGTATCGGTTTTTCTACTAGTAGGTACAATCCCTTTGAATCGGCACTAAAGTGCATAGGAATGTGTTTGAAAATCGGTATATTTAGTTCAGAAACACATCCCTCGAACAAAAACTAGTTTTCCGGTAATTAAGAGTTTCGTACTGAATATGAATGTTGCCGAGTTTTTAAGTTTTTCTCGTTGTCTTGGTACCGGTATGATTTCGATGTAGTCTTATTTTTCCGGTATCCATGTTCATCCCTACTTGTATGTATGCGAAGAATAGTTAAGCAATTATAGAAATAAAGTTAGTGTTTTACTAACGAGTGCTTAAGACATCAGATTTTGTTCCAATTGATTTTATGAATATAAATAAACCATTCAACTACAATCAAGTTTGATTCCGTATCAATATTTTTGAGACTGTATTTGTGTTTTTAAGAATTGCCATGTAGTGAAAATCATTCATTGTTGTTTATGTAATTAGTGTATTTCTCATGAGTGATGATCAAATGAGAAATATAATTAATATGAGAAAGATAAAAAGAAATTACAACCACAAATTTGATATGCATCTACAAAAATATATGCATCTCCTTATTATTTAACCAGTAACCTCTACGAGTACGCAGCGGATAATGGATCTAGTTGATACAATTATGTTAACACGTAAATAATAAACACATAATTAATACATTATTAATTAATTAAAAGGGAATAAAGAAGGCTAACCTTGCTTGGCAATCGAACTCTAGTAACGGAACAAGAAACCAATACAAAACATTAAGTATCTAAAATAGATACCTCTATGGTTGCTCACACTACACGTTACACGAGCACGTTAGGATGCTAGTGCTTGCTTCACGACAAACAAGGAAAACACTTTACTTGTTCTTGACTGCTTGAAACCAATCCGAATACTAAAACAATATGCGTTCGAATGGTTGCAAAATAAGAGAATTAACAAAGATTATTATTCTTTGATATAAAATACTTAGTACCAAAGTTACAAAAAACAAACCAATGAGATTTGTTTTGTCAGCCGTATATGTTGACCAAAAGAAACCAATCTAATCTGTTTTTGTTTTAGCTTGTGCGTATTTTTGTGTATTATCGGATTCCCATTAATTGAAAGGTTAAAGGGTGTATAAATAGCACATAAACTTGTCCACCAAGTTTAGTCCATCACCTCCTCAACATTCACTAAACCGACACTTAGCTCCCCTCTAGAACCTTCTCATAATCAGCCACATCGGAAGGAGGTCCGAGAGCTTGGTTTTCCGACACCTAAGTCCCTCTCTTTAATTTCAACGTACATTTTAATTAGTTAAAGCGTCTAACGATTAAAACTAACATACGTTAAATTATTTCGTGAATCATATTGTACATTTAATAAATATAAATGAGTTACATATATTAAATATAAAATAAACGTACTCTTCATTCGTGTGTGCCCCCAATAGGCTCACACACTTCTAATCGTTTACATGTGTTTTAAACTCCCACAAACCAACAGCTCCCACTTGGGAGTTGGAGTGTCGAATGGCACACAAAACTAACGACGAAAATGTCTAGCAACGCTCTCACTCGCTTTTTAACTAAAAGTGTCTGAGAGAATAGTTTCATAAAAGTTTCTCAGTAGCATGACATTGTTCACGGTTTTGTCTTGATTTTGTAAAATCCCGCGAAAGAAATTATTTCTCGGTTTAAATCATAGACTTGTAAAATCCCGTAACAATGGAAACATCCTGGTTAAAGTAATGAGCATTTCCGGATCTATCTTGCGGTTTATTCTTGATTTTGTAAAATCCCGCGAAAGAAACTATTTCTCGGTTTAAACCATTGAATTGTAAAATCCCGTAATGATGGAACCATCCTGGAGAAAGGAAAGTGTATTTCGGATCTTATCGATCTTTGGTACTACGGTTTCTACATCGAAGAAGGGATAAAAGGGTGTACTTCATGAATTGGATGTGTGTTTGGATATTCGTCATGGCAGTTTGGTTACTACATGGTTTTACGGGGTTATGTGCTTCTAACCATGGTCGGGATGAAACCATTATCATAGTTCACTTAAAACGTCAAAGGAGGATAGATTTGAACTTTTAACCAGAAGATGTGACAACGGCGTTAATTCAGTATTATTTATTTGAGGTTGAAGTAAAATATCACGGGCAAGTGTACTTAGTATCTGAAGGTATCGGGGATGGTTGGATGAAGATTCTTCGAGATCCTTGTTCGAGCTTAATCAAAAACGAAGACTTGGAAATCTAGTTATTTTTGGGTGACTTTTTCCTTTTCTTTTTACCACTTGGGGGAATCGGGCTCACACCACCACAAAATAACTATCACTTTAAGGAGTTACGTTGTAGTGCTCAGTGTCACATTCAATTGTGGATTTTCAAGAGGTAATGTACGTCTTATACTTGATGGTTGGTTGGTTGAAGAGTATAGAGTACATAGAAAGTACTTAGAGATGCTAATGGAAATCGGCACCGCTCTTTGTTACATATGTGCAAGTTTAAGTCACGAGTTCGGGTTAGTTTACTTCAGGGTCAAATTCATCATATTGGGTTTTCTCCATCAGTTGTCACGACAAAGAGCCTACTGAATGATAATGGGGTTGATTACAAGCTTGCCAAGAGAGTTGAAAAGAGAGAGATTATGACATTTGAACACAACAGTTCAAGCCTCGTTCTCTAAAGAAAAGAAAAGTGTACGTCTCAGTGCGCTTTATCTTATGAAGAAGAGAAATCTTCTTATGATATTTGAATACAACAGTTCAAACCTCGTTTCTCTAAAGAAAAGAAAAGTGTACGCTTCAGTGCGCTTTATCTTATGAAGAAGAGAAATCTTCTTATTTTGACCATTCTCATCCACATGCTTCATACTTTTTCCATGCGCTTCAGTCATCAAGTGAACCGGGCTACCACTGATTGTTTTCTCATTCCACTTGCTCGATTATAATGAAGATGCCGACATCATGTGCTTATTTTGCGGGAGAGAAGTGTGAATAGAACATTCGGATGATTTTCACTTATTTAATCAAGAATGGCAACTCCGTATGCAATTCTTGAGGGGGAGAAGAAGTGTGAAATTACTGCATGGTTTCTGAGAATTAATGGTCATACGGCTCCAAACTCATGTAAGAACCGAGCTTCTTCTTATCGGGTCATTTCTACATGGAGTTTTTCTTCTAAAAGCCGTTGGTTGACATCTTTACACGGGCTGAGTTTTTTTTCGACAAAGTGCTTCCGGTTAGTGCTTCACGTATACATCAACATGATGATTCCGAACAATCTCTCTGTTCTTGTTTGATGTGATTGGTAGTTTGGGGTTACCATCTTGTGTGTCCGTTGCGGCCTGATTGCTGATTTCCTTGATGAACATCTTTATGTTCTTGTTTGATTCGGAGGGATTTTTGTTAAGGGGATTTGCAAGATGTAAGTTAATTGGGATGCTTTTTGGTGTGTGTTGAAGATGTTAACTATCTATTCCCCAACTGCACAATCTTGAAGAAGGTCGAGTCTACAGTCTGTTCTCATGATTAGAAGACTAAAAGACGAGTTGCATTTGTTTATCTAAAGACTTCTTCTTAATCTGGGCATTTATCAAACAGATTGTCGATTTAGGGGAGAGCACTAATTGGGGGAGAGTGATATGTTGAATTTAATCCCCAATTAGACTTACTCATTCTGTTCTTCAGCAAGTTGATTCTCACAAAGACTTCAAGCGTTCTTCTCATCAGATTTCTAGTATTTGGGCTTATAATATGTTGCTGATTCTGAAGTGTCAAAACCAGCAAGGGGGAAGGAGACACACATCTAAACACAAAGCGAGTAAACTTGATGTACTTAACTCTTCTAAGTGATTGAAGATATCCCGAGAAGACTATTGTCATTACCGCAGAGAAACTCAAGGTTTGACTCATAGTTGGCTTTTAGTGTCATTATTCCAACGATGTGGGGGAAGTGATGTAAGAGAAAGTTTCTGAAGATAAAAAGAGGCACACAAGTGAGGATGCATTTGAGTACTTCTAGTTCTTGAGCTTCATACACAATCATCAGGAAAGATAAAGGTGCATTGGTTGGTTGTATCTTTTATTCTTTGGAAATCTATTTGTGTATTCGGGCTCTTGAGCATTATACTAAGAGACGGACTGCATCATTTCAACTACACGGGGGAAGTGTTCTCTTGACACCTTTTGGAATGGATTGCGTCAGACTTCAGGGGTTATGAAATTTGAGAAGATTATTTTATGTGTGGGATGATTCGTTGTTGTTCTTCTATTGGATGATATAACCTCGAACGAAGAATCTCGATTATCGGTCTTAAAAGGATTTTATGATAATGGTGTGCTTCTCTGTGCACCTGGCTAAGGCAAGCTTGAAATAGAGCTTCAAATCTGCTCATCTTATGGATCTTCGGTTTGGGGGGAAGCTGCCAAAGTCTCTCTTTCTCAAAGGCTCATGTTCTATCTTCTATTCTGGAGCCTCGGAAGCTTTGGTGGTGGAAGTTTAAGAGATGACGTATTCTATCTTCTACGACGTGTTGCTTGATATCCTTATCTCGGTACTCGTATCATCATCCTCTTAAATTATATCATCTACTCTATCTCTGTATATATCTATCAAAAAGCAAAATACAAAAATATAAAACCAACAAAAAGAAAATAGAAAAAAATAAAATCAGCAAAAACAAAATAGAAAAATATAAAACCTTCAAAAATCCATAAAAATCAGAAAATTTGAAAAATATCAAAAATATGTTTTCTCAAGACATGTCTTCTGGTATCGATAACATCTACGGTCTTAGAAATGTCATTCAACAATGGCACGGGACCATAGATGAAGTTCGAGCAGGAGGTGTAAATATTCTTTTCCAAAACATGTCTCAAAATATGGCTTACAGTTACTTCTGACTGTAACCCGTGCTTAAACCATGGTTTGCTATTATTTCATATAGCAACCCGCTCTTCAAGAAAGGAAAGTGTTGCGCTAAACCAATTTTCAAATATTTCGCGCACTTATCCTAAAAACAAAAATGAGGAAAGTATGTCGAAGGACTGCTGTTCCTACACAAATGTTTTTCCGTTTAAAATTCTTTAGAAAAATATTTGTTTTTTTCAAAATGGTGGAAAATGAGTTGCTTGTTAATTCAATCAGTTTCAGAGTTTTCGTAAAAATTGAAAACTCAATTAATGACTTCAGCGCATTTAAACCTTTTAGAAAATGAGTCATTGATTGAGGGGGAGAATGTTTTCAAATTTGTATCATCTAACGAGATTATCTTAATCATCCTACGTGCTTATATGTAAAATACAATTGCCTATGTTGAAGGACTAGGTTTCTAGGATGTGATTGTTAGGTTTAGATGATTAGAGTTTGATGTACACATTATTCCCATACATTTATATGATCTGATGGATATGTTACATTGACTTTTATTAGTCGATTGCTGTTTGGGTGATGTCGACCACCATATATCTGTGTGTGTGTTCACTAACGTATGCAGGTATATTGGTATATAATAATGTTCCCGATCCGGATCCCACAATTTAAGATGATTGGATGCCGAAAGGAAAGGGTAACTATATCTTGGGTTGACAAATGAAGAAACGGAGCTTAATTGGACTTCTATGGAGAGTTGGCATATATGCAACGTAAGAGGTCTCACTGCATCAGCAGATGGTTTTCTTCTAAGTGATTGAAGAAACGGTGCTTAATTTGACCTCAGTTGGCATTCAAAATGCAACGTAAGAAGAAGTCTCACTGCATCAGCAGACGGTTTTTCTTCCAAGCCCTACAACAACAACAGAAGCTTCTCAACCACCTAAAGTATCTTTGTGCAGGACACCATTTTCTAAAAATTTGATTAAATTGTTTTGAAAATGGAAAATATTGTTTTGAAAATTAATTGGACTAAATCTTGAAAATCACCGGACTTCATTTTTATCAAAATCTAAGTCACTCAATCAACGACTACAGTCATCGATTGAGGGGGAGTGTGATTTAAAATAAATTATTTTCAAACAATATTTCATCAAAAAGTTCGTTTGTACGTTATAATAAGTGGTGATCTAAAAGATTTAATGTTATGTCATGGTATGATTTTTTCAAAGGCTAAAGGTCTTGCAAAATGAATTTTTTTTCTGTTCTTGTTTGATTGTGAAAATGTTTTATTTTACCTAAAAGATCTCTTAAAAATTATCATACCTGACATTAACAATCTTTTAATGTCTAAATCTGTTCCACTATCGAATTAAATTAATCAACACGCTTTCTCCCATGTTTTTCTAACCCTATTTAAATCACTTGGGATCCAAAATCTCAAAGGATTTGATATTTTTGATCGGGGGAGAATTTGTGATTTAATAATGAAATTTGATAAAAGGTGATCGTTTTGATTTAATTGTGCAGGCTGCTCTCTCATATGTGCTAAAAGCTTTCGAATCTCGAAGCACATATTGAGGGGAGCATAACTATCGAGGTACAAAAAGTTTTTAAAGAGATTTATAATGTACATTGATTGAGTTATCAAATGGTTTTCTTAATGGATTTTGTGATCGTGGATGTGCTTCAAAGAACTCTTTCCTCTATGTGATAAAATGATTTCACTTATCCTATGCACATATTGAGGGGGAGAATTTTACCATGAAAATCAAATGGTTTTTTCGTATGAAAATTATGATCAAAGAAAATATTTCAAAGTCCTCTTGCCTCCTTGTGCTAAACAATTTCTAAATCATACGCACATGTTGAGGGGGAGGTTTTCTAAATGATCAAAACTATTAAGGTACAAAATGCTTTGATCTCGTATCACAAGTACCTTGATTGTTTTTCCAAATGGTTTTTCAATTGGTTTCAAGGAAGAATGAACTGTACCAAAAGACCGACCATTTTACTTTATGTATGGAGTTATAAGGATGGTTAGGTTAGGTATTCGTTCCCACGATCCGCCAGAACCGGAGGGATCTACCCAGGGACAATCCACTAGATAGTGTAGAGTCCTTCGGTATATTGAAAAAAGGAGAAAAGTGAGATATGGGAAGAGTGCGGACGAGAGAGCTAGTCGGAATAAACCCAACATGGTTCTAGTTATGAAGTCTTGGTAAGCACTGAAGGGGTTGAAGAATGAAAAAGAATTGAATGTGAAAAGGGTGAAAAGAAATAGCCCTCCAATAATTCAATCTTAGGGCAGAAACCGGGTTCAATTCATATGCTACTGGTGGTTACCAAGGAAACACCGGTATTGAAGACAAGACGTCATGGACCCAGTGTCGCACTACACTACAACTTCCCAAGCTACTCAAGTTCCTCTTAAAAGGGCTTGTTCATTCTCACGGGGAACCGACATAATCTATCGACTTTCTTTTAGAGATTGTTGATATTGAAGAAGGAGACCCTCTCCCTAGTCTCCGGCATAGGAACCAAATGTGCACAATTGAGTCTAGAGCCAAGAGATCATCCACAATATCTCGTTAGGACACTAAATTAATGAAGACTTGCTGTTTCACACAATGTGGAAAGTGAGAATATATATTAAGAGTCCTACGCATTATCCTTGTGGTATTGCCAGAACATCCGAGTGATATTTTAAATATTCACGATGAAGATGGAAATCCTTCTAGAGCCAACATCAAACAAGCTCTTGGTAGGTGACATGTGAGATCTTGCAAAAGATCAAGCTTGTGACAACTGGATAGAAACGATGGCGCGATTCATTCTTGAATCAACCTTGGTCTAGGAAATGAATTGACGGATACCTTTGAAAAACCGGTCGTTGTGCTTAAAAGTTCTTTTCCATAACACATCGACTGTGTATTAATGTTTCAAAATTAAAGGGTATTTATGATTGATAATTGATTTTCCATAAAACCTTCGTTGTATTGAAAAACCCTTTATATTAAATACACGATTGTTTTCAAATCATTTTTCATCAATCAGTGAATCTCAAATTCACTGGTTCACTCACTCCGTGTTGTCTTCTTTGAGACGTTCCGGTTTGAGAACAGCTAGAGCAGCTGCGAAACCCTGTCAAGGAGATTCTTCGGAATTATACCTGTTCACGGCGATACTTATCTGATCAACGGGGAACTATGGGCCGTGTACCTCAATTCAATGAAAGTGGTCAAAGACACTTTCGTGTATTTTATTGCTAACTGTTGTTTGCAGGTACATTTGGACGGTTGCAGCTGATCGATATTGAGAAGTTAATTCATAGCCGCATGCTCACAGCACCCACACTTAATTAAAGAAATCATTACAAGTGCTAATATACATAACTCGCTCTCGATAGATGCAAATATCATGGGCCAGTAAAGCTTCCGCTACTCTGATGAAAAGATGTCATGATCCGAAAGTGTGAGCATGTCGGTCCAAAAGTCACAACTTCACATGATGGCAACACAATAAAGGGCGATCCAGAGATTTACTGTGGCTGATGATCTCAATGAAAGCTCGAAGATCATCAAAGATGTGGATCAGTTAAAGGCCTCCACTAAAAGTACAAATCAGTGCGGACTTTGAAGAATCACTGCTATTGCACAAAGATTGTTGAAATGAAGAATTGAAGTCTACGAGCTCAAGAACAAAGACAAGAATAGAATGCCAGGATTCGAAATGTAAAACATGGGGTGACCTCCCTTAGGGGGAGATTGTTAGGAATTAGAAAATCCATAGTGAAGAGTCGGTCACCCCAACTATTATCTAGCATAAGTTAGCTCGTAGACATATCGTTATTTACGCGTTTATTAGTGTAGTTTAGTTTAGAGTAACACCGTAGAAGAAGGACGGGTCTTTACCCACTGTATGCCTGATCCACAGTCCGACAAGAGGACGTATTTGCTGTAACTATAAATACCCCTTCCATCCTTGGAAGGGGTGGTGCTTTCTCATTAATCTAACCTTCTCTTTTTGTTTATCTCTCTAGAAACACCCAATCCTCTCTTCCTCTCTCTAAATCCATGGCTTTCTTGTATCATCACCATCCAAGACCACCCGAATCATCATAACACAATATATGTAAGATCCTACAAGCAGCATCCATTAACCCAGTCTTTAGAGTCATCTTACTCAGATAACTTCTCTTCCTCTTTGGTCTTCTCTGAAACACTTTGACTGGCTTATCTATTGAGGACTGAGTTTCTTTTAATGAAACTGAAGCTAGCACATGGAGAGCTTCAAGATTGATATGAACATTTTGTTGACCTTGTTCCTCCTCATCATCAGATACAACCAACCTTGTCCTCCTTTTACCCAATCTCTCCTCTAAATCTTTCACCCTCTTTAAAAATCTCACCATTTCACCACCCAAATTGAGCTTAGTCTCCTGAAGCTCTTTCCTAGAATCATTGAGTTGGACCTCTAAATCATCAACCTTTTGTATATACTTGTTGAGTAAGCTAGACAAATTCATCAGCATAGAAGGATCCTCAGCTTCACCAACAGGAATACCTGTGGTTTGATGAGCTTCATTGGTCCTAGGAGGAGACACAATATAATCATCACCAAAAGTAGTGTCATCCTCAAAAGGTTGTCTTGGTGGACTATGTGGCATACCACTAGAAGAGGTAAGATTGACCTCAGTTTCAACAGGAATTTGATCCTGTGAAGTAGAAACAATAACTGGCTCTTCATGGTCAACAGGTCTAGGTGAAGGTGGGGCATTAAGATGAGGTGAAGGTGGATGTTGTGGGTCATCAGGGGCAACTGATGTAGATGCATCAGGAGCAATATGGACACCAGGCAACATGGATGGTAGCAAGGGCCTATGTTCTCCAGTATAACCAGTTTTCATAGTAGCAAATAACTTAGCAGTTAATTTAGTAATAACTCTAGGAGTTTTGTCAGAGGTTTCAATGCTTAATATCATTTTTAAGAATCTAGGATACATGAGAAATTTATGATTGGTATCCTTCATATTTTTAAGCATTTCCTCAAAAATATATTTTGAAAAATTATATTGTCTCCCATGAGCTAAACATACAATAGCATTTGCAATAGAACTGGAGAACTGATCCCAACCACCAGATTTTGGACTTATGCATTGAAGCAGGGTGTGAACTAAAAACCTCCACTTAGGGCAAAACTAATTTTTATACCAAACTATTTTGCCATCAAAAGGATACCCTAAGCTGGTTAGACCAGAGATAAGTTCCTTTTTATCATTCTCAAAAATACCATCAGTATCATCAAATTGTAACAGAGTCCTAATGAGGGACTCTGTTATCACATATTCTCTACCATCAATAGTAGCCACTATCTCTTTGGTAGAACCAGAAAGAGACCGCTCATGAGCAGTGGCCCAAAATTGTCTGACAAGGGAGTCATAAACAATAGATGGAGAGTGTGAAAGAGCATACCTGATTTTGGAGCGCAAGAGAAAATCAATCATTGAGTCATAGATGTCACTCCCTTTGGTGTGAATCAAAAATGCAGTCTTGTTGTGATCCACTTTGTATTCGAGTGATGCCATCGATAATGATTGAGAAGATTGAGTATGAGCAGGATTCAAAAGAAGTGGGAATTTTGGTGTGGGTTTCTTCTGATTGACTATTTTAAATAGGTTTCCCAAAATAGTTGTTTTAATTGACAAAAAAATCTTTGACCAATTTTGACTCAATTAAACCTAAAAGTAAAAACCCCAAATTTACAACACTATCAGCGGTAATGAAAAGTCAATCAGTGGAAACCAACCAGTCAAACGGCAAAAACCACTTAAATTTTGTCCATAGTAACTTTCCAATACTATCAGCAGAATCCAGAGCTCATCAGAGGAATCCATTACAATATCAACGGCAATGTGAAGAAAATCTAATCAAATCATTGACTCATAATAGTGCCTAAACTGTCTTCATCCAGAACTTTTAGCGATCCAAATTCCAACCATCAATATTTACCATAACTTTTACTGACCTAAGATTCCAAAAACACTTATAAAACTATCCTAATTTTATACAGCAGAAACACACACACAAACTCATAACCCTTAACACAAAAACAAAAACCAAACAACAATGAGCAGTTCTCCTAATCATCCGATAGAATTGTCATCTTCTGAAAGTGAACCAAATTGGTTAAACTGCTTCCCTCCTGGTGCTTCCAATAGCATCACCTACATTTCAAGACCATCTCCTTACCAATCCCCTTTCTACCATACTTCTTCAGAGGAGGAAATTTCACACCCTCCTCAAAATGAGGTTGAGGTGTCAAGTGCTGAGCTCAGGGATATGAAAGAAGACTCTGATGATGAGGTGAATGATCCAACCTATAGACCTCGCAACACCAGGTCTATGATGGTTGCTCCTCTTTCTGTGCTACCACCAAGTGCTCCAATACCAGACCCCCAACCCTTCACATCCAATCCCACCAGAAGAACCACTGTGATGGGTCTTCCTGCACGTCCAGTGTGGGAATGGATGGATAGGAGGGGAAGAGAGCATCACAAGATGCCACAGTGGGAAAACATAAGGCCAGAGAGGAGGCCTTGATGAAGGAAGCTTTGGTCTGAGGAGGAGGTCAAGGGAAGAAGGGATGTTGTGTGTTGGTCTTGTTTGTTAGTTTCAATGTCTGTAATGATGTCCCTGCATCTTAGAATGCATGTTGTTTTAAATGAATAAAAGTTTGCTCCTTCTAACTCAGACAACTGATTCCCATGATTGTGTGTTTGAATCTAGATCTGCAAGATGATTAGTGGAACACAAAGCACACACAAAAATATATATAAAGAATACATAACCTAAAAATACAAAAATATACAAAAACTCTACATAAACTTAACATCATATGCAAAATATATACATCATAAATACAAATTATATACACCAAAAAGTCCTCCCCTTAAACCAGAATCCTCCCCTTAGACACAATCCTCCCCTCAAACACATGAATCAGGGGTTGATCATGCTAATATTCACAATCAAATATTGAAATCTGGGTCCATCAAAATCTTTTGTTAACAAATCAGCAACATTTTCATCAGAATGAACTTTAACCACTTGAATAAGGTGTTTTTCATTAGCATCTCTGATAAAGTGATGTCTAATTTCTATGTGTTTAGTTCTTTGATGAAAAACAGGATTTTTAACAATGCAAATTGTACTTTGGTTATCTATGAAAATTTTAGTGTTCATAAAATTGAACCCATAATCCAATAATTGATTTTGAATCCAAAGTACCTGACCGCAACAACTTGCAGCAACAACATATTCAGCTTCAGTAGAGGATGTAGCCACAATGGTCTGCTTCTTGCATTGCCAAGAAATTAATCTCCTCCGCAAGAACTGACACCCCCCAGTTGTAGATTTTCGATCAAAATTAGCACCAGCATAGTCACTATCACTATATGCTTCTAACTCAAAAGGAGATTCTCTAGGATACCAAAGGCCCAATTTTGGTTGGCCCTTTAGATACTTGAAAATTTTCTTGACAGCAGTCAAAGGAGTGACTTGATGCCTAGAACAAGTACTGACTGCAAACATAATGTCAGGCCTAGAGGCAGTCAAATACATAAGAGATCCAATCATGGACCTGTAAAGATGTACATTAATAGCTGGATCTGGATCATTGTTTGACTTAGCCTTAGGAGCCTCATATGGTGTAGTAGTAGTCCTAACAAGTTCCATATCAAACTTTTTGAGGATATCATGCACATACTTCTCTTGATGAATGAAAATGCCATCTGATTTCTGCTTCACTTGAAGACCCAAGAAGAAAGTAAGTTCACCCATGGCCCTCATCTCAAATTCACTCTTCATTAATTCTTCAAACTCTCTACACCATGCTTCTTTGGTAGATCCAAAGATAATATCATCCACATACACTTGTACAAGAATAATGTCTCTGGTGGACTTCTTAGTAAAGAGAGTTTTATCAATAGCACCTCTTCTATAACCATGTTTCAGAAGAAATGAAGAAAGCCTTGCATACCAAGCTCTAGGAGCCTGATGAAGCCCATATAATGCCTTAACCACCTTGTAAACCATATCAGGATGATGTGGGTCTACAAAACCCTTGGGCTGAGTGACATACACTTCTTCTTCAATTTCACCATACAAGAATGCACTCTTCACATCCATCTGATAAACCATAAAACCCATGTAAGAGGCAAATGCCAAGAAAAGCCGTATGGCTTCCACTCTTGCAACAGGAGCAAAAACCTCATCATAATCAATGCCTTCCTCTTGTCTGTGACCTTGAGCCACCAGTCTAGCCTTATTTCGTACCACAATACCTCTTGCATCTTTCTTACATTTGAGAATCCACTTCGTTCCAATAACATATTTACCAAGAGGTAAATCAACAAGTTCCCATACATTTTGATTCAAAAATTGTTGCATCTCCTCTTACATAGCAGCTACCCAATCTACATCACCAAGTGCGTGTGAAATACTAGTAGGTTCAACTTGAGATAAGAAACAAGCAAATAGACAATGTTGATAGTCTATATGATTGTTTCTATGTTGAACCCTTATGTAGCTGAGAAAAGCAGATTCACCAAATTTTGTCTTCTTGACCCTGCTTCTAGTTTGGACAGTGGAAGTAGGATCACCAATTATAAGAGATTGTAGATGAACTATGTTAATCCTTTTTGTGATATTTGGACTAACATCCACAGATGTTGCTAGATTAGTAAGAGTTGCTCCATAGTCATCATCATAAGATGAAGAATCGAAAATGCCTGTTCTTGATTGATGATGAATGCCATCCAATGGAGAGCTTGAATGTTGTGGATTTGCTAAGTCAGAAGGACTTGGAAATCTGGTAGGAGTAGCTTCAAGACCCAAATCACTAAAAGAAGGAGCAGATTTGGAAACAACAGGGACAGCTTCATTATCAGAGGAAACTGGTACATTATCAGTAGCATTCGCATCCGCAGCAATTGAACCCTTATCAGTGGAATGAGCAACATTATCAGCAGAAAAAGAGCCATGTTCAGCAGCATCAAAGTTTCTGCGAGCTTCAATTGTAGCTTGCCTCAAGAGATCTTGTGTATCTTTGGAGAATTCATAACCAAACTTTTCAGCATCTTCTATAGCTGCATATTCTTGACATTGGAGCTTCACAAGTTCTTTTGCATATCCCACATCATTGGAAGCCTTATCAAGAGCAGCTGAGTTCTTGGTACCTAAAAAATGGTTAGAAGGAAAAGAGAGAACAAGTATAACTTGTTCATCACATTCTGAATCTGACTCAATATCTGAAGAACCTGCATTGTTAGTGAAAGTTTCTTTTGGTTTTGCAGAAATGTTAGATTTATATCGAGTATAACCCAAATGATCAGTTAGATAGTCTAAATCAAAATACCATTCTTGACATGCACCTTGAACATTTGGCTTGTCCTCCATAAATCTGAGATTCAGAGTCTCTTCAACCCTCTTTGTGGAGAGGTTATACACTCTGTATGCTTTACTCTGAGCTGAATAGCCTACTACATATCCTTCATTAGCTTTCCCATCAAACTTGCCCAAATGATCACTTGTATTGAGGATGGTGACATGACAACCAAAAGGCTTAAGATGACTGATGGTAGGAATTTTGCCAGAAAGAAGTTCATAAGGTGTCTTTGTGTGAGGATTAGTTATTGATACCCTATTTAAGACATAACAAGTAGTGCTAACTACTTTATTCCAAAACATGGTAGGCAACATTGAATCAGCAAGCATGGATCTTGCTACTTCAATTAGGGTTCTGGTTTTCCTTTCAGCAACTCCATTTTGTTATGGGGTCATGGCATTGCTATAGACCCTTTTAATCCCTTTTGTAGCACAGAGATCTATCAATTTTGCATTCTTGAACTCTGTCCCATTATCACACCTAATTGCTTTGACCTTCTTGTTCAACTGATTCTCCACCAGGGCAATGAAATCTTGAAGAAGCTGGAATGTTTCATCTTCAGACCCCAAGAAGAATGCCTAGCTATAGCGACTATAATCATCAGTCACCACCAAACAGTAGTATTTGTGATCAATGCTTCTGATAGATGTAGGACCAAAAGATCCATGTGAAGAAGCTGCAAAGGCTCAGAGATAGTGCTGACAGCAGTAATGGCCTTATATGAAGCTTTGTGTTGCTTTCCCTTGTTGCAAGCCACACAGTTGTGCTCATTGGTAAATATTTTGGAAGGTAGACCATTAACTAAATGAAGTTTAGCTAGCTTGTTTATGGTTTTGAAGTTCACATGAGCCATCCTTCTATGCCATTTAAGAGATTCATCTAAGGACGCTCTGGCCACCAAACAAGCTATATCTCCAGCAGGCTGGACATCATTGAGATTAAATGTGTAAAGATTGTGTTTCCTTGGCACCTTCAGAACAACTTGACTGTCATCAGGTAATTGGAAATCTTTTGAAAGAACAAGACATTCAAGATGTCGAGTGAAGAGCACAAAGTTTTTCTTGTCACAAATTTGTGACACAGAAACAGATTGAAATTTCTCAATGCCTCCACATAATACACATTCTCAAAGTCCAGTTGAGCAGTTCTTATAGTTCCCTTCCCTGTGATTTTACCATCTCCTCCTCCAAAGGTAACTGTGCCACCTTGTATACCCATAAAATCATGAAGCCTATCTTTGTTCCCTGTCATACTCCTAGAACAACCACTATCTACAATTCCTATATCTTTATTGGAAAGAGGATCATCCTACAAAATAAAAATATACACAGACATTAGAATACATGGTGACCCAAGTCATCAATGACTTGGGCCTGCCTTGTGGACCACATAAGAAAAACTTGTAGTAGGATGAGATCCACTATTGTTCTTGGACATCTGTATATAACTTGATTTAGTTGGTCTCCAAGAACAACCTGCTGAGGGCTTAACAGCAGTGTCCCTCCAAGCCCCCCTTTGATGGAAATAGACAGAGTTAACAGTCCTATAATCATTTTGAAAATAAGAGCTTGTAGGTCTGTCAAGAGGTCTATTATCTTTTCTTCTCCAATGAAAGGAAAATGGCCTTTTATCAACAACTGGTTTACCAGCAGGATTTGATCTATCAGCAGAATTGATTCTGTTGGTTCTCACATGTGTTCCATTGGGAACAAATGGAGGTATGTTAGCCACATTAGTCCAAACATTGATATATCTTTGTTGATTAGTGCACACATTCATCTTTTTCTCATAATAATCACAATCTTTGATTAGATGAAAAACACTTCCACAAACAAAACATGATTTCTTCATAAATTTCTTGTTCAAAACAGGAACAGTCTCATTACATACAAAATTATTCAAATCACAACCAAAATCAGAATTGTTTTTAACAAAATCAACAGAGCAAGAAATGTTTATAGAAAAAGCTTTCTTTGAAGAAGGTTCTTTAACAACAACACTTTGGAGTTGAGGAACTTGTAAAGGCTTAGGAGAGGCAGATTCTAAAGACTCTTTACTTGAATCACATCTGACATATTCTTTAAATTGAGTCTCTGTAGTCCTAGAAGAACAAGAGACAAACGTGTTAGACTCACTGCCAGTGTCTGATAAGTCATTGGACTTTTGACCAAAAGACATATATGATTCATCTGAGTCAGAGTCTGGATTGGGTAGCTTAACAAAACCATTAACAGAAGAAGGAACTTTATGCATTTCACCTTGTTTAATGTATTTAACAGGTTTTCTATATTTATCCTCTTCTTCATCTGTGACAAGATTAAAAACACTGTATTCATTGGGGTCATATACCCATCTGGACTACTACAGTCCTTAAATCCTAACCCCATTTTTGTTTTAACAGACATAGAGCTATTCAACAATTTTTCTAAATTTTTAGTCTGTTCTTGCCATTGTTTATGCCTAGCCACCTCTGAGTCTAAATTAGATTTAAGACTTTCCTTTTCAGCAACAACCTTCACATATTCTTTCTTTTTAAATTTTAACTCATTTGTTGTGTTATCTAAATCTCTTTGTAAAACATTTATTTTCTCCTCAAGAGCCATTTGATTTTGATCATACCAGGCCTTTTGTTTTGCTAAAGCTTTAACTGTTTTCTTATAGGCATGGACTTGTATAAAATACTCTTTATATTTTACATTGACATCATCAAACTCACATTTAAGAGCATTATATTGAGTACTGCAACCAAATATACAACTGTGTACCTGAGAAGTAATGCCCATCATTGCAATCTCTTCAGTAGAATCAACAATCAGTCCAACCTGAGGTTCTTCATCCTCATTATCATTCACATGATAATCCCAGTCAACTCTGTTCTCTAGAGATAACATGGCTGTGGTCTTCACCTCTTCAGCTTCCTTGAGCTTGTATGCATTATACTTTCTTCTGTCACATCCCTTCCTTTTAGGACATTCTCTGGCAAAGTGACCAAGTTGATTGCATTCAAAACATCTGACTTTCTTCTTGTCAAACCTAGCTGGTTCTCTTCCTTTGTAACCAAACTTCCTCCCAGAGCCTTCTTCAAACCTCTTAACTTTCATAGCAAGCATAGCCATCTGCCATTTAAGATCCATCTCCTCCATATCCCATTTATCTACTTGTTCAAAGTCTTCATAGGTCAACTGTTGTTGATCATCAGATTCAGCAACAAATGAATAGAACACATCTTCTAACACAGAATTGTGAGTCAATGTTGCTGCTGATGAAGACTTGAGACTATCAGCATATGATATCATTGTGTTTCCAGTGGTAGCACCAACAAATGCAGAGTGTGATGGGACTGGAGAAAAAGTAGAATGACCCTTGATGTCAATCTCAAGAGATTTCAGTTTGTTGTAGAGATCATCAAAGCTTATGTATTCAAGGCCACCTTTTGCCTTGAGAGTAATAGACACTTGGCTCCAAGAAGCAGGTAGAGCACGAAGAAACTTGAGATTGCATTCCTCAGCATCAGGTTTAGATTGTAACTGATTAAGCTGGATGAGGATCTTTTGAAACCTGTCATATCCCTTATGGAAAGCTTCTTCTTCAGAGATAGAAAACTCCTGAAAGCTTTGTTTGAGCATGGACTTCCTCATTTTCTTGGACTCATCATTTCCACCAAACCTAGCTTTTATTGCTTTCCAAATCTGTTTTTCATCATCTAGATGATAGAAATCACTCATGTGCTCATCTAGAAGAGCTTGTAGTAAAGTAGTTCTTGCCTTGATTTCTCTTTGGACAGCAATCTGTTCAGCAGGTGTTATGGGTGGAAGAATTATAACCTTCCCATCAGCATCTCTTGCAGTAGCCTTCCTACTTTTTCCTTTAAGGATGATTTGCCAGAGATTGATATCCATGTTGGAAATATAGTTTTCCAATTTCATGGCCCATATCTCATATTTGTCCTTCTTAAGATAGGGAAATTTAGCATTTGAGTTGGACATGGTGACCACTTGCTGAATTGAGGACTGGGTGTTAGAGTGGTTAGACTGGTTGTTTGATGATTCAGGCTGATCATCACTCTCAGAATCTGAATGTTTTGGTGATGACATGACATGGTTTTGAGAAGAAAAAGACTGTCTTCTTAGAAAGATTCTCACAAGGCTTTGATACCAATTGTTGAGACTTAGTCCCAGATAGATCTTACGAGCCTAGAATGAGAATAGCTATTTTATGTAATCACATAACAACTAAGGAGAACCTTTGCATGAATTGTATTTACGCGGAAAATAAATACAAGACATAAGAAGATAATAAACACTATGTGAATAACTATTAATCTTGTACAAGGCTTACTTACACCATTAGCCGTGGTTTCTTTTATAGACCAAGAAAACCACTTTAATCATACTAAGCACTAAACATATATGTATAAACTATTAACTTTACACATTGCTAAAACACTTAGAATATATGCATATCTCTCATCTTTACAGATTGCTAAGCACTTATGCATATCTTACCTAATAAACTGAATAAACTAATAAAGTGGAACAATCATAGGAAACGACATACGATCAGCAGAAACCTTCTGACCACAATGACTATCAGCGGAAACCATTGTATCAGCGGAAACATAATAACTATCAGCAGAAACTCTATCAGCGGAAACCAACTGTTTACATAATTCCTAACAGCTTTTTCCATGGAAATTGTGATCAAGAAAAGATTTCAAAGTCCTCTTTCCTCCATGTGCGAAACAATCTCAAAATCATAAGCACATGTTGAGGGGGAGCATTTCTAAATGATCAAAAACAATTAAGGTACAAAATGTTTTGATTTTATATCAAAAGTACCTTGATTGATTTTTCCAAATGATTTTTCAATTGGTTTCATGAAAGAAAGAACAATACCAAAAGACCGACCAATTTACTTTATGCATGGTGTTATAAGGATGGTTAGGTTAGGTATTCGTTCCCATGATCCCGCCAGAGCCGGAAGGATCTACCCAGGGACAATCCACTAGATAGTGTAGAGTCCTTAGGTTTGATGAAAAAAGGAGAAACATGAGAATACGGGAAGAGTGCCGACTGAGACAGAGCTAGTATTGGAACAAACCCAACAAGGTTCTAGTAATGAAGTCTCGGTAAGCACTGAAGGGATTGAAGAATGAAAAAGAAATAAATGTGAAAAGGGTGAAAAGAAATAGCCCTCTAATAATTCAACCTTAGGGCAGAAACCGGGTTCAATACATATGCTACTGGTGGTTACTAAGGTAACACTGGTATTGTTGGAATCACTCCTAAACATTAATCAAGTGTTAGTAATTCATATGTAATAGTTATCTTAATTATGGCCTTTATGTTTGTTATTAGCCTTAAGCTTATGTAGAAGGCCCATGAGCTTAGGCCCATGTCCATTAAGGAAAGGATGGGAACTAGGAGTGTTGCCCTAGCTTCCCTCCTATAAATACTCTTGTATAACCCTCACTTGAGGGTTGGTTGCTCAATTTACTCTTTCACTCACCTCTACGCTTAACCTTTCTTTACTTATACGTGTGTGTGTGTTTGTGTATTGTTCAACCGCCTCTCTTCTCTTCTCTATTTCTTTCATTGATGCTTGTGTTGTAAAACTAGTGACCTAACAGTGGTATCAATCGCCTACTAGTTGGGTGAATAGTATTGTTTTTGAAGTGGGTTTTGGTCCTACGCGTAAAACAAACGAGTGATACTTTGGTTCGCTTAAAAACACGTTTTTCCACTTTTTAATCCAAGATTCTTGTACTTTCAACGTTTTAAGGTGTTAAAATAACTGTTTTTGGCAAAAAGTTTCAAACTTTATGCGTGGATCATCTTTTTTGAGCTAGTGTTTGTTCGTGGGTTTCATCCTACATGTAACTGTTTTAGGCACTTTGGATCATCAAGTTTCACACTTTTGTGTTATCTTGGTGATATTGAAGCTATTTCATCACAAAAATCTGGTTTAGAAACATCTTTGGGCAACAATCATTTTTACGAGTAGTTCTACGCGTAGTAAAACCCTAAAACTATGCGTAACTCACTCCTTGGTTTGATCTTCAGTTTCGTGGTTTACTCCGTGTTTTCTTGCTTGGATAAGCCTGAAAATACGTAGACTTGGGATATCTTTTGCACTGTGATAGTGTAAAAGATCACTTGGGCTAAAACCCTAAACTTACGCATAAGCATAAGCTTACGCGTAGAACATCCTACGCATAAGATTCATCTTACGCCTAAGCCTAGTCTTACACATAAGGTAATCCTACGCCTAAGTTTTCTACGCCTAACTTACTGTTTACGCATAACTTTAGTGTTTTTTCCCATGCTTACGCGTAAGCTATACCTACGCGTAACTTTGGTGTTTTACGTATAGGTTCTTTCTACGCATAAGCTGGTTTTCTACGCCTAAGCACCTCTTCAACAAACAACAAGTTTCATTCGACTACAAAGATCCATCAACACAAGTTATTCAAAAAAAAAAAAGTTTCATTTCGCGGGAAAATTTGAGTAAAATTTAATTCTTAAGGGAGACTAAACGTTCAATTTTTACGCGAAATTCAAATTTTGGTTTAACTGTGAAAATTTTGGTCAAAAATTCAAATTTTTCGGTTAAAATTTGGCGTCAAAACTGTCATAACTCAAATTTTTCTTACAACCTTAGAATTGGATTTTATAGTGAATTTCAAATTTTGAGAGTCAAAATTTTTCAAAATTATTTTTGGAGGGAAATTGCAATTCACTATATCGACCTTCTGTGTGCTATATCGACTTTGCACCTTTTCTTCTCTTTGATTCTTAGCAGGAAGTGAAATGGATTCTGATCATAAAGATCCATTTGTAGCATTGGAAGAAGGATTCATGGCTCTGGCTCTGGCATTGAAGCGTCAAGCATCATCAAATTCCCGATATCCCGCAGTCGTGCAAGGTGAAAGTTGATGTACATGAAAGGAATGCTCAAATGAACGTTGAGAATGTTGTGATTACTGCATCCGTCGGTAATGCGGACAATGAGGTTATAGCATTGAAGCGGGGATGGCAGCAGATCTGGAGAAGGTATCATTCTTAACTACGACACCGAGCCCAACTGTGACGAAGAACAAATGGTTGAGGAAGATATCTTACCCACCTATGACACGACATAGAACGGATGGTCGAGGTACAATCTCTGTTGATCATATTCTGCGGCAAATGCGATACAACAAACCGAGCAACCTGAATTCATAATGAAGGAGAGGTTGACCAGTGTGTTGCACAATGTCCGACAACTTTCTCATGTCCGAGCCCTTACTTGTTAACAATTCAACTGAAACGTCAAATCAAACTCTTGAATCTGAAAACATTCTTCTCAAAAAGACCATTGCTCGGTTTCATAAAGATTTTTCAAAACTAGAGGCTCATTGCATCCCTCTTGAACTTAAATTACAAAACAAATCTTTTTCCTCAGAACACAATGGTCAGCATTCAAATGAACAAAGTAATCATGCGGATTTATTAGTAAAAGAAAATGAGCATCTTAAGGCTCAACTTCAAACAAAGGGGCTTGCACATGTTGCTTTACAAAACAAAGCGAGAAGATTAACGACAAGAGTGTGAATACTAATTTTGCAAAACCAACAATCTTGGGAAATCGTCTCTAAAACCAATCGAAAAACAATCAGTAGTTAGACAACCAAGCTGCATTTAAATCGAGCGTTCAAAATCATCAAAACCACGGTTTCCCTCCCAAGTTGTTGAGAATAATCATTTGATAAAACCAGTCACTCCACATTCCTGGCCTAAGAATAATGCTTCTGTTTTTGTTAAACATGTTTCTGTTATACCTGTTTCTGTTAAACATCCACATGTGGCTGCTCCTGGCAAATTTCGGATTAGTTCGAACACTGTGTCTAAACCGAGCATTAAAATTAAAAATTCATATGATTCAAATGACGGATACAAGAACTATGATCTAGAAAAGGCTAGGAAAAGGGCACTTCTTCAAAAGGATGGAATCTTAGGTTCACGACCTAATGTATCACCTTCGAGTGTATTACTAAACACTACCTGTAGTAGCAAACCAAAACCTAAGTTAACTCAACAAACAGTTAGAAATAAACCCGTTGATCTAAATGTAAACTGTCAGAAACCTAATAGGTGGATCCATATAGGACGCAGACTCTTCCCAAAAGAAGTTTCAACATCCCCTAGATCTAACCTTAGATGGATACCAACGGGTAGGATTTTCAACACTGTTAGTCTTAGGTGGATTCCTACAGGCAACATACTAAGTAGTTGCACCAAAACAAGTGGGATACCAACAACATCCATCCCTGAGGCAGGAAAGGAAATCATCAAAATAGCATGTTCAGGTGTCAAGAAGATAATTGACACTACATCTTTATGTTTCTAACATCTGGAACCCAGTTACACTTGGGGATCCATGTTTTTCTCTACCTTGCCCCCCTTCTATCTTTCTATGCAGGTACAACAGCTATGGCTTCTACTGCAATACAACGTAGGACCCATTTCTCACCGTTAAAAATATAATGATCCATCAGCTGCACCACCATTGTACTTAATCGTCAAAAATTAGGAACATTGCTTACTCCTCTGGTTAAAGATTCTGTCAAAAGTCGTGCTTTAGATGTATCGAATGTTTCCGCTACACAACCGATAATACTCTAATTTCAGATACACCTGAATCTACAACAACAACCGTTTCTGTAACTGCACCTCCAATCGAATCTTCGATAACAGAAGATCAAACTATTTCCAACAACAATGACACAGCTGATTATCAACATAATGAACAAAGATGTTTTTTTTCAGCAGTTGATTCTCACGAGATATTTATGGTACTTCACACTTGTTCATACATGGTTTCGCTGTCTCCTTATACATGGTTTCGCTGTCTTCAATTCATCATCAACATACGTGGTGTATGATTCAGAATCATTGAAAACATCGAGGGGAGAGAGTGTGTAGGTGGTCATTTGTTCCTTGTTCTTCTACATGCTTCTTTGCGAAAACCCAATGCCTTCTTGAATTTCTTCAATTAGGGGGAAGAAATAAGACGATCTGTGGCTCAAACGTCTCACTTTGGTATTATCGTCTTGATTTCACGGGTGATCTTGTGTGAAGTTAACCAAATATGATGTTATAATGCCTCACATACGGTCTTGGTATCGTGTTATTGCATCTTCACAGTGATTAGTATTCCGAAAGACCACAACACTCAGGAGAAAGTCGTTTCATTTCGTCTTTCGTGGTTTGTTTGGTGTGATGCGTCTACATATGTGAGAAGATCTTGTTGATTTCTGGCATGTTACCCTCGAACGGATCTTCCGCAATTAGTCAGATTTTCTTTGTGTGGTTTCTTGCTCATCTACAAATTCGCGCATCTTTGAAACCTTCAAAAGTTAGAGGAAATGTAGACTTCATCAAAGTTTTAAATCGCTAAAGACAGGTTGTCGTTTGGGGAAGCCGATTCAAAACTTCTTCACTATGGCTTCGAGTATAACACTTGGAACCCGTCACAACCGCTTAAACTTCCCCAAACCCCATCATCACCTGAACAAAGCCCCGGTTCACTCGTCAACAAATGGAAAGGATTTTTGCTCCGCCGGTGGCGATATTGATGAACGTGCTCCAGGTGTATCCGATGTTTCCGCTGCTCAACCTGATAATACTCTTATACATGATACACCTATGACAACAACTAATGTTGAAGAAGCACCACCAGTTGACTCCAACACAACAGTTGAACAAACCGCTTCCAACAATGATGAACATGCTGATGATGTTCTTAATGAAGTACCCCCACCTGCCGATTTTGATCCAAATGCGTTCTTTAACCCGTTTGCTAATGAGGCTGCACTGATGTCGCGGAATCATCTACAAACCATTTGAATCCTCAAAATCTGCACAATGTATACCAACATCAACCCTCCACACATAGATGGACAAAAGACCATCCTCTGGAAAATATTATTGGCAACCCAAATCAACCGGTCGTTACAAGACAACGTCTTCACTCAGATGGTGAACATTACATTTATGCACTCACCGTCTACCAATCTGAGCCTAAAAACATTAAAGACGCAATGACAAAAGACACCTGGATTGAATCCATGCAAGAAGAACTTAACCAATTCAAACGTCTTGAAGTATGGGAACTGGTTGAAAGACCAACACGGGTTTACGTCATCGGTCTAAAATGGATTTGGAAGAACAAATTGGATCTTTGAAGGGAATGTTATCCGTAACAAGTCACGACTAGTTGCTAAGGGTTATCGTCAGAAAGAGGGCATAGACTTTGAAGAATCTTTTGCTCCGGTTGATCGTCTGGAGGCTGTTCGGATATTTCTCTCGTTCGCGGCTCATATGAATATGGCGGTCTATCAGATGGATGTCAAAACTGCGTTTCTCAATGGACAACTTAAAGAAACGGTTTATGTCAGCCAACCTGATGGATTTGTTGATCCTAAGTTCCCGAACCATGTCTAAAAACTGAACAAAGCTCTGTACGGTCTCAAACAAGCTCCTCGGGCATGGTACGATAAGCTATCATCTTTCCTCATTGCCAATAATTTCACCAAAGGTTCGGTCGACCCTACTCTTTTTATACAATATCACGGGGCACATATCTTAATTGTTCAAATTTACATGGATGACATCATCTTTGGGTCTACACATAAAAAGTACTCAAACGCTTTTGCAAAACTAATGAAGAAAAATTTTGAAATGTCCATGATGGGTGAACTTACGTTCTTTCTAGGACTGCAAGCTCATCAATCACCCCGTGGTATTTTCTTGAGTCAGTCCAAATATGCCCTTGAATTGTTAAACAAATTTGGAATGCAAACCTGTGACACTTATGCTACACCAATGACTCATACCAAGAAGCTAGACGCTGATTTACATGGAAAATTAGTGGACCCTACCAAATACCGTAGTATTATTTGGTCTCTCATGTATCTAACAGCTAGAAGGCCTGATATTGTCTTTGTCGTTTATCTATGCTCCCGTTATCAGTCGAGACCAACTGAAACCCACCTCTCTGAGGCTAAAAGAATCCTCCAATACATCAAGGGAACCATTAACTTGGGGATCCGGTATCCGAAGGATTACGGTTTTGAACTAATCGCTTTTTAGATGATCGTCAGCAGGATGTTTAGATTCACGAAAAAGTACTTGTGAGCACTACAATTTCTCGGCGATAAACTGGTGTCTTGGCAATCAAAGAAGCAGGATTGTACATCGCTATCATCAACCGAAGCAGAATATGTAGCCATGTCGGCGTGTTGTGCTCAAGTCATCTGTATGAGAACACAACTAAAAGACTATGGTTACGTATATGACAGAATCCCGATGTACTGCGACAATCGGAGTGCCATTGCGATCTTATGCAACTCAGTTCAGCATTCGAAATCAAAGCACATCGATCTTTGCTATCATTTCATCAAGGACCACGTGGAACAGGGTACAGTTGAATTATACTTTGTGGGTACAGAATACCAATTGGCAGATCTTCTCACCAAAGACTTGCCTCCCGCTAGGTTTAATGAGTTGGTCCACCGGATTGGTATGAGGTGTTTGACTCAAGAGGAATTGGATGACCTCCTAAAACAGACTTAAAAACCTGTCAAACACCAAAATCTCTTTTGTAAATAATTTTCAAAAACAAAATACAAAAATATAAAACCTGATAAAACAACAAAAATATTCTTCTATCTATTTTTCTTTCAACATGGCAAGTACATATCTTCCGTCAACACTATAATCTTTCAAAATTCAGTAATTTTTTCGATCAAGTGTTGAGGGGGAGAAAATAAATACTTAACTGTTTCAAAAACATCCGTGTACTTGCATGTTATTCTATCCCGGTTGTTTCTATAAAATGGCGGTCAAATTTTCTGGTTCAAATGACACCCCTCAGACTAAAATTTATAACCTTTCATTATTTCTTAAGTCAAGGGGGAGCGTCGTCAAGTTTCTTTCTTAAAATCTTTCGTTTGATAACCAAAATGGAAGTTAAAAGGCTTTGGATGAAAATGGAAAAGGTGGAGGGACTAAAACTGTCAAAATCTTAAAGTCACTTTTAATAAAAACACCTCACCTAACTTTTCACTTCACATTTATTACTCAAACCAAACTTCATCCAATGCTTAATATTCGTTCAACAAATCCGTGTTTTGGATCGTCAATTTGTAAGTTACCTCATATTCTTAACAAGATTTTAAGCAAGGGTTTTGATTTTTATGCAAATCCAACGGCTAAAACGTGAGATATGGGTGATTATGTGTTCTACGCATAAGCGTATGAACACACAATCATTGGTGTGTGTTTGTGGTTAAAATAAGTGTGTCAAAACGTTTCAATAACATCAATGATACTATGTTTATCCTCAAAATCCACCCAGAAACACGAATTGATTGTTCTTCAAAATTAGGGTTCATGAGTCGTTTTGGGTATTTTCAAATGAGAACGTTTTTTGGTGAAAAAGATTGTTGTAGAAGGTTGTAGTCAAGTTGAATTGATCATATCTAGGCCCAGATTACACCCAGAAACACTAATGATTCATAAAATGGAAATTAGGGTTTTATGTTCATACGGTTTGGGTACTTTTGATTCTTGACACATTTGATGTTAAAACTTGGCTAAGACAACTCAATAGACATCCTAGACTTACCAGAAAAACTTTGATGCTAATCCTATGGCTAAAATTCATATGCGTAATTCTTGAACTATCATGGTTTTAGTCTTACGCGTAAGACTTTCTACGCGTAAACTGTTTAATGTGCTTTCATGCCATGATCTGTTATAAGATGAATGTTAGTGTTAATAATGATGTTATGATGATGTTATTTCAGGTTTGCTACTCGTATAAATCATAATCAAGGTTGTTAGTTAACTACGCATAAGGATCACCTTACGCGTAGCAAGTTATGCGTAAGAGTAATCTTACGCCTAGCATTACGCGTAAGGTTCTACAAAGGGACTACGCGTATCCTGTGAAGGATATGCGTAAACAGTGACCTCTACGCATAAGGTCTACTCTTACGAGTAAGCCTTACGCGTAAGGTTTTATATACGCCTACGCGTAAGCTCTACACATTAGGTCCCCTTTTCCTACGCGTAACATGTCTTACGCGTAAGTAAGGATCCTACGCATAAGCTTGCGCCTACGCCTATACTTCTCCTGTTTACGCATAAGCTACCATTCCTACGCATAAGCCTTGATCAAAACTTCGTTATGAATTGTTACGCGTGCAAACTTGTAAATAAATGAATCATAATGTCACGAATCCAATACCGTCACTAATAAGCTTAAATGTATAATGTGTTATGAAAATATGTGATAACATACACTTTAAAAATCTAAAGTTAACTAACTCATGAAACTTTTCACGACGTCATTGGACTATTGGACAAACAAGTGACTTTGGACTCGTAACAATCATTGACATTGTACATTAAATAATTAGACAATAAAACCTTCTGTTGACTAACATTATGTCTTTCGATATGTTGGTTCTTTTGGCTAATGTTATTTCAGATCATGACATGGCTGCTCAAATGAATGTGGATGCACCTGAGGTTCTCACAGTTGCCGATATCTTCCCTAATGGCTATCCAAGGAAGATTGGAAAAAACAATCTCAGAGTTGACTTTGAATCTCTCACCTGCTCGGAATCTTCATGTCTCATTGTTGTGGATGTTCTAAAGAATCATCCCTACCAGAACATGCTCTCACACTCTGCTACTGTACCGGAGATCTACATACAACAATTCTGGAATTCAATGCAAAGGATCAAAGGTCAAAGTGCGGTGACTGTGACTTCTATCACAAACAAATCACCATCACACCTGCAGATCTACGGGCTATTCTTATTATCCCTGAAATCGAGCCAACCGACTTTTATGCCACACTTGCTGAAGAGACATTTTGCAATTCATGATCAATATTGGCTATGATGAAGCTTCAGGAATAATCACTAAGCACTCTCATGTGGAGCTTAAGAACATTCCTCAACCGTGGAGAACCCTCTACATCATCATTACCAAATCTGTCTCTGGTCGTGATAGTGGCTATGAGCATCCCAAGCTCATGGAACTACAAATCTTTTGGTCATTAATCAACAAGAAGGACATCGAAATTGAAGCTCTGATATGGGAAGACATGATGTCATTTCTCAAAAAGCTTGCCTCAAAGATTCCCTATGTCAGATACACAAAACTGTTGATCTAGAGAGCACTTGGACTTCATCCTGATATTTCCAAGAGGCTCAATGACCCCAACAATCACGACATGTTGACTGAGCCTATCCTATCTGTCAGAATCAAGGAATCGTCAACAAAGAAACGAGTCTTTGTGTTACACGATCACCTTCACTAACGAGATCAAAAAGCTCGAGACATACAAAAGGTATTGGGTAGCAGTAAAAGAAGGCAAAGTTGGTCATCTCGATGAGAAGTCTTCTGGTACACCTACACGGAGAACCAAAAGAGGCAGTGCAGGAAGTCTTTGCAAGTATAGAAAGTCAGAGGAAGTACCCCAAGAGGAACCCCCCAAGAAAAAGGACTGTTCCCTCAAAGGAAGTTGTTCCTATTCCAATTCCCAAATCTGAACCGCAAAGAGAGCTTGTGGACGAGAGATCTGAAGAAACACAATAAGATGAAGAGATCTTCTTCTCTGAAACTGCAACCGACATTGAAGCTTCAGAAGCCAAACCTCCAAGTCCTCCAGCTGACAAAGGAAAAGGGAAGACTCCTGTACTTGTACCTTATGAAGAAAGCTCAGATGAAGATGAAGAGAAACTGGATACTTCATACATGAAAAAGTTCAAATTCATCAGACTCCAACACGTTGCTAAGGAATTTGCAAAAGATCAAATGGGTGGCCCCGGAGGGTCAAGTGGTGCAGTTCAACCTACACCAAATCCTGATGCGTTTAATCAACCCGATAAGGGATCTGGTGCCACCACTTTGGAACAACAGCAAACGCGTGTGGAGGATACTATTGAGTATGACTTTGAAGAACCAGAAAAGGATAAGACTGAAAAGACTTCTGGTGCTGAGACGAAGACTGATGAAACAACTAAGTCTGGAAGAGATGATGATGCTGATTATGATAATCTTCTTCTAGACAGTCCAACACGTCCCAAAGAGAAAACCTCGGAACCTCCAAAGGACCCCGAGTCTCCTCATGTCTCATCCTCATCGGATTCATCTTCTCATTCTTCACCACCACCATCAACAAGATCAACCAAATCATCATCCAAATCAGTAAAGAAGCCAACTCGATCTTGGATTTCTCATACACATAAAAGAATTGTGAATCTTTGTCAAACAGGTCAGAAAGAAAGACATGCTCTATAGGAAGATGAATTTCTTTGCTGAAAAGATACAGTATCTTCATGACGAGAATGACAAGATGCAAGTTGAAAGGAAATACGTTCAGGAGTACATGAAACGGAATCTTCAAGGGGAAATGAACGAGATGATCGAAGGTTACACTCACAAGTACCTTCTTGACATCGTTCCTGGAGCTACACAGGAGATGTTTACCAAACAACTTTATCCTAACCTATTGCACTTGGCGAAGCAAACTATGAGATCAACACCAATGTATGTAAGCATCAACCCAGTTGATCCCAAAATCTTCTCAGACGCTGAATTGGTTGACCGGCTAGTAGCTCAAATGGCTAAACGATCCGCAACACTTGCTTCTCACGAAAGCAAGTTGTTGGAAGCATTGATGGAATACCAACTCAAATCTGCATGCCGAGAAGAAGCTGAAAGGCCAAAACATCCAAGAGACAATGAAGATAGAGATAAGGATAAGGAGAACGAGCCTAAACGCCAAAACCAGTCTGGTGAACCATCTTCTATGCTACCTCCACCCCAACAGACTCCAGCACAACAAAAGTCTCCTCCACGTTCTTCTACAGATACACCTCAGGATTCTGAGTTACCGCCCCAGACTCAAAAAACTGGTGATCACTTTGAGTATACGGGTGGTGACGATAAGGAATACCATGAGCCCCGACAACAACCCGCCTCTCCTGACAAAGTACAGAAACCAGAATCCTCATCTAGGCCTAAGAAACAGAAGAAGGCACCCAAGGTTGACGTCCTATCATGGCTAGATGACGATAACACAGAGGAATTTGAATGGTTTTCTACTCTTGTTAATTCCACTCCCTACCCAGCTGAAGGTCAAGATCTGGTAGACGGTAATACATTGAAGTATGCTAAGATTCTGCAAGAAAAGTTCCAAGTGAAGAAGATGACGAAATCCGAGTTGAAGCGAATCAAGAATGAAGCATTCCACCTGCTAAAAGATAGCTCGGAAAGTGCCATCGAGGTCGAATATCACCTTGATAATATTGCACGAGCTATGTCTAACAACATGGATTGGCTCAACCCAGAAGCAAACATCGACTTCACCAAACGGGACAACCCTCCATATTACACAGACTGGTCTAAACCTCTACCAACAATTGGCCAACCAGATCAGCCTAGAATTCCATTCCGATATTTCTTCAACAAAGACTTGGAATTTCTTCTACATGGTGGCGATGGTTCAAGGAAATACACTACATCTTTGACACTTCCATTCCCGGCAGCAATATACTCTAACTGCATAGCCATCGAGGAAAGAGCTAACCACTTGTTCTCCAACAAAGAGGAAGAGTATGACCGAGATGCAATGTATGGGATTCACCATTGGCCGGAACGCCGACGAATCTATTACAGAAGCTGCCAGGTTCAGAAGTCCCAACATGAAGTGTTCAGTACTAAGAGTATCATTGCCATCCAACACGTTGATCTCTCGTCCAAATGGGACTACACTTTTCTCAAGAAGATTGTGGTCAAAAGGCGAGACGAAAGGGATTATGCATTCTCTGAACCTGACTTTGAGAATTTGTCTATCAACGACATTGAAGACATGTACCTTGCCAAAGTACAGGGTCGCATGAGACAATTTTCAATTGAAGTACAACGTGAATTCATCAAGTCATTGCTCATCTTCATCAGACGCATAGTTATCAAAGAACGTGTTGAAGATCTCCAGCTTGCAGTTGAATCTTATCAGACCCGTGTCAACTTCACTCCACCACAGCTTGATCTTCCCAACATCAACCAGCTTCCACAATACACACTCGTCAGCAAACCGTTTGGTGTCGTTTATCGCAGTGAACTTCAACGCAATTGCTTGATGGCGTGCAGAGATCTTCACAAGTTTGGGGATCATACATTAAAGTTGGTTAGGGACGGATTGGCTTATCGGCTGAAGGATATACATCAGAATATTGGGTCTCCTAAGCGATGGAATTCTCAGGATCGAAGGGATGTGAGGAGGATTATCACGATGATTGATGAACGGTTGTATCGACGGGATCAATTCAGAACATTGGAAAGCTTTGTGGGTGGTCGACCCAGGATTAACATCACCGGCTATCAACGCCCTGTTCGCACTCCTGGCAACATCACTAGACTACCTGGTACCCCTTGAACTTCTTCTTTCATTATAACATTGGATGTATGATTTATTATGTCAATGGCTTGTGCACACATAACAGTGTACAACCCGTTCTTGTAAAGAAAGGACCCTGTGGTACGCTTCAGTGCCACAATCCTTATAAAAGGAGCGAAAGCTTCTTACTTTTGAGTAAAACCTATCAAACCTTTCACTTTTCAAGGTTTTGCTCAAAAGACCAAGTACTTTCCCCTTATGATTTTCAAAACCTCAACCGTTTATATCACTTGTTGAGGGGGAGTATTTGACTTAAAACTTTGTTAAACAAAATGTTCTTTGTGTCACTCTTCCCGCAACACTCGAAATGGTCATATTTATTCTCAACTTTTCAAAAATTACATTTTATATGCCATTTTTTAGGGGGAGAAAATATGTGATAAGAAATATGTTGTGTGTTGCTAGTTGAATTCTCATGTGAAAAGACTTAACCAACGAATTGACGAGATCCTAAACTGTTAGTAACTCGAAAAGACTTGTCCGGGACGGGTAATAATTTCAAGCTAGTTCGCTAGTGATGTAAACGTGTCTCGCAAAGGACTTGTCCGAGTAGAATGTACCATTCGAGAAACTCTTAGTAGACATGAACTCTGACGGGTTTGACAACCTTTCGAGGTTTGTCTACACCTTCAAGATAGTTATTAGAGCCAGTTGTCACCTAAAAGCTGACAATGTAACTCTTTAACTATGCAACGTAACCGTGTCTCGCTGGGGATTGTCTATCTTGAGTTGATCAATTCAAAAGTGCGCTCTTTCCTCACTGTGCAAATTTCCGTAAAAACTCTTAAGCACATGTGGAGGGGGAGTATTTATGCAAAATCTTATCTCAACACAGTGGTACAAAATGTTTTTCATTCACAAACACTGTGTGAGATTTTTCAAGTAAATGGTTTTATGGCAACATAGGTTAGTCATGGAGTAATAAGGTGACTAAGGTTAGGAATAACCGTCCTATGATCCGCCAGAGCCGGAAGGATCTACCCAAGGACACCACAAATAGTTAGAATTTAGAAGTCCTTAGGTATGATTGTAAAAAGGAGAAAATGAGAATCGGAGAAAGAAGGAGTTGAAGAATCAAAAAGAAATGCAAAGAAAAGGGTGAAAAGAAATAGCCCTCCAGATTATTCAACTTAGTGCAGACACCGGGTTCAATTCATATGCTACTGGTTGTCACTTGATGACACCTGTATTGAAGATTAAAAGTCGTCATGGACCCAGTGACGCATGCACTAAACCTTCTTAGCCACTCAAGTTTCTCTCAACAGAAGCTTGTTTCATTCTCACTGGGAACCCTACATAATCTATCGGCTCTCTCTAGAGATTCCGATATTGAAAAGGAGACCCTCTCCCTAGTCTCCGCTCAGGAAAACCAAAACGAACAATTGAGTCTAGAGCCACGAGATTCATCAAAAGATCTCTTAGGTACACTTGACATTTCATCACTTGATGTTCAACAATAAGAACATAAGTGGTACGCTATCGAGTCCTTCACAGATCTTAGCAATCTGTCGAGAACATTTATGAGAGGTTCACATCGTGATCCTCGGTGATTGAATGGAAACTCTGCCGGTCAACATCAAACAGCCTTGACAGGTCACCGGTAACTCCCCGTGGATTACGCAGTGTGTCTCAAACGGTCTGATGCGTGAGGTGATGCTTCGGTGTACCTCAACGACTCATCCGAATGTAGATGTACTTGAACATCGCGTTATCTCTCACTTGTGGGACTCCAGTTCAGGAACGGCCTTTGTGAGAATTAGAGTTGTGTTTACACACTATGCTGTTAACACTCTCAAAGTTCAAACTTGTAAGTGCCGGAATCCGCTTATTACTAATCGTTTTAATGTTTTCTTCTTATGGAAGCTCTGGAGCGGAATGATCGTGCAGATTCTTCACATGTTCATACCAACATTTTCACTAATGGAAGTTCTATCTTGAAGCAACACAAAATTCAGAATGATTCTTCGTCAATCAAAGAATCTACAAATTTTAAAGACTTAAAGAACTTCATCATTACTGATATCCAACGTCAAAAGAGCGTGTGAGCATGTTGAAGAATGTCGTGGAGACACTGGAGCAGCGAAGCAGACCTAAGACAGACTTGATGCATACTACAACATACTATCACTTCCATCACAAAGAATAATGATCAAAGAACAAAGTTAAAGATGACGTCAAAGCAGAACTGTTCAAAGAAAACTATCTCTCTATACTGGGGAGATTGTTCGAATCAAGACAATTCTTCTCACAAGAAAGAAGAATGTCAGAAGACGTCAAAGCTACTATTACTACTGCACCTTCACCGTTTATTCATCACAAACACTTAGGGGAGATTGTTGGAATCACTCCTAAACATTAATCAAGTGTTAGTAATTCATATGTAATAGTTAGCTTAATTATGGCCTTTATGTTTGTTATTAGCCTTAAGCTTATGTAGAAGGCCCATGAGCTTAGGCCCATGTCCATTAAGGAAAGGATGGGAACTAGGAGTGTTGCCCTAGCTTCCCTCCTATAAATACTCTTGTATAACCCTCACTTGAGGGTTGGTTGTTCAATTTACTCTTTCACTCACCTCTACGCTTAACCTTTCTTTACTCATACGTGTGTGTGTGTTTGTGTATTGTTCAACCGCCTCTCTTCTCTTCTCTATTTCTTTCAATGATGCTTGTGTTGTAAAACTAGTGACCTAACAGGTATTGAAGACAAGACATCATGGACCAGTGACGCACTGCACTATAACTTCCCAAGCTACTCAAGTTTCTCTTAAAAGGGCTTGTTTCATTTTCACGGGAAACCTACATAATCTATCGACTTTCTCTTAGAGATTGTTGATATTGAAGAAGGAGACCCTCTCCCTAGTTTCCGGCATAGGAACCAAATGTGCACAATTGAGTCTAGAGCCAAGAGATCATCCACAATATCTCATTAGGACGCAAAATTAATGAAGACTTGTTGTTTCACACAATGTGGAAAATAAGTTTATATTAAGAGTCCTACACATTATCCTTGTGGTATTGCCAGAACATCCGAGTGATATGTAAAAATATTCACAATGAAGATGAAAATCCTTCTAGAGCCAACATCAAACAAGCTCTTGATTTGGTATGAAGAATGTGAATCACTTTGTTTGTTTAAACCATAACTATATCATTAATTTGTAGCATTTTGACTATAAAATTGCTACTTGTATTGATCGGATACGTTATTTTTGTTTAGCTGCAAGAGTTATATTCGTTGTCAGATAAATTTTGCGATGTTGAGTATTCGGTTACGACCACATTGTCTTTTGTAAACTTTTTGAATCGGGTTTGTATGGTATGGGCTTACCCAACAGATTACATTCGACTAGATACTAGTGTACCATACATCAACATCAATAAACATGACAGTTGGATTGATTTTTTCCTCTTATTCTTCGATCATAATAAATTGTTACAAGGGTAAAAAAAATTACGAACTTAAGCGGCATTATGTCTCAAGATGTGTACATAATAATTGTATTAGGCTATGCACAGCAAGGGAGTCGCCAATTCGGTCGACCAACACCTCAATCGATCGCTCTTGATGTGCCAATTTCGGTCGTGCGTTGGTCAAGCTTTTTTTCCTTTATTATTATAATTTTTCCGGTCTTGTAGACGATGATTGAAACACATGCATTAAGGACAAAATTTTTGCACTTTTCAATTTATTACTTAGCATTTTCTTCGCCGTGAGACTTTATTTCAAGTCTTTGAGGCCGATTGAGTCGTTTTACCCGTTTTCCGTTGGTCAATTGTTTTTAGCTAAAGAGCATAATTAGTCATATAAATCTTTTACTTTTTCTACTTTCCTTCCCCTGGTTACCAAAGCCTCCACAAATATCATCATAATAATGCAGGTACGCCCAATTTCATCTTTATTTCTTCAATTAATTCCCAAAATTTCACAATTAACCTCAATTTAGTACTAAATCATAATCTTGTATGATAAACCGATTTCAGAATTTTATTCATTCCGATCGTGAAGTTGATGGGAGTAATGGGGTTAAGATTGGAGATGAGTTGGTAGAATCGAAGAGCAGGACTGTAGCTATGGAAACGTCTTTTGATGGTGACAGAGTTTGGAAACGTCTTCCGATCTTGACCTCGTTACTTTAGCAAAGACCCCGTAATCAGGAAATGGTCTTTGGCAAACCATCAGCAAAATGTTGATTATACGCGTTTTTTTAGTAGGTTGAGACTTGCTTTTTGGGAACAGAATTTTGCAAACGTAATTAGTTGGTTTCGTAAAAATGATTATCCGAACATTAGTTTGGTTAACATGATTACTTTATTGCTGGATCCTTATTTGGTTATTGGAATTGTGAAGCTCTTAGTACTTTTATGAACTAGGATGAGTCTTAGGTATTGTGTAAATTCATGTTTTGCTCAATTAGTTTGGATTGTAAACACAAGTAGTAATGATGATGTCCATATGGGTAATGTCTCTGATGTTTAAATGATTTTTATGCAACATGATGAACCGTTGGTTGAAGATGTGGTCACAAGATGCTATTGAGCTCCTCAACTCTTCTGATCATACCGCTGCCATTGATGTGTGGTTGCATCTACATGGAGCTTATGAAGAAGAAGCCTTTGTTACGTGGTAAAGGTACTGTGCATCAAATGCGCATATTAACAGAGGTACATTTGTTTTTTTTTGTTTTTAACTAATTTACCAACTGTTTCGCCAAAGCACGCAACGTAACACATGTTTTATAAAATATCCTTATAGCCTTGACTATTGTCTAAGACATGCAAAAGGGATTCATATATATGACTGCTAATTATGGCAATGGGTTATAGAGGGTTAATTGTTGGTATGAGAAATGGATCCAAACATTTTAAACTCCACTCATTCATTATTTTTTCTTTCTTTCCAAAATGGGTATTTTAGGATTATAGAATATTCAACTTTAAGCGATTGTCAACTCATTCTCTTCTTAGCTAACTTTTCTGACCTGTTTCACCCGTTAGAGGTAAAACATAACCCCGAATTCGCCCATTCGTAAGTAAATGACTCGAAAGTTCCACCTCTAATGGTTTCTGTTGGATACTTGTACAGTGGTACTAGTCTAGAAACTTAAATGCTATTACTAACGCCAATTCTATTTTCAGCTTTTAGGTACACCAACTGAATCTGATCTTCTGTTTATTCGAAATGAAGATGCATGAAGGTATGTCACTCAACTCCCTCAACATCCTCGCCAGTCATTATCCACGGTTTTGGTTTTCCCACACGTTCATCCATTAGCCATTGATTTAGTCGACAAAATGTTAACAATGGATCCAACCAAACGAATCACAGGTAATAATACCATACACACCTCTACTATCTGTTACTTAAAAAACACACAAAACTAAACAAAAATATTCATCTCTCGGTTGCATTTGAAGATGCATTAGATCACCCTTACCTTGCAGGACTACACAATGTAGCTGATGACCTATTGCCACGCTTAAAGAACTAGTAAGATCTCATTTTAGTTTCTATGACACTTATGTTAGTGTTCTTGTAATTTATAGGTCATTTACTCATACCTAGTTATATGCGCAGGCAATTACTTTGTCATTTTAGAATTTTAAATATTTAAATAACAAGGATTCATTTAGACAGACATTGCTCATATATATAATTGTTATGCATTTTATCAATGTTTTCTTTCTTTATGTCATGTTTCCTAGTTGAAATAGATGGGGGAAATGTGGGGTAAGGGAGTCGGGTTAACATGGGATGAAGCTAAGATGCATGTACACGTTTGTACTTTCCATTCTCTTATTTTATTCTGTCACGCATTTGGAAAATGGGGTCTCATATTAACCTGCATTATTCTTTTGGGAAATTCTCATGTTTGACTTTTCTTTTGTGACCTCTATTTGTTCAGATATTCTTTTTGGTTGTATGGGTTTTAATTTTTCTTATTTAAATAACAGGTGATAACCGCTACTCCTAGTCAAATTGAAAGTCGGATACGTATCAGTGAGGCCCTTGCTTGGATTCGTTTTTCATAATTCGTTTTTCTGATGAACAAAATCTTGTACATGTGTCAACAGGTGTAACTTTGTAATGCTAGAAGTTTAGTTAAGTTAGTTATTAGTTGAATTAGCTAGCTTTAGTTTTCCCGCCAACAATTTCATAATTCACAAATCATTTCCAAATATGTCTAAGATGTTCTTCTGATAGTATGAGAAAATGAAACTGGTTTAAGGAGGGCTAAAAGTTATGCTTAACATTGAAGACACAAAAGGTGTTACTGATTTATGTGTTGGTATACTGAGGTCATCCCAACATTTTTAATGGAATTTTTTTTCAACAAACATGTGTGCTTTTGTATATGAATTTCAGTCTCATTGTAAAGAATAGATCCAGCCTTTGACAATCACAAAATGGATCAGTTGTCATGTTTGGGTTACAAAGATTGATGGAAATCTTAGAACCACATAATAGATCCGGTACAACTCATAAATGATGATGATATGTGTGTTTTTTGTGAAGGTTTGGTAAACAAAAGAGGGAAGAAAAGTAGATTTATATGAGTAATGATCTAAATATATGAGACCATTATGCTCTTTAGCTAAAAACAAAAAAGGACAACAATTAACGGTGTTGATCAACGGAAAACGGGTCAAAGGACTCAATCGGCTTCAAAAACATGAAAAAAGGACTCACGGCGACGAAAATGCCAAGTTTCGGGCCTCGGCGATGTTTTTTGGCAAGTTTAGGGACTAACGGTGTATTTTTTTAAAATACAATTTAAACACTTTATTTTACACTATAAATACCTCACTCACACCACAATTCAAAACTTCTTTCATTTCACCATGTCTAAGAAAACACCCAAATTGAAAACCTCAAGATCCCGAGTGCAAGAAACCGCTCCGCATCTAACACAAGATCTGAATTTTTGGTTGACCGGTGTATCACCACCCATTCATTTTCTACCCGCCAGGTATGAATATCATTCACAACTACCACTACCACCACAAAATCAAAACATGTTTTCTTCTCAAAATCGTCCATTCAACCCACCATTTCATAACACCTAACATTATTTTTTCCAATCACCAAACGGGTTGTATCGTCCAACTATAGATTCATCGACGTCTTCGCAATCAAATCATCAATCGTATTCTCCGGTTAACCGTATGAATCTTGATTGTGATTTTGAGCTGTTAATGCATAATCCAAATTATTGTGTGAGAACTAGTTCGGGTTAAGATTATTATACGAGTCAAGATTATTCTATGGGTCATGGTTCGGGTCATGGTTCATTTCACAATTCGGTTCCAGCTAAAGACAACTCTCCCGTCGAAGAGATGTCAGTAGTCAAAGCTAAGAAGCCTTCGAAACGAGCTTCAAAGGCCAAAAAGAATGATGGCAAGAATAAGGAACAAGAGCCGACGCTATGGACAACCGAAGAAGAGATCGCGTTGTGCAGAGCTTGGTGTGATGTGTCGAAAAATAGCAAGATAGGCAACACTATAAATAGTAAGGGGTTTTGGGATAAGGTTATTACTTACTTTAAAAAGGAAACTGGTTCAAATAGAAGGTACGACTCGAACCTTAGCAAATGGAAAAATAAGGTTCGCCCTAGACTTGGTGCATTTTGTGCCATTTTCAATAATATTGAACAGAATCCTGAAAGTGGTAATAATGACCTCAATGTGTACCAAAAAGCGTGTGCAGAATACCAAGTGGTGCACCATCATGCCTTTACATTGGTGAAACATTTTGAGGGAGCATCCTGCTTGGAAGGAAGTTGAGATTCCTGCTTTTAAGAAGCCCAAAAGGGGTCGAAAAAAATCCAAGACTTCTGAAACCACCTCGGATGGTGGTTTCAATTTGAACAAAGAAGCGGATGAGTGTGAGAAAGAGACTCAAGAAGAGCGACCAATGGATCGTGACCAAGCTAAGAATAAGAAGAAATCATCCGCCTCCGATCAATCCAAGTCTTCATTTACTGAAGCGGTAGCCGAAAAATTCTTGAGCTTGAAGTCGGTAAAATGGGGAAATAAGAAGTCGGCATCAGACGGATATTTACAGTTGAAGAACCGAGAGTTGGAAATCGTAGAAGCGGGGCGTCGGGAAGCAGCGGAGTTGAAAATGGAGAAACTTGAAATTGAAAGTCGAAAACTTGAATTTTTTTGAACAAAAGAAACTAGACAAAGACATCATATTCTATAAATGAGTAATCGACCTCTCTTTGTCCCTAATCAAACAACAGAAGCTAGAAGCTGCTCGAGATGAAGAAATCAAAGCACGACACAATTTAGATTATTAGTTTAAGTTTTTAATTATTATTGTAATGTTAATTATTATGTAATATTTAATGTATTTTTTTATATGTTTGAACTTTATATCTCCATTTAACTTCTAAAAACTTGGTGATTTTAACAGGCGAGGATTAATGCGGAAAGTTAATTGTATGTTGTAACTAAGTCTATTGGTCGCAGTAAAAACGGTTGTTATATAACTAGATAAAATTTAAAATGTACATTTTTATTTAATGAAGTTAACCCTTATCTTTAGTTAACTTGATAAAAAAAAATATTGATCTTCTACTTTGTAATAACAGCTACCAAAACAAGACTACTTACTACGACTCCCAATCTTTGTTAAAAAAAAATATGAAATGGCTGTGATAAAAGATTTATATTGTTGGAAGTATATATATAAAAATTAAGATGTTATATAAAGTTGCACATTTAATGATTTCTAATACAACATATAAACATCTTCAAACCGAGAGCCCATAACTCACCCCTAAGAGCATGCGGTATGTTAACACAACTCTTGCGTTATGCTTATGTGGCATGGCCTTAACGCAAGTTATGGCACGAGTTATGATACCGTGCGTTTGAGTTAAGGGCAAGTGTTACCCCCCAAGTTACCACGGTAACTCAGCGTTATGATGCAACATGAATAAAAAATCAGTTTTTTATTTTATTTTTTTAATTTTTTTTTCTTGCATATTTAAAATGGAAAAGAAGAAAAAAGTGGGGCCCAAAAGGTTGAGTTATAATAAAGGGTGATTTTTGTGAGTTAACGTTAAAATGTTAAAGCTGATGTGGCGCTGAGTTATGGCATAACTCATGGTCATGATACCGAATACATTTGATACAAACTTAGGTATATTAGGTGGTACCATTTATTCTCCATAACCGACGTGGGATTCTATCTAGACATGTTTAACATAACTGGAATCAATTGTTTCTCGTTTTGGTATCCACTACCAATAGGAAAGGGGAAAATCCAGCATACATGGAGGGTTTATCTCAAGGAATTCATCCAATTGCAAATGCAGCTGGAGTCGGACTAAAGACAGTACTACGAGAGAGATCAAATGCAAGCCTTCTTGCAACCCTAGTCTCGAGCCTGTTCCAAGAGTTTTTGTTTAAGATGCATGACTGTAGTAAGTATTTGCTTTGTAATAAAGATGTAGTAAGTATATATAGGGATTTTTTTGATTATATTGATATTGATTCGTTTGGGAGTGAGTCAAGCTTTTTTTGGTTGGTGTTTGATACTGTTAAGTTATTGTATGTTTTACTTAAGCTGACAGGTGGCGTGGCGGTCATCGGCCTAACCAGTGAGTTTATTAAATTCTAGTTCATATAGTGATTACTGATGTTTAATATTGGACTTATGTTTTGCGACTTTGCGTCGTCTTTTAGTTCTTTAGCTGCATATGGAGCTTATATTAGGCCAATGCTGTATGCAAATGAAATTGGATTGAGGATGCTTATAGGTGGTGCAATAGGCGAGGTGTCTGTTTTGGGTTATCATGTTGAGCCACTTTTCACGTATTATTCATAACATGGGCCTGTTTTTACAGGATATAGATTATCTTCTTTTCGTGATTCATAGCACGAAGAAAGAACAGGTTTCTCATATATATATATATATATATATATATATATATATATATATATATATATATATACATATGCCAACTTGGGAATAAAACATAATATTTTTGAAAAAAAATATAAATTGTGTAACAAAAGAAATTGTAAATTTATAACAATGTGGAATGATATATACCGAGCAAACATGCCATTGAACATGTGCGGTTAATGTAGCAAGAATCTCTGATTAGCAAACTCTGATTAGCAAAAAAAGATTTAACTAAATATCAAATAAGAAACCTAAAACTACCAAATGATCACCATTTCAACCAATGTATCAAACTTGTTCAACACGGCTGTTAATAAACAAAGTGTAGAAATTAATATCCAAGACTAAGGCAAGAAAGATCCAACTTCAAAAAATAAAAAAGCTCTATAGCTTATATGAAGCCCCAACTTATATTGCACATAAAGCCTTAGCATGTATTCATGATTGACCAAAAACACCATACCTGACCAAGAAGGGCATGAATATTATCTCGGTCAACGTCTAAACAAGAATATGCGATTCTTTATGTAAAGTACAAATAACTAATAAGAATAGTAGCATATGGTATATATATATGTATAGATAGATATATATAACCAGCCCTATTCCAGATGAATCGAAACTTTTAGCCACTACCTTCCAGTAAATAGCTTTAGTTAGAGCTACCATGGCTGCGATGTTCAGTAAAAAATGCTTAACCATACAGATAGATGATTGATTATAGGGTAAATGGATGAATACTTTACCTTGAGGTGGCATTGTGCACAGTGAATCAAATCGAATGCGTTTTCTGGAAATGTCAGCCTTTGAGTTCCAATTACTGAGAGAGTCGCAGAATTCCTCGCTCCAAAGCAAACTATATTTGGGCTTCATGTTCATCTTTTGGAGCAAATGACATGGTTATATAACAATATAAAGGAAGCTAGCAAGTAACTGATCCCTCACTTTACACAAAAAGTGAATATGATCATTTTGTTTCGCCACCAAAGAAGGAACTCGGGGAAGGTGGATTCAGAGCTTCTATTGGAAAAAGGCTAGAAAAGATTTCATCTTCAAGAAGTCTAATTATCAAGATTGAGGTCAGTACCTCTACCGAGATCGTGTCCTTTTTCAAACTGATGGTGATGATGTATATAAAGTATGACGACTATGCATCCAATGCAACAAAGCAAATATATCCAATGTCACGAATGATAGACAATGCCAAAACTTAATAAAAGACGAGGGTTCCAAAAATTAAGTGAGAAAGTGCAGACCCACAAGAAACACCCAAGTGTAACCAACAGCATACAAGCCAGATACTTGTTAACAATAGTGCGATAGACAATTAAAGCCTACAAGTTTTTATGATAAGAAACCAAGGGGTAAACCTTGGGGTCAAGAGTGTAAGAGTAGATGTTCGTGTTGAGTATCTCGAAAATATCTTGCTCAGAAATCTGTTGTTCGGTCAGGGAATCATAAGTTTTAAGGCAAGGTCCACCAGGCTATCGACTGATAGCTCGAGAGTCGGCAGCCTGAAACAAAGAAGCGACTTTTAAGATCCTTGCCAGGGTTGCAAACATGCTTCAAACGGTACTCAGAAGACATATTCTTTTTCAAGTATCTAAGGCCCGGAGACTCGAGCACTGTAATCTCAGGAATATAAGCAAGCATACTACCCGAATTCTTGAATTGAACATGCACGATCATCTTTTCCTTATAACTAGTAAGTTTCAAAAGCAATTCAAAAATCATGCATTACAATAACATATATATTAATAACTAGCTAGAGTAACTAATGAAAATTAAAAGACTTGATGAAACTCTAATTTTGCATTAAACACCGTACTATAAACAAAGAACAAGAACCCATAATCCATAAACATCAAACGTATGCAACAGTAAAAACATTGAAATTAAAAAACACACGTACAGTACGTACGTAAACATGATAGGACGGACATTCCATTGCATAATGCCCATCTTTACCAACGGTCCTAACCCAGATGCACTGTCTGACCCCACACGGAACAAACAGACGTATACGTATACCCTCCTAGACATCTATAACAACAACCATGCACCGTCATCATCTCTTATTCCTCTACTTCTTTCTTTTCTTCTTCTTCCTCTTATTCCTTTTCTTCTTTCGCCTCTTCCTTCTTCATCTTCTTCCTCTTCTTCTTCCTCCTCCTCTTCTTCCTCTTCTTCTTCTCCCTCTTCTTCTTCCTCTTCTTCTTCCTCCTCCTCTTCTTCTCCCTCTTCTTCTCCCTTTTCTTCTCCCTTTTCTTCTTCTTCCTCCTCTTCCAGGCGCTTATTTAGGCTTTCTAAAATTTTTTTATAGTACTTCATCCAGTTTTCAAGGTTATTTTTTGCTCGGAAAACTATGTTCTTCACTTCTGATTTAGGAACATTAAATATATAACTTGCTGCGTATATTCCCCGACAATGAACGGTGTTATAAATTTCAGACTCCCTAACACCCTTTAAAATACGAATACGATCATCCATCATAGCTTTTAATCTATGTTAATCTATTCTACTTCGTTAATGAAGAAGGGTATAAACGATGCATGGAATATGTTTAGTTTTTATAGCCAAGTCTAGGTTTAGTAAAAGGAAACTAGCTAAAGACGGTTTGAACAAAAGGAAACTAAATTTCCTCGCCAAAAGTTTGTATAGAAATAAAAGGAAAGTAAATAATTGATTTCCATTAGAAACATATCTTTAAACGTATATTTCGATATTATGTTCAAAATATATATATATATATTTTGATATTAAATATCTTGTCTGGCGTTTTGAAAGTGAAAGTGGAAAGCCAATTTGGACGTCGTTGTGGTTGGCGTTTTGCAATGTAAATTTGGAAACTTTGACTATCATTTGCAATCATTATCAAATCAAATAATTCAATAAGGGGATTCTTAAATTTTTTAAGGAAACATTGAAAAAACTTAAACGTAATATTCGATATTAAATATATATTTATAAAAGATAAAACTAATAGGTTTATCTTTAGTGGCAAGTTTTAAACTAATAGGTACTTTTTCTTTTTAAAAAACTATGAATAAATAAATAAAGAGTAAACCTGAAGATAGTTTAGACAAATACATCACCCCGTTAGTAAACGCTTGACTATATACATACAAGGATCGAAAAAAATTGGGTCGTTAACTTGGACAAGTAAGTAACTTGATCATTTTATCTCCCCTTTTAAATATGAACTTCAAACCAGAATCCGCGACCCTTCCGCCAAACCACCAACCTCCTACCACCACCACCACCAAACTTGGCCCATCATCACCAACCCCACCACCACCAAAACGCCACCCATACACAATCGGATTGGTTTAAGTTAAAATAACAAAGAAAAACCCAAAAAGATCAAACCGAGCCACAAGGGTCTAGTCCCCAATCTATCAATTCACGATCCTAACTAAAACCTAAACCAACTTTACTCAAATCCAAATTAACAATAAGTCACAAATAAGCTAGAGAAATAGTCAAAGTATAATCCCACAATGAAATAAGCTAAGAATCTTGAACATAATTCTTACAAGAGCTCATGACTTAAACAGAAAAACAAGATGATTACCAACCACTTTTAAATTCATTTACCAAAGATAAACCCGTTTTATATTTGTTTTAAAGACGCGACCCGATTCAAACAAAAATCGTAAAACGCTTACAACCTTCTTGAAAAACGTGTACTACCTACCCAAACCGGAGGAAGAAATAAGAAATAGAAAGAGGAAGGTGGAGGTAAACATGAAGCCTTTCTTATGGTTGTGATGGTGCCATAATTAAAATAGACAAGTTACCTTACAACGCCACGTGTCCAAGTTAACGATCTTTTTGCACCGTTCGTCCCTGTGGATGTATATAGTCAAACGTTTACTAACGGGTGATGTATTTGTCTAAACTTGGGTGAGGGATGTAGGTGCGAAACGGGTAAACTGTATTTTGGAGTTTACTATAAATAAATAAAAAGAGTTAAACATATAATCTTAAAAGAATTTTTGTAATACGCTTTAGGCGTGTTAAAGCCATTCGATAAAAGTCTAGCTTGGGGAACATGTTACGGTATCTTGGGTTAACTGTATGGGCAAAATAGAATGGTGGGGCAAACCGCGTTCTTGTGAGTCCCTAAAAGGAACCGGGAGGGAGTGTTTGTGACACTCTAGACAAATCCGACATCAGTTGGTCAACTAGAGATGCTGACATTCGTCTTATAATGACACAATGCGTTTGTAGTAAATTACAGTCATTTCCCATAAGAACTAAGCAGTTAAGGATGCTCATTTGATAGCAGTACCAGTTTGGATGACTTAAGAAGTCTTCACATAAGGTTCATAAGAACAAAATTCATGAGCCTACGAGTAAAACAAACAATATTATGGTCTGAGTAGACGGGATGTTGTAAGGGGTATCAGAGCAAACCTTGGTTGGATGTGAGGGTGTATGATGCCTTTTGAACCAAGGACTTTACTTCTACTAGGTGGGAGATGAGAGTGGTCTATTACAAGGAAAGCCATCCACACATCGATCGTATACAAACGAGATGTTTGGGACATAAGTAATATTTTATCCTTACTAGACATAATGTGTTTTAAGGAGCATGAGCTAGTGTTGACTAGTTTATAAGTGTAATACATGACATTCCACTTGGTTTATTAAGCTATTGTGTTGTCGAACCACAATGAGTTTTCCAAAAGTGCTTACTAGCTTTCTAAAATCCAAATAATATGTATTTTGATAACATGCCTTTATTTCTTGGAATGATATGAGTAATAAGTTTTTAATCCTGCGAAACCATTTAATGTTAGCTATTCATAAACTACTTCTCCGAATCATACAAATATTTCAAACCAAACACTTCTCCGATGCTCGTGGAAATTTGTTGCTTAATTCCTTGTTATTATTTCACATATTATATATACTAGACGAGTACCCGTGCATAGCAACGGAATTTTATAGCGGCATATAGTTATAATGATATTTTGGTTAAGTGTTTTGTGTAACCAGAATATCACTACATCTATTTGTCGCTATAAAATCTCGTTGCTTTACACGGGTACTCGTCTGTCATCCAAAATAAATGAAGAAAATTATCTTTAGCTTTTAACCATTCTATAATGTTTGGTTTACATAATGGGAGAAACAACCAAAAGTATTTTTTTACGGAAGATAAGAAAATAAGGTTACATTATGTCATCCAACATGTTTTTGCTTGATTTGGTATGAAGAACGTGAGATACTAACTATAAATAAATTGCAATAGTAGTTGGCCTTTTTATACATTATCCTATTTAAACAATGTGAAACATAAAAGCCACGTTAGAAGTTTGCAGATGGCTAGAAAACTTTGGAGCCGTTGAGCAGCATCAATAGCTTCATCAAGTGGACTAAAATCATCCTCATCACAACTATAGTAAAAGGGTGAATCAGATGCCACAACCTGCATATATTAGCTAGTATAAATTCACATGAATGTATATGAACTTATGCCACAATATTATCTAGCTGAACTTGTTTAAGGCTTACGTTATGGGAAATGATTTGCATACTCCCATTAGTTATTGGGGCACCTATAAAATAACACTATGCTTTATCTGTTTGTATTGTGAGCATCCCAATCATTAAATTGAGTGTGCAAATCACTTCCCTTACGTTATTGGCAAGCCGTTATTAAGCCGACATCCAAGCATTGATCAGCAAGCCGACATCAGATAGACAACATCAGCAAGCTGTCATCACCAGGTCGTTTCCCATGGTTCCCTTTCAAAAGGGATACGTGGATCTGTAGAAGCAGAAGCATATTTTTGATAAAACGACATAAGTTTTTAGATCTTATAGCTTTATACCAAGATATTTGTTTTAACCTACTTTTTCTTATAGCATGCATTCATGGTTTCTAATGTATTGCAAGAGAATACGAAAGATATAAAACACAAGAAATGATAAACACATTGTGATAATAATAACCTAGATAAACTAGACTATTAGTAATATTTCATTTCAATGCTAAGAATGATACAAAGGATTGGGTATATAACCCCAATGTAGATTAACAACACAAAGTATATGTCTTCGTATGAGAACTTCATCATAGGAAACACAAGAGCGATGAGCGTTAAAGCGATGAGCACGAGGGAGATGTAAACCATGTTGATGATGAACCTTCTTTGATTCGGATGAGATGAAATGGAGAGGAAGATGAAGTTTTGAATGAGTGGAAAATTTTGAAATTGAAAGATTTGAAAAAGTGGGGATTTGATGGAGTGGAAGACGGTGGGAGTTTTTATGGGGAAGGAGGAATTTTTTATATTTGTGTTTTTGTTTTATTATTAGAAAGATATAATTTTTGGATTAAATGAAGTAAAACACAAATTATATAATCCTTGACTTTAGACGAAAAGGAAACACGTATGCAAGAAAGGCTTCCTAATGAAGCTACATGTAAAACGTGTATATGCACAAAAGATAATCAAATAAATACCTAGGTAAGCATACTTATTTATCAAGCTAATGTCATTTAGAGATAAGTGGAAAGTCATACCTCAAATGCACTTAGGAATGTCTTTACAAATGACACAACAAATATCAGAAGACAATTCCAGCTCCTTTGTACTTAAGATACCTTCTTAAGGAAGGTATTCTTGTTACCAAGCAATTCCTATGGCTTGGTAGGTGTGAGCTTTAACTAAGCAACATGACAAAGAAGATTAGTGCATTTAAAATGAATAGTAAAAAAATAAAAATGTTGACATCTAATCAACATCCAAACAAAGGGTTTAAAAAGCATGGTGTTTGTTTTTATGAAAAACCTTCTTTGTAGTTTTCAATTAACCATGGATCGTATCAAGTTTTTAATGTACAATATACTTTAAGAAACTTGGTAACGAAGCTCTGATGCCAATTGTGGAAAACTAGAAGGGGGGTTGAATAGTTTACCAATTTAAAACTTCCTTCTAAATATTTAGATCGACTTATGTCAATCTATTTAGATGTGTATGTTGGACGTTGATGATTAAACATATAGAGGTATAAGTATGTAATGAAAACATAAAGAGTGAGAAGCACAAAACCACAACGCGAGTATTTATAGTGGTTCGGCTACAAAGACACCTTCTGTGACAACTGACAATTTAGGGAGTCTATTTTACGTAACCGCATTACGTTAAACTAAACCGAGCTTTTGCCTTTATCACTATTTTTATAAACCATGACTTGATTTTATATCGTCTATTGGTTTTTACGGATTATTTCATTATTAAATGAGTTATCGTATGAGTTTTAACTCTATTTGGTAGGCACTATTCGATTCGTTACTAGAAAAGCCTAAAACAAGAATTATTGTAACTTTTAGACCGTAACTCGAAAATTGACAAATAAATAGTCAAAACGCGTGGAAAAACATAAATAACGATGATAGAAAGTCGAATGAACGTCGGGGGACATTCGTGGGACAATATGTGAGCTCGGGAATGGGTAAACGGGATAGTTTACGAAAAATGACGGCTTCGGCCCATCCACTTCTACATGGCCGGCGCCCCTCCTCCCCAAAATAATTATTTTTAAGTCCCTAGCTCCTATGTATATAAACCCACTCACCCTCATTTTTACTTCCACTTTCTCTCACTAAAAACACACACAAACCACTCTTTCTTTCTCCACTTTATCTCTCTTCATGAAATAAAACCCTAGCCACCACCACCTTGGCCGCCGCCCACCTCCGGCCACATTCCAGCCAAAATCCGGTTAGTGGTGCTACACCTCCACCACCAAATCAAAGATCTTTTCATCCTCTTTCCATCCATATATAATACTCATACTAAAACCTTCATTAACACCCTCAAATTTAAAGTTTAAAATTCGTACTTTTAGGGTTTTCATCTAATATTGCAATTGGTACTTGAATAAGGTAAATGGAACATGTTTTGAGCTCGTTTGGGCAATAATAACCCACATATAGATTATTAGGGTTTCGACCTAATATCCAAATTTGGGGCTTTTGGGTGAAACATGAAATTAAGTCTAATTAGTGTCTAAATAAATTAGTAATTAGTGTTTGGTAAGTGTTTGGTGTATCAATTTGATGGGTTTGTGCATTTTAGGTTTAGTTTCATATTTTTGGTTAAGATAGATGATGGGTTTTGTGTTTGGTTAGTGATTGAAGCTTGAATGATTGGATTTGGGTGTTGCGGAATTGATTTTGTAGTGTTTGGATTGGATTGGAGGGGTGTACGAGCCACAAAGGGCACGTACGTAGCCCTTGGCTTGCGTACGTGACCCACTTGGGCCATGGGTCCGGGTCGGGTCGATTTGGTAGCTTGTTGGTTGATGTAGTTGAGGTTTGGATGAGACGCGTGGAGCCGAAAAGCTTCTAGAGCTTGTTTGGTTCACGTGGTCTTAACCGCGACCGTGTCATGACCATTAGGGTCATAACATTGGTTTCGAGTATATTTGGTTGATTGATTGGTTGGCGAGTTTGTTTTGAATTGGTTTGGGATTTAATTGCGATATTGTGACTTTTACATTGAACTTGACATATATATTGTTGACTTTGAGCTACGTCGGCGTTACTTTGACTTTTTAGTCAATAGTTGACTCCGACAAAGCCGTAACATGGACTTTAGTATAATTTGGACTATCGATTGATTAAAAGCCGAGAAGTTATGACTCGTGCTCGTGGACTCGAAACGAATAACGATATGAGATTAATAATGGAATTTGACGAAATATATATTTATACATGAAAATACTAATAGACTATGAAATATAAATAATAAATTGGCTTTTGTACCAAAAATGTTGATAACAAGTTTCATCTTGTTATTTACTATTTTTAAATGGAAACTAACGACTAAATTGGAAATGTTTTGTAATAAATAAGTAATTAATGTTTCGAGTACACGTTTATCAATAAATGTCAATTGTGCACATTTAATATTAGTTTAAGTATTTATTACTTACGTTGTGTGCATGGGTTACGGATACCCTAGCATTAATAGTGTTGATCCACGTGGGTAGCAGACTTATTAGGTTGACGAATCTAATAAGAGCCCGCTAGGTACGTTGGGTGACCTTATTAATGGGTGAATTATCCTTATGACTCTTTAGGATACGATTGATTTATGGGATAATAAGCGACACGAGTAAATAAATGAGTTTATCGAGTTGACGAATTCGATAAGGTCTACTATTTATTCTGAAACTTATTGAACTATCGAGCTTATCGTTTAGAGGTATCATTGTGTTGCATTGAGTTATATATGGGTTATTTGAGTGCATTCATAGCATCATATTGAGTCGATACACCCACATGAGGAATACCAAACACTAGGATTAAATGCTGAAACGAGACGTTTTTGGAGATAAAGAAATGGAACATATTGGGGTAGATAACGTTGATTTTGAGGAATATATATATTAAAGTTGGTCTACATTAATAGGTTGTGCCGAGTCGATAGTTGATGTGCTGTGATACCGTTATCTTCTGCTAGTGTTTATTTGTGCGTTGATTGCTTGAGGTGAGTTTCATAGCCCCACTTTTATCTACGTTTTTAACTATATTGGGGTGAGAATCATGCTACTATTTTTGGACCGTTAAAACTATTTGGATTTGCTTATATGCTTGACTGTTTAGATAGATGTGCGGTAGTTGTTGCCTTAGTCTAGGTTTAACCGTGCCTAACTAAGAATAGACTTCTACCTCGACCTAGTCCTGGGTTGGCAATTGTTCTAGATTTTGCCACGACAGTGCTGGACTAGAGTCGCGGGGCCCGAGTAATCCCTGGATGCGGGATATGATTGGAGATCCGGGTAGGATCAGTGTGTGAAACGGTATTTATCTATCTAGGTCTTGCATAGCAAATCAACTCTTACAGGTCCACTATGATTTTGTTGAACTTAAACCTATGAACTCACCAGTGTAAGCTGACCGTTTAGCATGATTTCTCAGGTATTTGAGAGATATTTGGATTACGTGATCGGTGGAAGCTTGGAAAGAAGGCGGGGTTCAAGGATCATTTCTGACTCTGATAAACTTTGGGGACCTATTTTATTAAATCATGTGTTGGGCCTAATATTTACACTTTTGGATTAAATGTTTTAAATAACTAAATTTTGGATTGGTTTTGAGTGTTAAAGGACTATCTTTTTGCTATACTTGTGTGCGATACCAATCCAATAGTAACGCCCCGAAAACTTGATTAAGTCTTCCGCTGTACCGAGATTTGGGGGTGTTACAGATTGGTATCAGAGCTCAAGGTTATAGAGAAAAATTGATCCTCGACCGACGCACGCCCGCTTGCCAAGCTGAAGCTTCTTATTTGATTATGGTATGAACTGCGATTTGAATTATGAGATGATATGTTAAGGGATATTGTGAACTAATTATGGAAACCTTATAATTATGAGATTTGATTATTGATTTTGGAAATGAGATATGATTATTGGTTTTGGAAAATGAGATGTGATTATCGAGATATTACGGAATTTGGTTTGAGTAAACGATATATTATGATTTTGGAAATTTTGAACTTGATTGATTTGATATGGGATTATGTGATAGAACTGAACTTATGTGTTTTATCAAAGGCATGTTTTGAGTAATGCGGTACCTCTACTTTTAAAGCTTTAATTATATGATATGTGTTTTGGTTAAGTTGATGCGCTTATTAAAACTAGTTGTTTCGAACACTTATACCTACCCTATGCCATTGTCACAGACTATGCCTTCACTAGCTTTTGATGTGTCTGAGGAGGTCCTTGCTGTTGCTAGTTCGCCAGCATTGACTCTCATGACGGTTGCGCAGTGTGATCCTTATGAGATTGTCTGTCACTCTAGTTTATCATCATCAGATCATCTTAGCTCATCTAGGCAGCTCACTTTACATCAGGTTTTAGCGCGAGCACATACTCCTAGGCTTGCTTATAGCACTGCCCGCATGTCCGTGAGACCACCATCATCACCTATCCGTTTAGCAGCCCACTCTCTTCTGTCATCACCACCAGCATCACCATATATTAGGAGGCCTAGATCTCCTAGTGTACCACCTCAAGATTTAACTGCACAGAGACTCCGACTCATGGACTCTCCCCTTATGGATGAGGGCGAGGAGGAGCATGAGGTTGAGGAGGAGCATGAGATTGAGGAGCAGTATGTTGATGAGGATGAGGATCCTCAGGAGGAGGATGATGAGGATATCCCAGAAGGGGGTACTCCTCAATTGCAGAGTCCTGCACATTATCTAGGACCAGGTTCTCCTTTGCCTGAGCCTGAGTCCCCTGGATAGCCTTTTGGTTTTGATTCACCTCCACATTCACCTGAGATAGGTAGCCCGTTAGGATCTGAGATACCATCGGAGATTGCTTCAGAGCCCGAGGAGTATGGTGAGACGGGTCTGATGTGGGAGAGGATTACCTCACAGGGTACTAGGCTTAGTAGGTTGACAGATCGTTTGGTTAGAGTATATAGAGCTAGTATAGAGGATCTGAGAGCTGATATGGGTACTGTAGTCAGGAGGACTAGGGTATTGCATGATGGTATATCAGAGCTCCAGGAGAATGTTGGGGACCTGCTGAGAGGGTTCGCGACAGCTCGTGATGCTGATAGAGCGATTTGGCGTAGGATTGGTGAGTTGGAGAGCGGTCGCAGAGCTTAAGAGTGATTGCGACGCTCGACGTGTTGAGCTAGCATCATTGTGGAGAGAGGTTGACGATGTTAGGAGGTCGGTGAGTAGTATTCGTAGAGGTGGCTAGATAGTAGTAGATTTATGTTTTTGTACCATCTTGAAACTAAGTGGTACTTGGTTCGAGATGTAGGATTATCCTAGTTGTCTTGCTAGTATCGTTATTAGGATCGTTTTTGATTTCTCCGTATCCTTCCATGTATTTCCACTTTTGAAACATATGAGTTATGGTTATTGGAACGTGCATCCTTAGTTATGATTCGGTATTTGATTGTTTCGCTTTGGTATAGTGTTATCCTTGTTGGCCTTGATTATGTATTCAGGCGTTATTGGGTGACCCTTGGAACCCAACTCTATTTTTAGAGCGTGAATTGTGAACTTATGAAACTGTTCTTCTTGCCTACAGAATGGTGGCAACAAGACGAAACCCGCTTAGGAACAACCGAGCAGCTCCTGCTGCTGTTGTTGCCCTTGTTCGTCGAGGTCGTCGTCCGGCCCGACCACACCACCTGTTGAGAACCAAAAATTGATAACCCAACTGTAGGGAACCCGAATGTGAACGATCGTGCTGAGAATGGTCCTGTTCCACAAAACCCTCCACCTGTGAACCCAGCCCACATTGACCAGATAGTGTCGCAGCTTGTCGCTGAACTGCTAGCTGAGGCTAATCTCTCTAACACTTCTAGCGGAACCCCAATGCTGAATCGAACTCGAGGTTGTACCTACAAAGAGTTTCGATTCTGTGGTCCCATTGATTTTGGAGGAACTGAGGGAGTAGTTTACCTGGCTAGGTAGTTGGAGAAAACTGAATCTGTGTTTGCTGTGAGTAACTGTGATGAGGATTTTAAGGTTAAGTATGCAACATTCACCTTGAAGGACGAGGCGTTGACCTGGTGGAACAACTATCACAGATCAATAGGAATTGATGTAGCTTATAGTATGACTTGGACTCAGTTTAAGACTCTCCTGATTAAGACTTACTGTCCTAGGAATGAAGTTAAGAAGTTAGAGAGTGAGTTCTGGAACCATAAGGTTAAGGGTACTGACATGGCGACTTATACTCGTCGTTTCCAAGAGTTATCATTGCTTTGCCCTGAAATGGTTCGCACCGAAGAACTTAAGATTGAAAGGTATACTGATGGATTGCCTTTGGCTACTCGAAATGATGTCATCGCTGCCAAGCCAGTTAATTTGCAAGAGGCAATTTCTGTGGCTCAGAGTTTGATGGACTCTTATGTGCTAGAAGTAGGAGACAAGAGTAAGAATGATAGGAGTGATAAGAGGAAGAGGAATGAAGCTGTAAAAGGGAATGGCAACAAACGGCATGAGACAGCCAGCGTGTTCGCCATAGGAAATGTAGGTAGGAAAGATTATGAAGGTAGTAAGCCTGTGTGTGGTTGTTGTAACCGACACCACCATGGGCTGTGCCCAAATGTGTGTAGGAAGTGCTCTAAGGTAGGACACTTGGCCAAAGACTGTAGGTCCCGACCACTTGGTGCAGCGCAAACTGCACAAGGAGCGGACTGGAAGGCCACTATCACCTGTTTTAGATGTGGGAACAAGGGACACTTTAAGAATGAGTGCCGAGAGCCGTGGATGAGAGGAAATCACAGTAATGTAGGAGGATTTGCTAACCGAGGTGTAGGAGGTAATGGCTTAAACCCTGTGAAGCGTGAGGTTGTGGAAAATCAGGGAAACCATGGTGCTAGGAATCAGCAGAGAGACATGGGAACATCGCGTGTTTACGCTATTGGGAAGGAAGCTGGTGAGGACCCTAACGTAGTTACGGGTACGTTCCTTCTCAATAATCGCTATGCTTCCATACTGTTTGATACTGGTGCGGATATGTGTTTCGTATCCACCAATTTTATGCCATTACTAGGAATATCCCAAACACCTCTAGGGTTTAGTTACGATGTGGAATTAGTGAATGGGAATAGAGAGAAGATAGACACCGTAGTTTGAGGTTGTACCTTAAGTTTCCTAGACCACCCGTTTAGTATAGACCTATTGCCGGTTACCTTAGGAAGTTTTGACATCATTATCGGAATGGATTGGTTATCGAAGAACGGTGCACACATCATTTGTGATGAGAAGATTGTGCGTTTAACGTATGGCGGAAAAGTTCTGAGCATACAAGGAGATCGGAGCAACCGTGGAAGTCCTTCCCGGTTGAGCATAATCTCTTGTATTAAGGCCCAGAAGTACATCGATAGAGGAGGTTGTCTTTTCTTGGCTTGAATTTCTGAAAAGAAAAGTGAGGAGAAGAGTGAAAGACACCTTAATGATTTACCCGTTGTTTGAGAATTTCCAGACGTGTTTCCCGACGATCTGCCAGGGATTCCACCTGTCCGACAAGTGGAATTCCAAATAGAGTTGATACCCGGTGCGGCACCCGTAGCCCGGGCACCTTATCGACTTGCTCCAAGAGAATTGGAGGAACTGTCTAAACAGTTGGTTGAATTGTCAGAGAAGGGATTCATCCGTGGGGAGTGATATGTGTCTAAATACACATATATTTTATATTATTTAAACCCGCAAAAACAGTCAAAAACACTTTGAAAAGTCTTGAAAAGACAGAAAAAATATATAGACTGTGTTTTATTCAATAATTGTAAAAATCTAGTCCCTGGTTATTCAAAACTTGTAATTTTTCATAAAAGGCCCTCAGGAATTTTTAAGTTGTCAAATTTAGCCTTATAAAGTCTAGTTTTGCAAAATGACAACTTGAGTCCTTGGAATTTTAAAGATTGACAGAAATTACCCCGGGACATTTTTAATTTAAAAATTATCATTTTTCGTCCTTGGGAAAATTAAACTTGTCATAATTGGTCTCTATGATGAATATTGGATAATTGCAGCTTCGGTCCCTTGGTTTTTGTGGAATTGCAATTTTGGTCCTTGTGTTATTAATAAACTAAAACCAACCGGACCTATAAATCAAACCCAAAATAAAAAATAAAAAATAAAAAAACCCAACCCGTGACCCCCTTGTTTTTCCCTCCTTCTTCAACCACTCTGTAACACTCAACCTCCCATCCTCTTTTCCCTGTCAAAACATCACCCACTCACCCACTCTTTTCCCTCTTTCCAAAGCCCCATGGATGGCTCAGATTGTCTCACAATTGGTACCTAACTGTTGAATGGCTTAGATTGATTTGAAAGAAGCACACAAGCTCACTCTCTCACACAAGTAATCAGACAAGAGAAGGAAGACCCATTTTTACTTCTCATATAAATAGCTTGTAGCCCAGTTATAAGGCACTTAGTTATTAGTTAATTTTAGTTTTTTTTAGTTTGAATCTAGTCTTAGTTTTTAAATTCAGTTTCTAGTTTTTTTTTTACTGTGGTGTTATCTTTTATTAATGAAAAAGCTTTTTTTTATTTTATGTCTCAATAGTGCTTGCTGCTTATTTAGTATTCATTAAGTTTTATAAATTATTTAGTTAAGCGATCTTTTAATTTTCATCCGAAAATTTCCCAAGTGGTAAGGTCTTCATACCTGTTTTGAGTGATTTATGCCCGGGTTTGGAAAAGAATAAGTGCTTATTCTAAAGCACTAAAAGTCTCCCTTTGCCACTGTTTGGGGACTGCAGCAGACACCACAGCAGCACACAATCTTCAGCCCCCAAGAGCTTTTTCAACGGCTTCTAGCAAGCTTGCATAAGCTCTTCCATGGACAAATGACTATGGGGCAAAAGCTAGTTAGCTTGGTGGACTTGAAGTCCCATTAAGCTCAGGAGCTTATTCTCCATCTAGCCTATCTCAAATAAGCTTTAAAGTGGCCCCTTGTTCCTGGTTTACTGCTGCACTACAGCAGGTACACTCTTTTTTTTATGCTTATTAGATTGACTATTGTGCTTATTAGAAGCTTGTTCAATTTATACATTGCTTATCTTGTCCATTTCTTCAGTTTTAGAATCCCCTGTATTAGCAGTTCTAGCCAATTGCTTATGTCCATTGTATTTTGTTGCTAGTAGTTGTTATAGCTTAATTTTGTGTTTTTGCTTTTGATAGCTTTTGTTTTCACTTGTAAACTGTCCCAACCCAAATAACCATTTGGCTTGTTTAAGGTACTTCCCACAACAGCAGCCAGCCCATTGTCTTTTTTTTAGATGAGATTTAAGTAGCTTAGAGTAGACTTAGAATTAGTTCTTTGTAGCAATTAGTAGTTAGATATATGGTTGTGATGCTTCTCTGCTTTGCTTAGCATCTAGTGCTTATTTGGTTAGCCTCTTATTGCCCTCAAGCATGACCCATAAGTTTTCTTTTTCTTGAATCTGAACCGCAGCCTGTTTCCTTCTTTTTTTTTAGCTTTTAAGTGTTTAGCCATAGCTTATTAGAAGTACTATAGTTTCTTAGTTGCTGTTTTAGGATTAAGGTACTTAGTTTCTTAGCTTGTTTGTAGCTTTTGACTATTTATTATAGCTTTTTGTTGCCTTTTCACCGCTGTCCCAAACAGCCCCTTAACAGTTCCTTAGCCTTTTTTTTAAGCTTCTTTTTTTTAATCTGCTAACTGTTCGTTTTCAAGATTTGTAGTTTTATTTTTTTTAAAAAAACTTTTGTTCTGATCCCTTGTTCAGTTGCAAAAAGAGAAAAAAATCAAAAATAAAAAAATAAACTGCCAAAAAGGTGCAGAGGTGGGACTTGAACCCCTGACGTCCTGCCAGTTGCCAGCACCTCACCCTCTCACAACCAACTGCTCTATTGAGCTCTTTGTGTAATCTTTTACTTATCTGTGGTCTTAAAGGATATGTAGTGTTAAGTTTAAAAATAAAAAGCATCAAAAAGGAAGAGGCAGGTTTCGAACCTATGTCCTTTTCCCTTTTTCGCTCAACACACCAACACACAACTCCCTAACCATCTGCGCCCTTGGGACTTTTCTTACAAGATTTACACAAACTATTATCTTAAGTACTTTCACTCAGTTTTTCAACATAAGCACTTGTGGCTTAATTCAGGCTTATTTTCCAAAACAAGATAGTGTTTTTTTATTTTTCTTAGATCTAGCATATCTTAAAATACTTTTTGTGATTTTTCCACATTTTTGCCAATTAGTTCACTATTTTTAATAATTTAATTAGAGTTAATTAGTTTTTAATTCGTATAAAATAAAATAAAAGTCGAAAAAATACCCGGATTTTTCCTAAAATTATTTTTAGTCATTTAGAATGTAGGAAAATTGTTTTTACACTCGTAGGACTTTTATTTTACAAATTTTACATTTTTTCTTGCGCACTCGCGTAACTTTTATATATAACGCACGTTTTTATTCTAGGTCACGTTTTTAGATAATTTAAGTTTACGTTTTAGTTAAAATAGTTTATTTAAGTTATTTTATTTTATAAATCAAGAAAAATCAATTTTAAAAATAGTGATAGCGTTTATTTAATATATTTTAGCTTTTAATTTTCTTTAATTTGCATTTTAGCCCCTGTAATTTATAAACTTTTTCTTTAGGTATAATTGCTCATAATCAATCAACTCTTTTCCGTTCAAATTCTCTCGATCACTATTCGTTTGGTGATTCATAGCACAGCTCGTTGGGACATAACGACCTGGGGAAACACTATACTCTCCTGATCTTCATTGCATCGGTGTCTGAGCTGTTTGAAGTTTATTACGGTTAGCCATTCACAAGTGGCTAGCTTGTTTGATAAAACTTGACGGTTTGGCACGAATCAAAATTTTGGCGCCGCTGCCGGGGAGCTGTGCTAATTATCTTCCGTTTAGCAGATTAGTGATTTGAATATTCACTCCTTGTTCATACCATCTATCTATATCTATATATTTTCTTATAAAAATCCAAAAACCAAAAAAAAAAATCTTAAAACATATAAAACTCAAAAATATTTTTCTTTTGTTTCTACATATATATAAATCAAAAACCCAAAAAGATTTTCTTTCTTATTTTTACAAAATGTTTATCCAAAAATTCAAAAATATCCATCTTTACCCTCTCACATCTTTGATTCTTCATCTCTACCTCTCTGAAAACATTTGATTCTTTCTATGTCTCATCCTCACCCTCTTGGTTGTCAATGGTGTGGTGGTCCTTATAATGGTGGCAATTGCCCCAGTTGTAGCATGGTGGAATCAGGAAACGGGTCTATCTATAACCAGGATCCCTATTCCTACCATAACACAACTGATTTATTCCATCAGCTACCACACTGTGAGACTCAGCAGTTTTACTGTTGTGAGTACTGTGGAGGTCCACACTGTAGCTCTGATTGTCAAACAAGGAATCCATTTCCTTGTAACAATTACGGCTCTTCGTATCATAACCAACCTCTACAGTACCAAATGAATCAGGCACCACCTCAACCTGAGCCACTTCCTCAAAATCTTCTCCTTGATCTTTTGGATTTAGTGAAAGATTTGAAGGAATGTAAACATTCCCAAGATAATCCAAATCAAAAATCCATGGAAGAATTGTTAGTGAAGAGCAGGTTGCTAAAATAAATTCCCAAATTGCGTTTGAAAAATCTATTAGGGAATCAATTGCAAAAGAAAAAGCAGCCAGATCTAGCTCTCAATTTCGTTTTATTCCTGATGACAGTGATGATGAGGATACACTTGATATCCTTCAATTCTATAAAGATTCATCAAGTTCATCAGATGATATCCCAGCAGTTGAGATTCATTCTCAAACAACTGCTATCACACCCGAGATTCACACTCACTCTCTGAGCATGGGGGACGAGCATCTTGACACTATTCCTGAAAAGGAATCGGACGAATTCATAAAGTCTAGTGTTGAGAACCTTGTCTCAATCCCAAGAGAGTCACAGGGAATTCTCGAGCATTTGTGTGATATCCCTACCCCTCTTGTCTTCCCAAAAGATCATGTTGAGATGTTTTCCGATTCTGATGATGATGATTCGTTGTCTTGTGGAGACATCGTTTATGTGGAAGATTTACCTTCTGAGCTTGTTAGCTTAGAAGAAGAGAGTGATGAAGTTACTGACACTGAAATCAAAGATGAAGCTCTTCGAGCAACATTATTGAATGTCAATCTGCTCATTTCTAAAATCGAGGCCTTCAAAGAGAAACCTATTTCATCTCCTATCCCCATTAAGGATAGTGACATTCTTTCCGATGATTCTATTCCGGAAATGAAAGCCTTCTGTTTTGATAATATGGGAGAGAAGATTAGTGGCAGTACTACTTTTTATTCTCATGATTCTCTCCCCGATTATGAATCATTTACATTGGAGGAGTTCTCCAGTGAACCCACTCATATCAATTCTGAATATGATTCATTCGCCTTCAAGGAGTTCTCAGATGAACTCACTCATATCATATCTCCGCCGGAGTATGATAATTTCTACTTTGATCTAGACACACCCATAATATGTCTTGATCAAGCGAGCTTAACTGATGAGATTCATGAAACTATGAATTCTCCTATTGAGGATGAAGAGTTAGTCATGATTTTTATCATGATTTTCTTTCTTTTCTTCATATATTCTGTCACTTCTCTGTTCTTCATTCCTTCGGGAATGAAGACATTATCTTTGATCCCGGCATTTCCATGTACCATTATCTTGAGCCGGGAATATATCTCATCGGTGTGGAACTTTCACGTACTTCAAATGTTTGTCCAAACATCTTGAATGAAAGTCCGATGGAGATTGTTTCTTCCACTTTGCTTCCCCATGAACCAATGAATGCGGGGATCGAGTCAAGCTAGCGACTCGGGAATCAAAAACAGTAGCACACTATATGGGTTTTCACCCGTATTTCTGACTTCTTTCTATTTTCTACCACCCTAGTGTGGGGGAGTTGCCCCCCGCTGTTGTATATAGTTTGTTAAAAAAAAAAAAAAAAAAAAAATTAAATAATGGCCGTAGTATTTCCCTTTTACGTTCTATGTTTCGGCATAACCGCCGGTACTTTGAATATTGAGGGCAATATTCATTTCTAGTATGGGGGGGGGGGGATTCTCACGAATTTTATCATGTAATTATACCGCCCAATTCCCCCATTTTTGGCCAAAATTTTTTTTCTTTGGAGTAAGTGTTTTGCACTTACTCAACTTACGGTTATCAGTCCGCCTTGTCTAATAAACAAAAGGATTGGCTAATCCAGGAGCAAACGGCTCTTGGTAAAGATATCTAAGATCTGTTGACGGCTTGCAATTTGCCCAAAATTGAATGGTGTTCAACTCACCATATCCTTAAAAGTGAAGAGTTGGCTAGCCCGCAAGTTTATGGCTTGTGGTAAAGGCAGTTGGAAAACCATAATTGGTAATCGACTCACCAAAGATATTTTATCTAAGAGTTGGCTAGTCCAATAAAGCAAACAGCTTCTACGGTAAAGACAAATCAAAACCGTTGAAAGCCGGTGATTTGCTCAAAATCATTTGGTTATCATTGTACCAAGGTTCTTACTTGAACTGAAACAATTGGCTACTCCTGAAGTAATGGCTTTTGGTAAAGAGATTCAAATCCATTAAGTTTTCTCAAAAGATTGCTAGGGACTAGCAATAGTTTAGTGTGGGGGATTTGATATGTGTCTAAATACACATATATTTTATATTATTTAAACCCGCAAAAACAGTCAAAAACACTTTGAAAAGTCTTGAAAAGACAGAAAAAATATATAGACTGTGTTTTATTCAATAATTGTAAAAATCTAGTCCCTGGTTATTCAAAACTTGTAATTTTTCATAAAAGGCCCTCAGGAATTTTTAAGTTGTCAAATTTAGCCTTATAAAGTCTAGTTTTGCAAAATGACAACTTGAGTCCTTGGAATTTTAAAGATTGACAGAAATTACCCCGGGACATTTTTAATTTGAAAATTATCATTTTTGGTCCTTGGGAAAATTAAACTTGTCATAATTGGTCTCTATGATGAATATTGGATAATTGCAGCTTCGGTCCCTTGGTTTTTGTGGAATTGCAATTTTGGTCCTTGTGTTATTAATAAGCTACAACCAACCGGACCTATAAATCAAACCCAAAATAAAAAATAAAAAATAAAAAAACCCAACCCGTGACCCCCTTGTTTTTCCCTCCTTCTTCAACCACTCTGTAACACTCAACCTCCCATCCTCTTTTCCCTGTCAAAACATCACCCACTCACCCACTCTTTTCCCTCTTTCCAAAGCCCCATGGATGGCTCAGATTGTCTCACAATTGGTACCTAACTGTTGAATGGCTTGGATTGATTTGAAAGAAGCTCTCTCACACAAGTAATCAGACAAGAGAAGGAAGACCCATTTTTACTTCTCATATAAATAGCTTGTAGCCTAGTTATAAGGCACTTAGTTATTAGTTTTTTTTAGTTTGAATCTAGTCTTAGTTTTTAAATTCAGTTTCTAGTTTTTTTTTTACTGTGGTGTTATCTTTTATTAATGAAAAAGCTTTTTTTTATTTTATGTCTCAATAGTGCTTTTTGCTTATTTAGTATTCATTAAGTTTTATAAATTATTTAGTTAAGCGATCTTTTAATTTTCATCCGAAAATTTCCCAAGTGGTAAGGTCTTCATACCTGTTTTGAGTGATTTATGCCCGGGTTTGGAAAAGAATAAGTGCTTATTCTAAAGCACTAAAAGTCTCCCTTTGCCAATGTTTGGGGACTGCAGCAGACACCACAGCAGCACACAATCTTCAGCCCCCAAGAGCTTTTTCAACGGCTTCTAGCAAGCTTGCATAAGCTCTTCCATGGACAGCTATGGGGGCAAAAGCTAGTTAGCTTGGTGGACTTGAAGTCCCATTAAGCTCAGGAGCTTATTCTCCATCTAGCCTATCTCAAATAAGCTTTAAAGTGGCCCTTTGTTCCTGGTTTATTGCTGCACTACAGCAGGTACACTCTTTTTTTTATGCTTATTAGATTGACTATTGTGCTTATTAGAAGCTTGTTCAATTTATACATTGCTTATCTTGTCCATTTCTTCAGTTTTAGAATCCCCTGTATTAGCAGTTCTAGCCAATTGCTTATGTCCATTGTATTTTGTTGCTAGTAGTTGTTATAGCTTAATTTTGTGTTTTTGCTTTTGATAGCTTTTGTTTTCACTTGTAAACTGTCCCAACCCAAATAACCATTTGGCTTGTTTAAGGTACTTCCCACAACAGCACCCCCATTGTCTTTTTTTTAGATGAGATTTAAGTAGCTTAGAGTAGACTTAGAATTAGTTCTTTGTAGCAATTAGTAGTTAGATATATGGTTGTGATGCTTCTCTGCTTTGCTTAGCATCTAGTGCTTATTTGGTTAGCCTCTTATTGCCCTCAAGCATGACCCATAAGTTTTCTTTTTCTTGAATCTGAACCGCAGCCTGTTTCCTTCTTTTTTTTAGCTTTTAAGTGTTTAGCCATAGCTTATTAGAAGTACTATAGTTTCTTAGTTGCTGTTTTAGGATTAAGGTACTTAGTTTCTTAGCTTGTTTGTAGCTTTTGACTGTTTATTATAGCTTTTTGTTGCCTTTTCACCGCTGTCCCAAACAGCCCCTTAACAGTTCCTTAGCCTTTTTTTTAAGCTTCTGTTTTTTTTTTTTTTTTTTTTTTATCTGCTAATTGTTCGTTTTCAAGATTTGTAGTTTTATTTTTTTTAAAAAAACTTTTGTTCTGATCCCTTGTTCAGTTGCAAAAAGAGAAAAAAATCAAAAATAAAAAAATAAACTGCCAAAAAGGTGCAGAGGTGGGACTTGAACCCCTGACGTCCTGCCAGTTGCCAGCACCTCACCCTCTCACAACCAACTGCTCTATTGAGCTCTTTGTGTAATCTTTTACTTATCTGTGGTCTTAAAGGATATGTAGTGTTAAGTTTAAAATATAAAAGCATCAAAAAGGAAGAGGCAGGGTTCCAACCTGTGTCCTTTTCCCTTTTTCGCTCAACACACCAACACACAACTCCCTAACCATCTGCGCCCTTGGGACTTTTCTTACAAGATTTACACAAACTATTATCTTAAGTACTTTCACTCAGTTTTTCAACATAAGCACTTGTGGCTTAATTCAGGCTTATTTTCCAAAACAAGATAGTGTTTTTTTATTTTTCTTAGATCTAGCATATCTTAAAATACTTTTTGTGATTTTTCCACATTTTTGCCAATTAGTTCACTATTTTTAATAATTTAATTAGAGTTAATTAGTTTTTAATTCGTATAAAATAAAATAAAAGTCGAAAAAATACCCGGCTTTTTCCTAAAATTATTTTTAGTCATTTAGAATGTAGGAAAATTGTTTTTACACTCGTAGGACTTTTATTTTACAAATTTTACATTTTTTCTTGCGCACTCGCGTAACTTTTATATATAACGCACGTTTTTATTCTAGGTCACGTTTTTAGATAATTTAATTTTACGTTTTAATTAAAATAGTTTATTTAAGTTATTTTATTTTATAAATCAAGAAAAATCAACTTTAAAAATAGTGATAGCGTTTATTTAATATATTTTAGCTTTTTAATTTTCTTTAATTTGCATTTTAGCCGCTGTAATTTATAAACTTTTTCTTTAGGTATAATTGCTCATAATCAATCAACTCTTTTCCGTTCAAATTCTCTCGATCACTATTCGTTTGGTGATTCATCGCACAGCTCGTTGGGACATAACGACCTGGGGAAACACTATACTCTCCTGATCTTCATTGCATTGGTGTCTGAGCTGTTTGAAGTTTATTACGGTTAGCCATTCACAAGTGGCTAGCTTGTTTGATAAAACTTGACGGTTTGGCACGAATCAAAATTTTGGCGCCAGCGGTGTTGCTAATTATCTTCCATCTAGCAGATTAGTGATTTGAATATTCACTCCTTGTTCATACCATCTATCTATATCTATATATTTTCTTATAAAAATCCAAAAACCAAAAAAAAAAATCTTAAAACATATAAAACTCAAAAATATTTTTCTTTTGTTTCTACATATATATAAATCAAAAACCCAAAAAGATTTTCTTTCTTATTTTTACAAAATGTTTATCCAAAAATTCAAAAATATCCATCTTTACCCTCTCACATCTTTGATTCTTCATCCCTACCTCTCTGAAAACATTTGATTCTTTCTATGTCTCATCCTCACCCTCTTGGTTGTCAATGTGTGGTGGTCCTTATAATGGTGGCAATTGCCCCAGTTGTAGCATGGTGGAATCAGAAACGGGTCTGTCTATAACCAGGATCCCTATTCCTACCATAACACAACTCTAGATTTATTCCATCAGCTACACAAAGACTCAGCAGTTTTTATTTGTAGTATTGTGGAGGTCCTCACTGTAGCTCTGATTGTCAAACAAGGAATCCATTTCCTTGTAACAATTACGACTCTTCGTATCATAACCAACCTCTACAGTACCAAATGAATCAGGCACCACCTCAGCCTGAGCCACTTCCTCAAAATCTTCTCCTTGATCTTTTGGATTTAGTGAAAGATTTGAAGGAATGTAAACATTCCCAAGATAATCCAAATCAAAAATCCATGGAAGAATTGTTAGCTGAAGAGTTGGTGCTAAAATAAATTCCAAAATTGCGTTTGAAAAATCTATTAGGGAATCAATTGCAAAAGAAAAAGCAGCCAAATCTAGCTCTCAATTTCGTTTTATTCCTGATGACAGTGATGATGAGGATACACTTGATATCCTTCAATTCTATAAAGATTCATCAAGTTCATCAGATGATATCCCAGTAGTTGAGATTCATTCTCAAACAACTGCTATCACACCCAGATTCACACTCACTCTCTAAGCATGGGGGACGAGCATCTTGACACTATTCCTGAAAAGGAATCGGACGAATTCATAAAGTCTAGTGTTGAGAACCTTGTCTCAATCCCAAGAGAGTCACAGGGAATTCTCGAGCATTTGTGTGATATCCCTACCCTTCTTGTCTTCCCAAAAGATCATGTTGAGATGTTTTCCGATTCTGATGATGATGATTCGTTGTCTTGTGGAGACATCGTTTATGTGGAAGATTTACCTTCTGAGCTTGTTAGCTTAGAAGAAGAGAGTGATGAAGTTACTGACACTGAAATCAAAGATGAAGCTCTTCGAGCAACATTATTGAATGTCAATCTGCTCATTTCTAAAATCGAGGCCTTCAAAGAGAAACCTATTTCATCTCCTATCCCCATTAAGGATAGTGACATTCTTTCCGATGATTCTATTCGGGAAATGAAAGCCTTCTGTTTTGATAATATGGGAGAGAAGATTAGTGGCAGTACTACTTTTTATTCTCATGATTCTCTCGGTGATTATGAATCATTTACATTGGAGGAGTTCTCCTGAACCCACTCATATCAATTTCTGAGATATGATTCATTCGCTTCAAGGAGTTCTCAGATGAACTCACTCATATCATATCTCCCCGGAGTATGATAATTTCTACTTTGATCTAGACACACCCATAATATGTCTTGATCAAGCGAGCTTAACTGATGAGATTCATGAAACTATGAATTCTCCTATTGAGGATGAAGAGTTAGTCATGATTTTTATCATGATTTTCTTTCTTTTCTTCATATATTCTGTCACTTCTCCTGTTCTTCACTCCTTCGGGAATGAAGACATTATCTTTGATCCCGGCATTTCCATGTACCATTATCTTGAGCCGGGAATATATCTCATCGGTGTGGAACTTTCACGTACTTCAAATGTTTGTCCAAACATCTTGAATGAAAGTCCGATGGAGATTGTTTCTTCCACTTTGCTTCCCCATGAACCAATGAATGCGGGGATCGAGTCAAGCTAGCGACTCGGGAATCAAAAACAGTAGCACACTATATGGGTTTTCACCCGTATTTCTGACTTCTTTCTATTTTCTACCACCCTAGTGTGCATACAAGGTAGTTGCCCCCGCTGTTGTATATAAGTTTGTTAAAAAAAAAAAAAAAAAAAAAATGGCCGTAGTATTTCCCTTTTACGTTCTATGTTTCGGCATAACCGCCGGTACTTTGAATATTGAGGGCAATATTCATTTCTAGTATGGGGGGGGGGATTCTCACGAATTTTATCATGTAATTATACCGCCCAATTCCCCCATTTTTGGCCAAAATTTTTTTTCTTTGGAGTAAGTGTTTTGCACTTACTCAACTTACGGTTATCAGTCCGCCTTGTCTAATAAACAAAAGGATTGGCTAATCCAGGAGCAAACGGCTCTTGGTAAAGATATCTAATTCCTAATCTTGACGGCTTGCAATTTGCCCAAAATTGTATGGTGTTCAACTCACCATATCCTTAAAAGTGAAGAGTTGGCTAGCCCGCAAGTTTATGGCTTGTGGTAAAGGCAGTTGGAAAACCATAATTGGTAATCGACTCACCAAAGATATTTTATCTAAGAGTTGGCTAGTCCAGAAGCAAATACAATTCTGGTAAAGACAAATCAAAACCGTTGAAAGCTGGTGATTTGCTCAAAATTATTTGGTTATCATTGTACCAAGGTTCTTACTTGAACTGAAACAATTGGCTACTCCAGAAGTAATGGCTTTTGGTGAAGAGATTCAAATCCATTAAGTTTTCTCAAAAGATTGCTAGGGACTAGCAATAGTTTAGTGAGGGGGATTTGATATGTGTCTAAATACACATATATTTTATATTATTTAAACCCGCAAAAACAGTCAAAAACACTTTGAAAAGTCTTGAAAAGACAGAAAAAATATATAGACGGTTTTATTCAATAATTGTAAAAATCTAGTCCCTGGTTATTCAAAACTTGTAATTTTTCATAAAAGGCCCTCAGGAATTTTTAAGTTGTCAAATTTAGCCTTATAAAGTCTAGTTTTGCAAAATGACAACTTGAGTCCTTGGAATTTTAAAGATTGACAGAAATTACCCCGGGACATTTTTAATTTGAAAATTATCATTTTTGGTCCTTGGGAAAATTAAACTTGTCATAATTGGTCTCTATGATGAATATTGGATAATTGCAGCTTCGGTCCCTTGGTTTTTGTGGAATTGCAATTTTGGTCCTTGTGTTATTAATAAACTACAACCAACCGGACCTATAAATCAAACCCAAAATAAAAATAAATAAAAAAACCCAACCCGTGACCCCCTTGTTTTTCCCTCCTTCTTCAACCACTCTGTAACACTCAACCTCCCATCCTCTTTTCCATGTCAAAACATCACCCACTCACCCACTCTTTTCCCTCTTTCCAAAGCCCCATGGATGGCTCAGATTGTCTCACAATTGGTACCTAACTGTTGAATGGCTTGGATTGATTTGAAAGAAGCACACAAGCTCACTCTCTCACACAAGTAATCAGACAAGAGAAGGAAGACCCATTTTTACTTCTCATATAAATAGCTTGTAGCCCAGTTATAAGGCACTTAGTTATTAGTTAATTTTAGTTTTTTTTAGTTTGAATCTAGTCTTAGTTTTAAATTCAAATTTCTAGTTTTTTTTTATGTGGTGTTATCTTTTATTAATGAAAAAGTTTTTTTTTTTTTTATTATCTGTCTCAATAGTGCTTGCTGCTTATTTAGTATTCATTAAGTTTTATAAATTATTTAGTTAAGTTTATCTTTTAATTTTCATCCTAAAATTTCCCAAGTGGTAAGGTCTTCATACCTGTTTTGAGTGATTTATGCCCGGGTTTGGAAAAGAATAAGTGCTTATTCTAAAGCACTAAAAGTCTCCCTTTGCCACTGTTTGGGGACTGCAGCAGACACCACAGCAGCACACAATCTTCAGCCCCCAAGAGCTTTTTCAACGGCTTCTAGCAAGCTTGCATAAGCTCTTCCATGGACAGCTATGGGGGCAAAAGCTAGTTAGCTTGGTGGACTTGAAGTCCCATTAAGCTCAGGAGCTTATTCTCCATCTAGCCTATCTCAAATAAGCTTTAAAGTGGCCCCTTGTTCCTGGTTTACTGCTGCACTAGAGCAGGTACACTCTTTTTTTTTATGCTTATTAGATTGACTATTGTGCTTATTAGAAGCTTGTTCAATTTATACATTGCTTATCTTGTCCATTTCTTCAGTTTTAGAATCCCCTGTATTAGCAGTTCTAGCCAATTGCTTATGTCCATTGTATTTTGTTGCTAGTAGTTGTTATAGCTTAATTTTGTGTTTTTGCTTTTGATAGCTTTTGTTTTCACTTGTAAACTGTCCCAACCCAAATAACCATTTGGCTTGTTTAAGGTACTTCCCACAAATGCCCAGCCCATTGTCTTTTTTAGATGAGATTTAAGTAGCTTAGAGTAGATTTAGAATTAGTTCTTTGTAGCAATTAGTAGTTAGATATATGGTTGTGATGTTTCTCTGCTTTGCTTAGCATCTAGTGCTTATTTTGTTAGCCTCTTATTGCCCTCAAGCATGACCCATAAGTTTTCTTTTTCTTGAATCAACCGCAACTGTTTCCTTCTTTTTTTTTAGCTTTTAAGTGTTTAGCCATAGCTTATTAGAAGTACTATAGTTTCTTAGTTGCTGTTTTAGGATTAAGGTACTTAGTTTCTTAGCTTGTTTGTAGCTTTTGACTGTTATTATAGCTTTTGTTGCCTTTTCACCGCTGTCCCAAAATGCCCCTTTAACAATCCTTAGCCTTTTTTAAGCTTATTTTAGTTTTAGCTTTTTTTTTAATCTGCTAAATGTTCGCTTTTCAAGATTTGTAGTTTTATTTTTTTTAAAAAAACTTTTGTTCTGATCCCTTGTTCAGTTGCAAAAAGAGAAAAAAATCAAAAATAAAAAAATAAACTGCCAAAAAGGTGCAGAGGTGGGACTTGAACCCCTGACGTCCTGCCAGTTGCCAGCACCTCACCCTCTCACAACCAACTGCTCTATTGAGCTCTTTGTGTAATCTTTTACTTATCTGTGGTCTTAAAGGATATGTAGTGTTAAGTTTAAAAATAAAAAGCATCAAAAAGGAAGAGGCAGGTTTCGAACCTATGTCCTTTTCCCTTTTTCGCTAAACACACGAACACACAACTCCCTAACCATCTGCGCCCTTGGGACTTTTCTTACAAGATTTACACAAACTATTATCTTAAGTACTTTCACTCAGTTTTTCAACATAAGCACTTGTGGCTTAATTCAGGCTTATTTTCCAAAACAAGATAGTGTTTTTTTATTTTTCTTAGATCCAGCATATCTTAAAATACTTTTTGTGATTTTTCCACATTTTTGCCAATTAGTTCACTATTTTTAATAATTTAATTAGAGTTAATTAGTTTTTAATTCGTAGAAAATAAAATAAAAGTCGAAAAAATACCCGGCTTTTTCCTAAAATTATTTTTAGTCATTTAGAATGTAGGAAAATTGTTTTTACACTCGTAGGACTTTTATTTTACAAATTTTACATTTTTTCTTGCGCACTCGCGTAACTTTTATATATAACGCACGTTTTTATTCTAGGTCACGTTTTTAGATAATTTAATTTTACGTTTTAATTAAAATAGTTTATTTAAGTTATTTTATTTTATAAATCAAGAAAAATCAACTTTAAAAATAGTGATAGCGTTTATTTAATATATTTTAGCTTTTTAATTTTCTTTAATTTGCATTTTAGCCGCTGTAATTTATAAACTTTTTCTTTAGGTATAATTGCTCATAATCAATCAACTCTTTTCCGTTCAAATTCTCTCGATCACTATTCGTTTGGTGATTCATCGCACAGCTCGTTGGGACATAACGACCTGGGGAAACACTATACTCTCCTGATCTTCATTGCATTGGTGTCTGAGCTGTTTGAAGTTTATTACGGTTAGCCATTCACAAGTGGCTAGCTTGTGTGATAAAACTTGACGGTTTGGCACGAATCAGGGAGCACCAGTGTTGTTTGTGAAGAAGAAGGATGGATCGTTTCGGATGTGTATTGATTATAGGGAATTGAATAAGTTAACAGTGAAGAACCGATATCCGTTACCTAGAATAGATGATCTATTCGACCAACTCCAAGGAGCTAGTGTCTTTTCTAAGATCGATTTACGATCTGGTTATTGATAACGCTACACGCGTCGTTCGGAGTCAAAGGAACTTTCTTTTCTTCGAGCAAGTTTTATAACACCCTAGGCAGTGAACCTAATTGTTGTAGTGTAGTATTAGGGTAAGTCACGGGTATTGATATCGTTCTCTAGGGGAATAGGAATGCTAGTGAGAAGTTACTACGCTAAGGTTGGGGTTGAGGAAGATTATTTTTTATCTTTTAATATTTTTTAAGGAAAGGAAAGGTACGAATCTCGGGGTTTGGATTTGGGGGTTGGTATTTCTACCGATTACTCTACTATTCTAATTATCTAATCTAAGGTGTATGTAGTCTATGTCTAATTATTGTGTGCTCGTATGATAGTTTAAAGATGTGTTCACTTAGGTTTTATTACTCCTTAATTATCTCCTATTGATGGTTGAATTCTCACGTCCTTATTCTTAATCGCGTTGTGTGTCTAAAGTCGTAGGGTATGCGTTTGTCCCTAACTCTTTGAAACTACCAAAGGGTCTCGTCTACAAAATCTCTAGGAATTATAAACTCTAGGTGTTATAGTCCAAGGTTCACAAAGATTAATCAAGCATTAACTACACAACGAATGACCTATCGCATTACTAGATCATTAACAATTAAGATAAGAGACAACCAATCAATATTCAATAATTAAGTTTCATATTCCCTAAGCAAACACACAAGTAAATTAGCCGGACATGGAGAACCTTCAAGCATACACACAAGTAATTGAAGACATAATTGAATTAATGAAGTAAAGTACTTATCTTGGTGCAAGATAGGGTTTAGAACCCTAAAATACTGTACAAGACAGCCATGGTTCGGTTTAGGTTTTTACTCCAAAAGACTACACACTAAAACTGAAAAATTTGGATTCTATATATAAGATTACAATCGCGACGGCGTCACCTTATGATTTGTGACGCCGTCTGGACGCCGTCATTAGGGTTTCGTCTTTGCCACGTTAGTCTTGCGACGGCGTCACCTTGTGCTTGTGACGTCGTCCCCTTCCTCGACGCCGCTGGATCAAATCTAGGCCGTCTTAGTTGCGACGGCCTACTCTTTTAAAGCCTGACACCGTCACTTGAAAATAAGCAATTTTGCTACTGAGCCGTCACAGAAGTGCTCCGACGTCGTAAACAGTTAAGTAGGTGACGCCGTCCCCTTAAGTTTCAGCAGCTTGAGTGTCTCGATTCTTGACTTTGGCCATTTTCTTCGTATATCCGCGCGTTTTCGTCCAAGTAAATGCCATTCCAGCAATTTGCCTTCAAGTGACCTAAAAAGTGAAAAGGAACGATATTAAGTAATAACGGATACAAAAGTGATCAAATAAGGGCTTAAACGACCCCTCAAAAAGGTACATTTTAAAACCTTATCAAATATCCCTACACTTGGTATTTGCTTGTCCTCAAGCAAATGTGCTTTTAGCCAATTAATTTATAAGTTCGGGGTCATGAAGCATTGGTTTAAAACAGTCTACAACACATATAAGCCCCGCAAAAGTCATAACAAGCACGGAAATTACATACTTGCACCTCATATGGGGTGTTTGGATACTCACATCTCTCGGGTGTATATGAAATATAACAAGTTGGAAATGGAAGATAAACACTCATTAACCGGTCCTAGTACATAGATTACCACATTCTTGAGAATAGATCAAACCTCCATCGCTTTGGCGTAAGCACCTAGGAAAGACTATCAAAGAGGTCTTTAAAGGGTTGTAATGTTAGGCTTACGGTAGGGAAACAAAGGGTTTGGTGGGATAGGCTATTTAGTGGTGGCAAGTCAAAAATCTTTATGTTACAAGCATACGAAGAATAGTGTTGCTAAGCCAAGACTCGACACTCTAAACTCTAGATAACTGAAACAAACAAACATAAATTTAAAGGATAGATGTAGAATGGTAGCCCGTATGTTGTTTTTTTTCTTACACTTTTACTCTACCATCCTCTACGGTAACATCAAAATGATAGGGATTTATAGGCATATCCCTACACTTGAGTTTTTATTACTCTAATACTAATTTTACCCAAATTGAAAAGATCAAAACACTTGGGGTATGTTATTACGCAAATAAGGGAATTTAACGTTCCCTTCCAGTCATTTCATAAACTTTAACTTTTCCCATGAGTCCCAATTGTCCCAAAACTGTATACAAAGGATATGACTCGACTTAGCAACTCATGCAAGCAACTAGATAATTGAACTAAGGGTTTAGTGTGATAACAATAATGCACTAAAAGTGAGTGCATACAAGGTAGGCTAAGGCGATTTGGGTGTACATTTGGGGGTGGGTAAAGTAGGCAATGCTCTTCATTGATATTCCAGAAAACCGAAACATCACGAGAACCGCGAAAAGGATAGGCTAATGCCAAAGGTGTGGGGGAATTACTCAACTAATGTGGAAGAAGTAATTATATTACGGGTATCAAACAAGGGTTATCCTAATGCCTCTTATCATTTAGTTATTCCTAACTACACAAGTGTAGTCTTACTAGTGATCTCGGGATGCATCACAAAACAAGTTCTAGAATCTAATACACTACCGGTTCACACTCTAAGCATTAAAGATGAATGCTTTAATTCCTACTAATCTAAGGGCGATCCTCACATTTTGGGTGGAATTTAGGTGGTAAAGGGTTTTTGTGCTAGTCATGCAACTTCCTATCCGTGAGATGCTTTTGTTAAGACTAATGGCCCACTCCTATATGTCATAAAAAATTTTAATTTGGTGCCAAAATTACCCTAACCGACATTTTCTCATGGTTTATTACACAAATACAATTAGACAAAGCAAATAGTCAGGGATAAGCATAGTTTCAAAGTTCCCGTTTTATTTTCCCTCCTTACACTTAAACTGAACATTGTCCCCAATGTTCCCCGAAAGTATCAAAGTTATGATAATAGAAGGTAATGAAAAACGAAAGAAACTAATACTCCCCTGATTAGCTCGGTAGGATCCGTGTGTGAAGTAGTGGTTAAATCCTTTTCAAGAAGAATGTATGCGTGAAAAGCTCCTTCCAACCTTGTGTATCTTCTTCTTGATAAATAAAACCTGCTGATGAGTGCTTATTCACTCATCATTTTTGGTCAAATCTGAACTGCAAAACATCTAAAAACATTCCGAAATGCATCAAAATACTGGAAATATCTAAAAATTGTGTTTTATATGTTTCAGATGCAAATTTATTGAAAACAAATGAAAAACGAACAAAGTTTGCATAATTGGCAGTTTCAGTCCCCCATCTTTCAAAATTGACAGAAATAGTCCCTGAGCACGTATTTTAAAAAGAAAAATCACCAAAGGTCCTTTTGGAATCATAAATTGTCATAATTAATCCTTTGGTGGAAAGTTCCAAAAGTTTTGAGAAATTACAGTTTTGATCCCGGGATTTTAAAAATGATCATGTTTAGTCCTTGGAATTTCACATTTGGCAAAAATGGTCCTTAACCTATTTGAGATTTACAAGTCCAGCCCTCGGATCATTTTTCAGAAATTACACATCCAGTCCCTGAAGTTTTGGTTTGTACACTTTTTATCCTTAGATTGATAAATTGGTAATCCAAATCCATTTCACCTTTGGGCCATTTCTTACCCAATCCCTGTCCAAACCCAACACCCTTACCCGTCCAAAACATATACCCGGTCAACCCAACCCTTTAACCCGATCAAGTATTTAACCCTTCTTCCCCATTTTCCCGCCCTAGAACACAGAACCCTAAACCTTTTTCACTGCTACCCAGAAAACCCACCATCCCAAAACACTCCACCTCCAAACCTTCTATTACCCAGCTACATCAAAACCTAACTCACCCTTAATCCTCTTTACCCAGTTTATCCCAACTCCCAAACCCACTTATCTCTTTCACCCCTCCTCCCAATGTCCAAGTCAGCAATCCTTAGCTACAAGAAACCATCCAATGGCTCAGATCGTTTCATAATCTATACCTAACAGTTGAAGGGTGGAGATTAATCCAAGAAAGCACAAGTTTGGTCTTTGGCTTGACTGCTCACAGAGAAGAAGCACAAGAAGTGAAGAGATGAAGACCTTAGTTGTAGTATAAATAGGATTCATATGTAGCCATTGAAGGGCACCCCTAGTTTTAGTCAAAAATTCGGTTGTTATCTTTTTAAATTCCAAATTGTAGTTTTCAGTATTAATGAAAAGTTATTTCTGCTTTCAGTATTGTGCGTTGTTAATTTTGGTTATTTGTTAAGTTGCTTTTTTAAATTCATATATCATTTTTAAGGGGAAGCACTAAGCTCAGTTTTCTATTTGAATTTTTCAAGCTATCTTCACCAAAAAGGGGTGTTTGGTGTATATGGTTAACATGGTTAAAAACTCCTTTTCACCCAGTTTGACTCTTAAAGTCAAACTACCTTCTAGCATAATGATCAGTTCATAAGCTTTGAGTTTGTTTTGAGCAAGTTTGAGAGAATCAAGTAAAAAATAAAGTGTCTCTGTCCATTTTTTTACTGCACAAATCAGCAGCTACCACTGCTGAACTTGAGCTTTTTCTAAGCTTATTTGAAGTTTTAACTTGGAAACTTTGGTTTCTTTTAAGTCTTTATGCTTCTTATTTAGCCATTGTGCATTTTATTTGCACTTTAACTCTTTTTAGCTTAGTTCAAATTGGTGTCCAAAACTGACTTTTACCAAATTTTCAAAAGTAGCATCAGCATGTATTTGTTCAAAAGATGCTGATAACAGCTTATTTATAAGCTGTTACAGTGAAGAACTTTGTCCCAAATCAGTTTTATTTGAATCTCTACTGTGCTAACCTTATTTTTGCAGCTTGTACCTACTTGGAAGATCTCCTTTTCAGCTTAAAAATAAGCTCCAAAACAGCCTCAAAAGGCTGTTTGCAAACTGCATACTTATCATTCTCACAGGTTTCATTTTTTTCTTTTCTTACCTTTAGTACTTATTGGATTTAGTCAGTGCTTATTCAGGTGTATTAGGTTCACTTAACATAGTTAGTCTAGGTATACTCCTCATTAGCTTGTTTTCCCATTTTTATTAGTTAGGATTCCCCTAGTTAAGATTTTTACCAACTGTTATTCCCCCCTTTAACTAATCAGTTTAGCTTTAGCTGTAGCTTATTTTAGTTAAGTAGATAGCTTATTTGCTTCTTATCCTAGTGCTTTACATAGTTCACCTTAACTTTGTGTTTTAAAACTGCAAAAGGGGGGTGTTTGGTTTGTTTGGCTAGGCTGTGCATCAAAGCTTAAATGGGTGTTTGGTTTGAAACTGTCACAGGACAGTAAGCTGTCTAAAATGCTTATTTGTGTGTTTTCAAAAGTCAAGTTTTCACAAAATGTGCTTGCTTTTGTTTCATCTTTAAGTTCCAAAAAGAAAATTTGAAAAAAAAAATCATTTGCAAAAAGTGGGAGCCAAGGGATTCGAACCCTGGTCTCTCAGCAGTGAACAACACTACACAACACCTCAACCATCTGCGCCCTTGGGACTAGTCTCACAAGTTTTACTCAAACAATTCTTTTAAGGACTTATACTCAGTTTTCTATATAAGCACTGTTTGGCTTATTTACAGTTTATTCTCCCAAACAAAGTAGTGTTTTCTTATTTTTCTTAGATTAAGCATAGATCAAAGTACTTTCTGTGATTTTTTCGGATTTTTCTTAAATAGTTTAGTATTTTTTAATTAATTAATTAGATTAAAATAGGTTTTAATTCGTAGTAATTATTTTAAAAGTCAAAAAAATACCCGGCTTTTTCCTAAAATCATTTTTAGTCAATTAGAACGTAGGAAAATTGATTTTACACCCGTAGCTCTTAACTTGCAAAACTTTTACGTTTATGGCTCGGGTTGTTTCCCGGTTTTTACGTTTTTACGATTTTGCACCCTAGGACTTAGTGTAGCTTCGTTTTATCATTCCTTAGGCTTAGTGATAGTTTATTTTTAGTTTATTAGGGCTCCCTTGCCTTAATTGCCTTCCCGTTAATTAATTTGTAGGATAACGAAATCCAAATCCAAATTTCTTAAACCAATTCAAGTCCATAATCACAAAACTCAACGATTCCGTCAATTTCACACCTCGTTGGGACACGACCCGGGGAAATCACTTTCCCGGTATCACTTTTATCACTTTCGTGAGATTTGGCACGTTAACCCTTTTCCTAAAAGGTTGATTTGTCGAATTTCACAGTTAATTTGATATATATTGATATTGTGTTTTTCACCACTCACTTTTCACGAATCACCTGCACACTTGAAGAAAACAAACGAAACCTTCATGTAAAATCGGCGGTAATAATATATATAAGACTCGACTAAACTAGGATATAATGCTTGTGGAATGGATGTTTGCAGAATTTCTAGAAAATAAAGACTGGAAAATTCCAAAAATTTATAAGTAGCTCAGAAAACAAGAAAAAAAGTAATTTGTTGTTTTTACTCCTTCACGCCAGTTACTTATCTGACACAGTTATCCCCACAAAAACTGGTTCGATTTTCTGGAAAAATTATGGAAAATTTACATCTTTAGAATCTGGAAAAATTTCTGCAAAACATCCATTATGACTCGATACAAGCATTTGACTCGAACAAACACACATATATATCTTTTAATTTATCGTTATTCTCATGTTTAGGTTTCTTTTGAAAACGTGTGTAATCCTCCCTACACTTATCCTATATGTAAAATACCTTTATATGCAATTAAGACGAGGTTAAAAATAAAATAAAGCATTTTTACAAATTTAAACATGAGAATAAGCAATCAATAAAAGATATGTGACACTAACAAGCAAACAATTAAGCATGGGTTGCCTCCCACGAAGCGCTTTTCTTTATTTATGAGTCTTGTAGCTAGACTCGTAGTCATGCCCCTACGTGTCTTCATTTTGCAATCTCAATGAGAATTCTATCATGTTGACAAAATTTTCATCGACTCTATACTTAGGCCCTAGTGTCAAGCAATCCTTATAATAAAGCCTCCTTCTTTCCCACATAAATTTATAACCTTTTTCAACATCGTCCTTGCTTTTGTCCTCAAAAGCTTTGATGTTGTCTGGTTCAAAAATAGGTAGATGGCCATATTCATTTGTTTTCCAAGGCATCCTATAAGTGTTCTCATCGGTTCCTTCCTTAAACCTAACCGTTCCATCATACTTGTTATGGCTCATCTTAGATTGTTGGATATTAGTTTTCACATACACATCAAACCATAACACAAAGAGGCGTATAAATGGAATTCTAGAGAGAGAAAGTTAGAGGTTTAGGGAACTTAGTGAGAGAAAGTGAAAGATATTATTATGAGCTCCAACTCTCTACCTTGGGAGGTAGAGAGTATTTATAGTCTTACAAGAATCGCCACACATCGGGAGCCAAGTGGATCGCATACAAAGGGTAAAGACCCGTCCGTCCTCCACGGTGTTACTTAACTAAATACTACTTAACATAAAAGAACTACGACTACGAGCTTAACTTTTCTTAGATTACATATACTTGAGGTGACCGACTCTTTAATACTTAGAATTTCTAATTCCTAACAATCTCCCTAAGGTTTTAATTTGAGTAATTATTTTAAGTCACCTCAATCATGTACCAAACTTACATTGAATACAAATAGATATTACATTAAAAATTGTTCTTGCATTCTTGATGTAGTCCTTTGCTTCTAAGCTCGTAGTCATTGATTCTTCACATTGCATGTTTGGTTACTCCAAGTGGAGGTCTTTTACTGATCCACGTGATAATAATTTTGAGCCATCATTTGAGATCATCAGCTATCAAAAATCTCTGACACATCCTTTGTGGTGTTGGTATTATGTGATGTTGTGACTTTAGGACCGACATGCTCACATTCTGGATCATGATATCTTCTCATCGAGTAGCGGAAGCATTTGTTGAATCATGATATTGGCGTAGCGAAGAAGCTTGGAGTGATAATATCAGAGTCATTGATGCACTAATCATGATTTCTTTTGAGTTGAATGTGTTAAGTGAGCATGCGGCTATGGATTGACCGCTTCATTCTCGATCACCGCAAACGTCGGGCGTACCTGCATACAACAGTTAGCAATAAATCGCACGAAAGTGTCTTTGATCACTTTCGTTGAATTGAGGTACACGCCCACGGTTCCTCCGCTGATCACAAGTACGCTTGTGATCGTATAATTCGAAGAATTTCCTTGACAAGGTTTCGCAGCTGCTCTAGCTGTTCTCAAACCGGAACATCTCAAAGAAGATAACACGGAGTGAGTGAACCAAATAATTTAAGTCCACGATTGATGAAAAGAGATTAGAAAAACAATCGTGTATTGCTCAATAGAAATTGTTTTTGCAATACAACGAAGGTTTTATTGAAAATCAATTATCAATCATAAAAACACCTTTTGGTTTGAAAAATGAGTACACGGTCGATGTGCTGAAGAAAAGAGTTGTTAAGCACAAAGACCGGTTTTTCAAAGGTATCCGTCAATCCATAACCTGAACCAGGATTGATTCAAGAGATTGAATCGCCCCATTGTTTCTGTTCAGTTGTCACATGGTTGATCCATATAATAGATCTCACATGCCACCTACCAGGAGCTTGTTTGATGTTGGCTCCAGAAGGCTTTCCATCTTCATTGTGAATATGTATACACATTACTCAGATGTTCTGGCAATACCACAAGGATAATGCGTAGGACTCAAGATATAATCTCTCTTTCCACATTGTGTGAAACAGAGAGTCTTCATTGAAAGTGTCCTAATGAGATTTATTGATGATCTCGTGGCTCTAGACTCAATTTGTGCATATTTGGATCCTGTGCCGGAGACTAGGGAGAGGGTCTCCTTCTTCAATATCAACAATCTCTACGAGAAAGTCGATAGATAATGTCGGTTCCCCGTGAGAATGAAACAAGTCCTTTTAAGAGGAACTTGAGTGGTTTGGAAAGTTGAAGTGCAGTGCGTCACTGGGTCCATGACGTCTTGTCTTCAATACCGATGTTACCATCAGTAGCATATGAATTGAACCCGGTATCTGCCCTAAGGTTGAATAAATGGAGGGCTATTTGTTTTCACCCTTTCTTTCATTCAATTCTTTTTAATTCTTCAACCCCTTCAGTGCTTACCGAGACTTCATAGCTAGAACCTTGTTGGGTCTGTTCCAATACTAGCTTAGTCTCAGTCTGCACTCTTCCCATATCTCATTTTTCTCCTTTTATCATCATACCTAAGAACTCTACACTAACTAGTGGATAGTCCCTGGGTAGATCCCTCCGTTCTGGCGGATCATGGGAACAAAACCTAACCTTATCATCCTTATATCACCATACATAAAGTAAAGTTGGTCGGTCTTTTTGGTATTGTTCATCTGCCATATGGAACCAATTGAAAACCATTTGAAAATCAATTCAGATACTTATGATATATTATCAAAGCATTTTGTACCTGAAATTGTTTTTGATAATTTTAGAACGAGAACTCCCCCTCAACATGTGCATCAAGTATTAGAAAATGTTTTACACACGGAGGCAAGAGAAAGAATTAACTTCTTTGATTACCATTTTCTAAAAGATATCAACATCACTTCCCATATCGAATCAGGTAGATAGAGCATTTTAGGGGAAGGATGAGGTTTTCATGATTTTGCTCCCCCTCAATATGTGCATCTAAGTTTGAAAAGAGTTTTGCACATAATAGAGGAAACCAGCACATTGAGAAAAATGATCACATTTCAAATCATAGGTTTAAGATAGATGCTCCCCCTCAACATGTGCATGGAAAATTTGAAATCGTTTGTCACATGTGGGAAGGATAGCATGTACATCCTTATAAAACCATTTACCGAATTATCAGTTTAAATCCAATTTAAATCACACATTCTCCCCCGATCACAATTATCAAATCATTTGAGATTTGTGATCTCTTATTGATTTAAATTGATTTTGAAGGCTTTTAAGGGGAATTGTGACTTGATTATGAAAGCGTTTTAACTGATAAGGATCGGATTTTAAGACTTTAAACTCCAATGATAAAACATGCATGTACATCTTTTGAAAACAATTTAATGCCAAATAACTTTTAAATTTAATTGAAATCATTCTCCCCCTCAATCAATGACATAGGTTGTTGATTGAGAGATAGAGATTTTGACAAATAAGTCTTGATGATTATCAAAAATAGAGACCGAGTTATTTTTCAAAGCATTTAGTTTTCAGCAGATAAATGTTTATAGAATCAGAGCATGGAATTTTGAAAGCATGATAAAATATGGTTCTGTTTTTTCTTTTAAAACCGGGTTATTACCTGAAAAAGACAATAAACCATAGTTTCTCTTTCTCCCAAAAATATTTTTTGATTTTTTGAATTTTTTAAAATTCGAACAACATCTAAAGTCCCGTGTCCTTCTTTGAATGACAGCATCAAGACCGTAGATATTATCGAATCGAGAGAAACATGACAAAATGACAATATTTTTTGAAGATTTTTCGATTTTTTCAAATTTTTATGGATTTTGAAAGTTTTATATTTTTCTATTTGATTTTTGAGGGTTTTATAATTTTGTATTTTGATTTTTCGAATAGATATATACAAGAGATAGATGAAGATAGACCTTTACTCTTCGACTTCCTCCTGAAGACGCTTGAGTGTTTCGGTTGAAGGCTTTTCATGACAAGACGTGGAAGAATAAACTCAAAACGTTCTCTTGGAAGAGCTTTGGTGAAGATGTCGCTAACCGGTATTCAGACCTCACAAAATAGAGTTCCACCACACCATTTTCTACTTGTTCCCTGATGAAATGATGTCGAATGTCGATATGCTTTGCTCTTGAGTGTTGAACATTGTTGCATGAGAGAGCAATAGCACTTTTATTATCTGAGGGATTTTGTTGATTACGAAGCCATAGTCAGATAATTGAGATCTCATCCATAAGATTTGAGCACAACAGATGACATGGCTATGTATTCAGCCTCTAGAGAGGAAATAGAAGTACTCATTTGCTTCTTTGAAGACCAGCTCACAAGCTTATCACCCAAAAACCGAGCACCTCCATACGCTTTCGACGAGTATCTTAACAACCTGCATGATCAGCATCTGCATAGGCCGTTAGTGACATACCGGTGTCCTTCGGGTACCAAAGACCCATATTGATGGTTCCTTGGAGATACCGAAGACCCGTTTAACCGCTTCAAGGTGCTTTTTAGTAGGCTTAGCCTTGTATCTAGCACACATGCAAACAGCGAACAAGATGTCGGTCTACTAGCGTGAGGTACATCGTGGATCCAATCATACTACGATATTTCGTTTGGTCAATCATGATCCCCGAGTGGTCCTCATCTAGTTTGGTTCGATCAATCATGGGGGTGTCAACAAGGTCACTTGAATCAAATCCAAATTTCTTTAAGATCTCTGTTGCATATTTAGATTGATTTATGAAAATGCCTCCGGGACTTTGTGAAATTTGTAATCCCAAGAAAAATGACATTTGTCCCATCATTGACATTTGAAATTTTGAACTCATTTCATTTGAAAAACGATCACATTCCATTGGGTCTGTCGAGGCAAAAATAATATCATCAACATAAATTTGAACATGAATTAAATGTTTGCCTGACTTCGTGGTGAACAATGTAGGATCAACTGCTCCTTTGCTGAATCTGGTTGATAGAAGAAACTTTGACAGTGTATCATACCATGCCCTTGGAGCTTGCTTTAAACCGTAAAGAGCCTTCTTCAAACGATAAACGTGAGTAGGATGCTCTTGATTCACAAATCCTTCAGGGTTGGCCGACGAGACGACTTCTTTAAGATCTCCGTTCGTAAATGCCATCTTCACATCCATCCGATAGACTACCATGTTCTTACTAGCAGCATTAGCCGAAAGATTCGATTGCCTCGATTCGAGCATCTGGAGCAAAAGATTCTTCAAAGTCAATACCCTCCTCTTGACGGTATCCTTTAGCAACTAATCGAGCCTTGTTCTTCAACACATCACCATGCTCATCAAGTTTCACTTTGAAGATCCATTTAAGAGCAATAATCATAGCACAATCTGAGCAGGTACTAACTCCCATACATCAAGTCGATCAAACTCATGAATTTCATCTTGCATGGCATTGAACCAGCTATCTTCATTCATGGCGGTTTTAACATCTTTTGGTTCGATCTTAGATAGTACGGAGTTGAAGAAGCACCATAAGGCATCGGTTGCAAGTTGTTTCCGGGTTGATACAGGACGAGAGGGATTACCAATGATGTTGTCTAATGGATGATCGTGAGTCCATTTTCTGAGGTGTTCATGTGGCAGTTGTTGAGGGATGAGGTAGCGAGTCGATGTCTCCGAAGAAGATGGTTCGATGATGATTCAGAGCAAATATGTTTTCAAATGGAGCATCTTCTGGATTAGCAAAAGGATTAACTTCATCATTGATGCCAGAAACATTTCCATGATGTACATTTGAAGAATGATGATTTGTTGATGAGACTCAAGGATCAGCAGCAGGTGCTTCTTGACTTAAAGATATTGAGACTGAGGGATTGACCTCATTCACAGGAATGTGAGCATCCTCTGTTGTAGGGATCAACACCTCATTAGTAATTGAATCATACAGTTCATCAAACATAGGATCAAACAATTTCTTTAAATCATCTTCGGATGGAGGTACATATGGAGTTTCTTGAGAAGAGTTTGGAACAAGGGATGAACCAATGGGACTGTTTTGAAGTGCGGGTCCTGAGCTGGAGTGTCCAGGAGCCATTTGACCGGTCAGCTCATCAAAAGTAACGTGAATTGTTTCCATGATATTTCGGGTTCTTTTGTTGTAGATTCGGTATCCCTTTTTGTTTGAAGCATACCCTACAAATACTCTAATGTCTGCTTTAGCTCTAAGTTTTCCTAAGTCTTGTCCCTCATTAGTTGGATAACACAATGCACCAAACACTCGAAGGAAAAAGAGATTAGGTTTTCTATTGTGGACAAGTTCATATGGAGTTTTTCCATGAACAGTGTGAATCAGAGAACGATTTTGTGTGTAGCATGCAGTGGCAATAGCTTCAGCCCAGAGAAACATTGGAACCTTTGAGTAGATCAGCATTGTTCTAGCGGCTTCTACAAGAGTTCGATTTCGTCTTTCAACTACACCGTTCTGTTGAGGAGTTCGAGGAACACTTCTTTGATGGCTGATTCCAATGCTTTCATAGAAGTCACTAAGTTGTTTGTTAACAAACTCAGTTCCATTGTCTGTTCGGATAATTCTGACTGTTTTGTTGAGTCGAACCTGCAGCTGTTTGATGAGCTTGATGATGATATCAGGAGTTTCATCCTTTGTCCTTAAGAACTTGACCCAGGTGAATCTAGAGTAATCATCAACCACAACCAACACATATTTCTTACCAAAGATGTTCTGCACTCTCATTGGTCCACACAAATCCATGTGAAGGGTATGAAGAACTTCTGTAATTGAGATTGTAGGTTTGTGTTTGTGGGCAAACTTTTTGCTTTTACCCAATTGGCATGCTGAACAAAGATGATCCTTTTCATACTTTAGTCTAGGTAAACCTACAACTAAGTCCTTTCTGGAAAGATCGTTGATGGTGCCGAAGTTCAAGTGATTGAGACGACGATGCCATAACCATGACTTTGTTTTTGAAGCCTTTGATAACAAGCAGATTGGAGAAGCCCTCATCATGTCATCGATAGAGATGGTGTAAAGATTTGAGCCACGAGTTCCTTTTAACAGTTCCTTACCATTAAGATCTCTAACAAAGCAGGTATGTTTTCTGAAGGCTACTTCTAGATCAGAATCACAGAATTGACCAACAGAGAACAGATTATGACCCAAACCTTCCACATAGTAAACTCTAGAGATGACACTATCACCAACAACGTAATCTCCATAACCCATAATAGCACCGAAATGATCATTACCGAATCTAACAGTCCCGATGAATTTGCTCACGAAGTTCATGAGCCGCGACCGGTCTCCAGTCATATGCTTGGAACAATGAGTCCGTACCACAGAACGATTTGAAAAATCTGCAGTTGAACACAGACAAGAATGGATAACTGGATAATTGGGATCCCCATGCAAGAATGGGTTCCATATGGTTAGTTACAATGGTTGGAACACCCACATCAGAAATAGAAGCATTCATATCAGAAAGTGAGGCAATGGAATCATTGTGAATAGATGCAGTACTAGTGTCTGTATTAGCCCTGTTCATAGTGTGATCACTTCTTAAGGGAATAGTTCTACCAGTAGGCATCCATTTTCTAGTGGGCATTATCTGATTAGTCTTATGACCAACAGGTATCCAATAAAAGCCTATTTTACTGAATGTTCTTCCTGTGGGCTTCCACTGTTTTCTAACTTTCTTTCGTTTTTGCCTTTTAGCCTTCTTAGCATGAATTTTAGTATTAACAATATTAACAGGACAATTAACATCATTAGGCAGAACATTAACACCACATTCATGATTAGAAACAGAATTCAAGCAGACATCAGTACAAGGTTTGCAAATAGTATCGGAATTCGAATTAATTACAGTACGCCTATGGCTAATACTAGAATCAACACGATTCGTTTTATTCAATTCAAGCTTAAAGTTCCTAGATTGTTCTTCTACTCTCTTTCAGTGCACATTCTTAGCTTGAGATGTCCTATCATTCCTTGTATTGTCTTGAGACTTTGACCTGCTCCGTTTAATGTCACTGATTACTCCTGTAGAGGGAATGGGAACATTAGTTGGTTTAACTACTCTTTACATCACCTGTTTAGATGTGCTGGGATCTGAACTACATGCAGGTGCACTAAGGTTCACTTTCTTAAAACTAGAGGTACTGAGATTTGTACTCCTAGAAGGCACACTTGAGTTCTCTTTCTTAGCATTGACAGATCTAGAATCTGAACTACTTAAAGGCACACTACGGTTCACATTCAAAACATTGGGAATCGAATGCATATCATACTTGGCATTAGGCATCGAGCATGGAATCAAAGGATTAACTCTCTCACCTAATGACTTTGGGCATATTGTGATCAAGCATTCTAAGATTTCTTGAGATCGTTTGGCATATAAGCATGCATGAACAATTGCATTATCATGAGGTTTCTCTAGCTTATCCTCTTCAACAATCTCACGCAGACATTCTAAGCAATCCTTAAGAGATGAGAAGTATGTTTGAATAGCAAGTTTGTTGTTCCTTAGATGAGGAAGGACATATGTCACAGACAAAGCATATTTATTAAAAGAGTGAACCTTTGATACACCATTCTCCCCATTGGTCATTGGCATTTTCCCTTTTACCTGACTCTTCAGATTCTCAATTTCCTTTTGCAATGAAGCTATTTGTTCGTTATTTTTGTTACGAGTGACCTTAATTGATTCAAATAACTCATTGAAATGACGTTTAACCTTTTCATTTTCTTCTAGAAAACTTTCTTTTTCCTTTTGTAAAGCATTTACTAGGTTTTGAAGATGAAACGTTTGAGAATTCGAAGAATCTAAAGGAGAAGGCATTTGGGAGCCTGTCATATTGTTCGTTTGACCCTTTAATTGAGAGATTTGGGCTTTCAACTTTCGGATCGTGTTGCACTGAGCTTGAATCTGTTCATCACGTTTGTTAATTTGAAAACTGCATCAAACTCTGGAGCATCTGATGATGTCTTGATATTTGAAGTTTTGACATTTTCTTTAAGATGTTGATATTTTAGTTGTAAATTAAAATGCTCAACTTCTAGTTTAGAAAAATGTTTAACCAAATTGTCGTGATCATCCAGTTCAATTTTCTCGTTTAGTTTAGAATTAGTTTTTCAAGCTCAATGACACGATCATGGGAGACTTTCAGGGCAACAGATAGTTCATGAAATTTGGAAGCATTAATAGAGCAATTTGAAGCAGTAAAAAACATATCTTGAGCAACACATTCAGTAATAAGAGTCTCATTCAATGTATGCAAGTTCTTCCTCTCAATCTCATTATATTTTAGTGCACGCTCATAGTCACTAACTTCAACTATCATTGCATCAAATTCCTTTTCCATTCCCTTGATATCAGTTTCTATCCCTTTTTTAAGACTCTCAAAGTGATCTTTTAGAATTTTAAAGAAAGGCATGACCTCAGTTAAATAACATTCTTTCATTTGCTCAAAACCCCTTTCTCCTTCCGTTATACCAGTGGGTGTGATCCTTTTCTTGCAAGTTTTCTCAAAATCAACAAATAGTTGAAATATAACATATTGGCTAATTAAGGTCTTGCTTTTAGTGGCAATTGTTCTAGGAACAAGATGCATTGGTGTATTAGGAGGATACACAGTCGCTCTAGGCATTTTCCAAAGGGTAGGGTTTGTTTCAACAATATTTACTGCTTTCTGCTTATCTAAATCCATTTTCCAGAAGACTTGTTCGGGAGTCAACAATGTCTGAGGCTTAAACATGTTCAAGGAAATCCAGTTTTCCTTCTTGTAGTCATGAGGAGTGATAATTACTTTTTTCTCTTTGCATTTAGGATCATTTAGTTTCTTATTCATCTTTTCCCTAGTGATTTCATCTAGTTTCTTATCATCCTCTGTGCACTCAACGCAACTAGGTTTTTGTCTAGGTTTAAGAATCTCATTGCCATCATAGATCACACTTTGAGCTGCTTTTGCTATCTTTCCGTACTCAGGGTTGGGTTTATCTATAATGGGAACACTATGCTTATCGCTTAGAACTCTATGTTTAGTGACCATGTGAGCAGTCTGAATGGTGTTTCCTTGTATGTACAACTTGTTTTCAAGTTTGTTTTTCAAAGTTTTCAGATTAGAAAAGTCTCTCAAGAGTTTTGATTCCTTTGCATTAAATTCTCGCTTAAGCATTTTCACATTTTCTTGAAGTTCTTGTTTTTGCTTAGCTGTTTTAGAAAGTTTTTCTTGCAAGAAATTTAATTCTTGTTTCAATACTTCTCTAAAATTACTTTTTCTAATGACTGTACGCACTTGGTCATCCATTTCCTGCTCACGAGTGGTCAACTCAAATTTTGCACGTTGTTCATAAATAGCAACACGTTCTTTATAGGCATTTAGTTCAGAAATTACAGAGTCATCAGGGGCACATGCAGTGTATTCATCAAAAACATAGTCATTGTTGACTGCAGAAGATGCATCACTTGGTACAACTTCACTTTCACTTTGTTTCACATATTGATCATATGGGACAATGTCGGTATTACCCATATTTTCAATATTTGATTCAATAGTTTCAGTTGATAGTACTTTGTCATGCATCTTTTGCACATCAGCATCATCGTATAGTTTTAGTACCTCTGAGATGAGTTTGTCTTTGGAAGGGCCAGCTTGTGGTGAAGAAGAGACCTTGGGAGAAACCATTGGAGAAATGCTAGCCATAAAAATTGTGTGTGCCGTAGGTCCATCATCCACATCAGAGTCGTATGCATCACAATCAGCGACTTGAAAGGCATTCTGATGATTGTGACCTATCTCCTGAATAGGCTGCTCATCCACATCTGCATCATAGGTCTTGGCATTGCCCTCAGCTAGAAACAACAATTCCTCTTCATCCAAAGCAGCACCATTGTCCTGAGCTTGTACAAGCAGCATCTTATCTCTGAAGTAATCAGCATTCTGTGGACGCTTTGGAGATGTGCAGTTCCTTGCAATGTGTCCCTCACCACCACAGTTATAACATTTGATCGGCTTAGCTTGACCTTGGTTACCATTCCTTCCTCGATTCTGGTTGCCAACATAACCTCTACCAGCTCCACCTCTTCCCTGATCATACTGTCTTTCCTGAACTGGTTGCACCATGATCCTTCCATCTTTAATAGTAGCTTGATTGTGTGGGTTAGATGCTGTTCTGAGGTTGTTGTTGGTTTGTGGGAGAGAATTCATGTTTTGACTAATCGGAAGAGCTAGTTGATTAATGAAGTTACCCACGTGTGCATCAGATCGCTTGTTTGAACATAGGAATGAGTTTGTGATTACCATTACCCAAGGGTATGACTTGTGAAGCTTTGGTTGTGATTCCAATTTTTGAGTAGAAGGCAGTTGAGTTATTAGACTAGCTTGTCTCTCCCTGGTTGGTTTTGAACTGATTGAGAATCAATTTTTCAAACATAGCATGTCTCTCATTCTGAAGGAGGAAGGCATAGAGTTGCTCATAGTTTGTATTCTTCAATCCTTTAGTGAGCTTCACAGCGGTGACAAACTTGTGCCATTCGGGATTCATGTTGTTCACAAATTTTGAGTTCAGCTGAATGTTAGGCATAGTCATTCTGATGTTCCTCATGTCATTCACCAACTTATGAAATCTCACATAGTACTCATAGACACTCTCATCTGGCTTCATCTTGAAGTGTTCAAATTCGTCATAGAGTTGTGATTCTCTGTCTTCCATAGTTAATTCAGAACCTGAGAGAAACATCTTGACATTATCCCAAACTGCTTTTGCATCGGTGTTGTGATTGATCAGCTTGTAGATGTCTTTAGGAAGACCTTGAAGAACAATGTTAGAAGCCCTGATATCTGCATCGAATCTCTTTTTCTCCTTATCATCAAGCTCATCATACATTTTAGGTCTGTCCATTCCGTAAATAGGAGTTCCATCTTCATTAGTATCAAGTATGTCTCTAGTCGTCTCAACTCGATATGGTCCTTCATCAATTGATTTGAGAATGTTGACACCATTTTCCTTTCCAAGGCAGTACAATCTGATTCGTTGAGCCCAAGAATCGTAGTCAGTTCTGTTAAGCATGGGTGGACGAGTATCTGAGCCAGCTGCTTGAACATCCTCGGCAACAGTGGAGATGATAGTAGGAACGTTGGTAGACATGTTAACAGATTATACGGGATTTTATAACTCTATGATTAAACCGGGAAATAGATTCTTTCACAGGATTTTACTAAATCAAGAGAAAACCGTAAACAATCACCCAAATCGCTAGAAGATACTGCACCAAGTCGCTAACACCTAATTCGCTACACCACTAAGTCGCTAGAGTCCCAAGTCGCTAAACAAATGCAAGTCGCTAAGTAGTAACTCGCTAAGCCTTAAGTCGCTAGCAAAATTTTGGCAGCAATTCGCTACTCAAGTCGCTAAAGATACAAGTCGCTAAAGAGCAACTCGCTACAGACCAAGTCGCTACCACCAAGTCGCTACCGTAGTGGAGAGTCCACTACTTGTACTGTTAATCGCTAGGTCTAAGTCGCTAGCTCCAAAATCGTAACTCGCCAAAATTGCAAAGCAAGTCGCTACGAAGAATGAAGTCTGAATGTCAAGTCGCTAGCAAGAAAACCACAAAAACATCACTTTTCAATCCAAAAACTACCCAACCACGATGATTCAAGCTTACCAAATCAAAACCTAAACACTTGTGATGATTCTAAACATAAAAGTACTATCAAAATCCAAACTTTAACACTAGAAATCACCCAAATGATGCAAAAACCACTAAACTTTTTCAAACTCAAAAACCACCTAAAAACCACTAGAAATCCAAAGATGTGCAAGATATGATCTAACCTTGGCTCTTGATACCAATTGTTGGATATTAGTTTTCACATACACATCAAACCATAACACAAAAAGGCGTATAAATGGAATTCTAGAGAGAGAAAGTTAGAGGTTTAGGGAACTTAGTAAGAGAAAGTGAAAGATATTATTATGAGCTCCAACTCTCTACCTTGGGAGGTAGAGAGTATTTATAGTCTTACAAGAATCGCCACACATCGGGCTGTGGATCAGGCATACAGTGGGTAAAGACCCGTCCGTCCTCCACGGTGTTACTTAACTAAATACTACTTAACATAAAAGAACTACGACTACGAGCTTTCTAACGATTACATATACTTGAGGTGACCGACTCTTTAATACCTGGAATTTCTAATTCCTAACATAGATGTTTCAACAAACGGTTTTCTTAGCACTACTTGGGATAAGCTATAGTTAATGACGCATCCTATATCTTCTAGGACCACAAAATCAATTAGGTAGGTGAAATTTCCTATAAAGACATGTACATCCTTGAATCTTCCCACAAAGTTGCAAACTCCACCTGGATACTTAGGGTCTCTCCTAATATCAAGTCGCTCATTCATAATGTCATTGTAGACAGCAGATGACATTACATTAATGGGAGATTCCGTATCTATGTAAGCGTGGTCGACACTCCTATATCCGATCATACAAGGGATTTTTAGGTTCCAAGGATTTCCCCTCCTAATCTTTGGGCATATCCTAATGATAGGTGATCGGGGATTATCGATTATGTATTGATGGTAAGCAACCTCTTCCTTAGTGGGGTAAAGATTGAAATAAGCACTATCCTCTTCATTTACGTCTATCCTATGCAACTCACTGGGATCTTTGATTTCATCAATGATTTGGTTGCGAAGAGAGTTGAAGGACTGATGGTCAAGTGGTTGACTTGGGCTAGGTGAGCAAAACTTAGCAAGAAAAAGGGTAGTGAGATCTTCCCAACTTGAAATAGATCCCGTGGGAAGATGAAAAAGCCATTAACTAGCTTGTTTTCTTAAAGAGAATTGGAAGAGACGCAGACGCGTGGTCTCCCGAGTGGTAGCATCGAGGTCGATGGAATCGACAATTTTAAGGAAATCCTTAAGATGCTGATTAGGATCTTCGGTACGAATTCCATGGAATGCACATCCGTTTTGCACCAACCGGATGGTGTCGGATCGCAGGGCCGTAGTTTGGGCTTGGTCGGGAAGCTCAATGGTGTTCCTATAGCCTAGGTGGTTTGGTCTCGAGTATTCACCAAGAGTACGGGCTCTTGGCGGGTCATTTGGTGGTGGGTTGATGAGTGGTGGTTGGTTATCACCTTCCATGATGAAAAGTGATGGGTGTTACGAACAAAGGTCACGAAGAAGGGGGATAGACTACGAGAAAGCTAAAAATGAGAAAAATTTACTTGATAGGAATCAAGCAAAGAAATCTAAACGAGGTGGACTACTAACTAGCTATTCTATTCCCCGGCAGCGGCGCCAAAAACTTGATAACGCTACACGCGTCGTTCGGGGTCAAAGGAACTTCCTTTTCTTCGAGCAAGTTTTATAACACCCTAGGCAGTGAACCTAATCGTTGTAGTGTAGTATTAGGGTAAGCCACGGGTATTGATATCGTTCTCTAGGGGAATAGGAATGCTAGTGAGAAGTTACTACGCTAAGGTTGGGGTTGAGGAAGATTATTTTTTATCTTTTTATATTTTTTAAGGAAAGGAAAGGTACGAATCTCGGGGTTTGGATTTGGGGGTTGGGATTTCTACCGATTACTCTACTATTCTAATTATCTAATCTAAGGTGTATGTAGTCTATGTCTAATTATTCTGTGCTCGTATGATAGTTTAAAGATGTGTTCACTTAGGTTTTATTACTCTTTAATTATCTCCTATTGATGGTTGAATTGTCACATCCTTATTCTTAATCGCGTTGTGTGTCTAAAGTCGTAGGGTATGTGTTTGTCCCTAACTCTTTGAAACTACCAAAGGGTCTTGTCTACAAAATCTCTTGGAATTATAAACTCTAACTCTAAGGTACTCTTTGGATGGTTTAGCCTACAACTACTCTAGGTGTTATAGTCCAAGGTTCACAAAGATTAATCAAGCATTAACTACACAACGAATGACCTATCGCATTACTAGATCATTAACAATTAAGATAAGAGACAACCAATCAATATTCAATAATTAAGTTTCATATTCCCTAAGCAAACACACAAGTAAATTAGCCGAACATGGAGAACATGCAAGCATACACACAAGTAACTGAAGACATAATTGAATTAATGAAGTAAAGTACTTATCTTGGTGTAAGATAGGGTTTAGAACCCTAAAATACTGTACAAGAAAGCCTTGGTTCGGTTTAGGTTTTTACTCCAAAAGACTACACACTAAAACTGAAAAATTTGGATTCTATATATAAGATTACAATCGCGACGGCGTCACCTTATGATTTGTGATGCCGTCGGGACGCCGTCATTAGGGTTTCGTCTTGGCCACGTTAGTCTTGCGACGGCGTCACCTTGTGCTTGTGACACCGTCCCCTTCAGTCTTTGACGCCGTCTGGATCAAATCTAGGCCGTCTTAGTTGCGACGGCCTACTCTTTTAAAGCCTGACACCGTCACTTGAAAATAAGCAATTTGGCTGCTGAGCCGTCACAGAAGTGCTCCGACGGCGTCGCAGTTAAGCAGTGACGCCGTCCCCTTGTATTTCAGCAGCTTGAGTGTCTCGATTCTTGACTTTGGCCATTTTCTTCGTATATCCGCGCCTTTTCGTCCAAATAAATGCCATTTCAGCAATTTGCCTTCAAGAGACCTAAAAAGTGAAAAGGAACGATATTAAGTAATAACGGATACAAAAGTGATCAAATAAGGGCTTAAACGACCCCTCAAAAAGGTACATTTTAAAACCTTATCAGTTATCACCAGCTTAGAGTTCAAGAAGAGGATATCCCTAAGACTGCGTTTAGGACTCGTTATGGACACTATGAATTCCAAGTGATGTCGTTTGGTTTGACCAACGCGCCAGCAATTTTCATGGATCTCATGAATGGAGTGTGTAAGCCATACCTGGACAAGTTTGTGATAGTATTCATAGATGACATCTTGATATACTCTAATAGTAGTGAGGAACACGAAGAGCATTTGAGGCTCATTTTAGGATTGCTGAGAGAGGAGAAGCTGTATGCCAAATTCTCTAAGTGCGAATTTTGGATTCCGTCCGTGCAATTCTTAGGTCATGTGATAGATAGTCGAGGTGTTCATGTTGACCCTGCTAAGATTAAGGCCATTAAGGAATGGGCAACTCCTAAGAACACATCAGAAATCCGACAATTTCTAGGGTTAGCAGGCTATTATAGGAGATTCATTGAGGGATTTTCCAAGATAGCTAAGCCGCTGACCAAACAATCACAGAAGGATGTTAAGTATGAATGGGGAGAAAAGGAAGAAGAAGCATTCCAACTTCTGAAGGAGAAGTTGTGTAGTGCGCCCATCCTCGCTTTGCCTGAAGGAAGCGAAGACTTCGTCGTGTACTGCAACACTTCGCATAAAGGCTTAGGTGTTGTTTTGATGCAACATGAGAAGGTGATTGCTTATGCATCCCGACAACTTAAGAAGCATGAGAAAAACTACACCACCCATGACCTTGAGTTAGGTGCTGTAGTGTTTGCTCTTAGGATTTGGAGACATTACCTGTATGGAACCAAGTGTGTAGTATTTACCGATCATAAGAGTTTGAAGCATATCTTAGATCAGAAGGAACTGAACATGAGACAACGTTGTTGGTTGGAATTGCTTAGTGATTATGATTGTGAGATTCGTTATCATCCTGGTAAGGCTAATGTTGTGGCTGATGCACTTAGTCGTTAGGAGGACATTCCACCCCTACTCGTTAGAACCTTAGGAATGACCATTTTATCGCCATTACCATCTCAAATTTTAGCCGCCCAAGCAGAGGCATTGACGGAAGAGAACCGTCGTTATGAGAATCTTCATGGAATGGTAGAAAGTGAAAACGGATTCTTGAAGCGTTCCGACGGAACATTATGCTTCAAAGACAGAAGCTGGGTACCATTTCATGGTGGAATCCATGAGTTGATTATGCACGAGTCGCATAAATCAAAATACTCTATTCATCCCAGAGCCGATAAGATGTATCAGGATCTTAAGAAACTCTATTGGTGGCCCAATATGAAAACTGATATAGCTCAGTATGTCAGTTGGTGCCTGACTTGTTCTAAAGTTAAGGCCAAACATCAGAAACCATCAGGACTTTTAGTTCAACCCGAACTCCCGGAATGGAAATGGGAGCGAATAACCATGGACTTTATCACTAAATTACTGAGAACAGTTAGCGGCAATGACGCTATCTGGGTAATCGTTGATCGTTTAACTAAGTCTGCTCACTTCTTAGCTATTAGTGAAACCAATAGTCTTGATAAGCTTGCTCGATTGTATCTTAAGGAGGTAGTATCGCGTCATGGAGTATCGATATCTATCATTTCCAATAGGGATAGCCGTTTTACATTCGACTTTTGGAGATCATTACAGACAGCATTAGGAACGAATTTGGATATGAGTACTGCTTACCATCCACAGACCGATGGTTAAAGTGAGAGAACCATTCAGACTTTAGAGGACATGCTTAGAGCATGTGTTATAGATTTCGGCAAAGGCTGGGAGAGACATCTCCCTTTGGCCAAATTCTCTTACAAAAATAGTTATCACTCTAGCATTAAGGCCTCCTCATTTGAGGCACTGTATGGCCAAAAATGTCGTTCTCCTGTTTGTTGGGCTGAAGTTGGCGAGAGTCAACTTACAGGCCCCGAACTTGTCCTAGAAACCACTAAGAAGATTGTTCAGATTCGTAATCGGTTGCAAACCGCTCGTGATAGACAAAAGAGTTATGCCGATAAGAGACATAAACCTTTAGAATTTCAGGTTGGAGATCGTGTTATGCTGAAAGTTTCTCCTTGTAAAGGAGTGATTCGTTTTGGAAAGCGTGGAAAACTCAATCCCCGATATATTGGTCCCTTTCCAATCCTGGAAAGGATCGGACCGGTAGCATACCGCCTGGAGCTACCATCGGAACTGAGTAGTGTACACAATGTCTTTCATGTTAGTAATCTTAAGAAATGTCTTTCGGAGGAAAACATAGTGGTGCCTTTAAGAGATATTCTTATTGATGAGAAATTCAATTTTGTTGAGGAACCGATTGAGATTATGGACCGTGAGATTAAAAGGCTGAAAAATAGTCGTATTCCAATTATTAAGGTTCGTTGGAACTCTCGACATGGACCGGAGTTCACATGGGAACGTGAGGACGTTTTCCGTAGGAGGTATCCTAAATTTTTCATGACAACAAGCAACTCGGAGTGAAACCCGGGACGGGTTTCTTCTGAGGCTGGGAGGCTGTGACAACTGGCAATTTAGGGAGTCTATTTTAGGTAACCGCATTATGTTAAACTAAACCGAGCTTTTGCCTTTATCACTATTTTTATAAACCATGACTTGATTTTATATCATCTATTCGTTTTTACGGATTATTTCATTATTAAATGAGTTATCGTATGAGTTTTAACTCTATTTGGTAGGCACTATTCGATTCGGCACTAGAAAAGCCTAAAACGAGAATTATTGTAACTTTTAGACCGTAACTTGAAAATTGACAAATAAATAGTCAAAACACGTGGAAAAACATAAATAACGATGATAGAAAGTTGAATGAACGTCGGAGGACACTCGTGGAACAATATATGAGCTCGGAAATGGGTAAACGGGATAGTTTACGAAAAATGACAGCTTCGACCCCTCCACTTCTACATGGCCGGCGCCCCCTCCTCTCCAAAATAATTATTTTTAAGTCCCTAGCTCCTATGTATATAAACCCACTCACCCTCATTTTTACTTCCACTTTCTCTCACTAAAAACACACACAAACCACTCTTTCTCTCTCTACTCTTTCTCTCTTCAAGAAATAAAACCCTAGCCACCACCACCACCTTGGCCGCCGCCCACCTCCAAATCAAAGATCCGGCGAGTGGTGCTACACCTCCACCACCAAATCAAAGATCTTTTCATCCTCTTTCCATCCATATATAATACTCAAACTAAAACCTTCATTAACACCCTCAAATTTAAAGATTAAGATTCGTACTTTTAGGGTTTTCATCTAATATTGCAATTGGTGCTTGAATAAGGTAAATGAAACATGTTTTGAGCTTGTTTGGGCAATAATAACCCACGTATGGATTTTTTGGGTTTCGACCTAGTATCCAAATTTGGAGCTTTTGGGTGAAACATGAAATTAAGTCTAATTAGTGTCTAAATAAACAAGTAATTAGTGTTTGGTAAGTGTGTGGTGTATCAATTTGATGGGTTTGTGCATTTTAGGTTTAGTTTCATATTTTTGGTTAAGATAGATGATGGGTTTTGTGTTTGGTTAGTGATTGAAGCTTGAATGATTGGATTTGGGTGTTGTGGAATTGATTTGGTAGTGTTTGGATTGGATTGGAGGGGTGTACGAGCCACAAAGGGTACGTACGTAGCCCTTGACTTGCGTACATGACCCACTTGGGCCATGGGTCCGGGTCGGGTCGATTTGGTAGCTTTTTGGTTGATGTAGTTGAGGTTTGGATGAGACGCATGGAGCCGAAAAGCTTCTAGAGCTTGTTTGGTTCACGTGGTCTTAACCGCGACCGTGTCATGACCATTAGGGTCATAACATTGGTTTCGAGTACATTTGGTTGATTGATTGGTTGGCGAGTTTGTTTTGAGTTGGTTTGGGATTTAATTGTGATATTGTGACTTTTACATTGAACTTGCCATATATATTGTTGACTTTGAGCTATGTCGGCATTACTTTGACTTTTTAGTCAATAGTTGACTCCGACAAAGCCGTAACATGGACTTTAGTATAATTTGGACTATTGACTGATTAAAAGCCGAGAAGTTATGACTCGTGCTCGTGGACTCGAAACGAATAACGATATGAGATTAATAATGGAATTTGACGAAATATATATTTATACATGAAAATACTAATGGACTATGAAATATAAATAATAAATAGGCTTTTGTACCAAAAATGTTGATAACAAGTTTCATCTTGTTATTTACTATTTTTAAATGGAAACTAACGACTAAATTAGAAATGTTTTGTAATAAATAAGTAATTAATGTTTCGAGTACATCAATAAATGTCAATTGTGGACATTTAATATTAGTTTAGTTTTTTTTACTTACGTTGTGTGCATGGGTTACGGATAACCTAGCATTAATAGTGTTGATCCACGTGGGTAGCGGACTTTTTAGGTTGACGAATCTAATAAGAGCCCGCTAGGTACGTTGTGTGACCTTATTAATGGGTGAATTATCCTTATGACTCTTTAGGATACGATTGATTTATGGTATAATAAGCGACACGAGTAAATAAATGAGTTTATCGAGTTGACGAATTCAATAAGGTCTACTATTTATTCCAAAACTTATTAAACTATGGAGCTTATCGTTTAGAGGTCTCATTGTGTTGCATTGAGTTATATATGGGTTATTGAGTGCATTCATAGCATCATATTGAGTCGATACACCCACATGAGGAATACCAAACACTAGGATTAAATGCTGAAACGAGATGTTTTTGGAAATAAAGAAATGGAACATATTGGGGTAGATAACGTTGATTTTGAGGAATATGTATATTAAAGTTGGTCTACATTAATAGGTTGTGCCGAGTCGATAGTTGATGTGTTGTGATACCGTTATCTTCTGCTAGTGTTTATTTGTACATTGATTGCTTGAGGTGAGTTTCATAGCCCCACTTTTATCTACGTTTTTAACTATATTGGGGTGAGAATTGATGAGTGTCTAAATACTCATCATTTTTGTACCAATTAAACTGCAAAAACATCTGAAAACACTCAGAAATGCATCAAAATGATAAAAATATCACAAATAAGTGTTTTATGTGTTTTAAATGCAAAAATATCAAAATCTGGTGAAAAACGTATCAAGTTTGCATAATTGGCAGTTTTAGTCCCCCAAGTTTCAAAAATTGTCAAAAGCAGTCCCTGGTAAAAAAAAATAAAGAAAAATATCATTTCAAGTCCCTAGGGATTCATGAGTTGTCAAAATTGGTCCTTGAGATTTAAAATTGCAAAATTACAACTTAGGTCCCTAAACTTTCAAAAATGTCATAAATGGTCCTTAGAAGTTTGAAAATGTCAACAATGGTCCTTGTGCTATTGAAACTTGTCAAAAGTGACCCTTGAAACAACTTTGATAAATTGGCAGCAATGGTCCCTCAAGTTTGGAATAATTGTTGTTTGGTCCTTGTCATTTAAAACAAGCCTTGACCCCTTTAACCTGTTTTGACCCCTGCCATAAACCATTGACCCCGTGCCATATAACCTTTTTGGACCCCTGGTCAACACCCCGGTCAAATACTCCTTTTTCCCTCCCACTGCTTATCTTCCCCACCACTTGCCCTGCAACTCTCTCCCATCACCTCACCTTATCCTTCCCCCCCTCATCATCACATCTACCAACTTTACACACCACAATTAATGCCACCCCCCCCCCAGTTGCAAATTCAGAAGCCACAGTCAAAACAGCTTTCCCGCCAAAAATTGATCAAATGGCCAATATCATCTCAACTGATCCAATAGTCCTAAAAACATATGGGATTTGCTCAGAGGACACGTGGGAAGCTTTTTGAGTATAAATGAGAGAAGAGAAGCAAGAGGAAGAGGCAGTACTTAGTTTTTTTAAATTTATGTATGTCGTTTTTATTAAATTGTCTTAGCTAGTCTCCTAATTTTGTAACTTAAAGCTTTCTTGTATTGAACTCAAGTTGTTTGATCATTATAATCTGTTTTCAAGTGTCAATTCAAGTTGTATTAACATTTCATGTTTTATGGTTTACTGTTAAAAATTTCAATTTCCTGTTCTTATATTCAAGCTCATAGTAGTTTATCTATAAATTCAAATAAGCTTAGCTAAGCTAATTATAGCTTTTGGTAAGCTTATAAGTCATTTTTAAGCAAGTTTGGTGTTTGGTCAACAAAAGTCAACTGAGAAGAGATTTTAGTTAAGCAGTTTTGGAAATGGAATGGGGTTGATGCAGTGCTGATTTGGATTGGTTTGGTATAGAATAGTGATGTTTGTTCTGGTTTATGCTGCAAAATAAGCTGGACACTTGTGAGTTTTATCCTATTTCCATTTCTCATTTAGTTTGAAAAATCTGTTGAGTTGAATCTGTGGTATTTGCTAAGTGTAAACCTGTTAATGTAGCTGTATTGAGATTATGTTGTTGCAGTTTAGTTGCTAGATTAAGCTAGTAAGCAATTAGTTTAGTTTAATTTACAAACAGTTGTATAAGTTATGTTTGGACCAGTGTGTTTAACTGAGATTGAGCTTTGGTTTGTACTTGACATTTGCACATTTAGTCTTAATATAGGTCATTTGACTCATATCTGTCTTAACTTTGCACCTTATTGCTCAAAAAGTCAAAATCACCTTTAAATTGTCCTAAATTCACAACTGTTGGAATTTTGTAAAATCAAAATCTTATTTTGTGTTTAGAATTCATAGAGATAGCTTGCATTAGGTTTAATTCATCTTAATACATCATATTCAGTTGGCAAATTAAGATCAAATCTCAAATAAGTCAACTTTTCATTATTGTCAAAAGTCAAAAACAAGTGAAAACTCAGTTTTCACCAAACTAGAGAGATTTATCATAGCTTCATTTCTGGTCCAAATCCAGTGAAACTTTGGACTTTAAAACTTCAGTTGGTCTAATTTCTTAATATGGTTTTTGTAGATTTTTGGTAATTTTGTATAAGCTCCAAATGAGCTTGTCAATTTGGTCAAATATGCCCTGTGACAGGGCATAGTCACCAGTGCAGTTCTCATAGGATCTTGCAGAGCTTGTCAAAAGCTCATAAGAGCTTTTCCAGGGCTCATCTTTGGTTTACAAGTAGCTAACCAGGTCTACTTTAGATTCCTACTTCTGGTTTTGATTTTAGCTTATTTGGGTAGCTTATTTTTAAGCTACAAAGTAGTAGGCTAAAACTGCTTTTGGCATTTAAGTTTAAAACATCAAATCTGTGTAGTGGGTATTTTAGAGGTTTAGGATAGTTGTAACTAGTTGCATTTGGGTACTTTTAGCTTATTATAGCTTCTGTAATCATTTGGTGGTCTTTTGTGCTCATTTGCTTATTCCAAGTGCTTATTTATAAGCACTTGTAACTGCAGTTTCATAATCCTACACATAAGCTATTGTTTTCATATTTTTCTTAGATTCAGTATATTATTTTAGACTTTTCCTGAATTTTTCATATTTTTCTAGCACGTCGTTACTATTTTTCTTCATTTAAAACTGTTTTAGGCATTTTTAATTAGCTTTTATTACAATTAAATCAGGAAAACTTCAAAAAAATAAGTTTTCAATTTTCCTAGGTTAAGATAAATATAAAAAGCAAAAAAATAATTTTTCCAGATTTTTCATAGTTTAATTTGTAATTTTTAGAAATTTAATTAGTTTTAAATAGTATTGAATTCATAGAAAATAGAAAAATAATCAGAAAAATACAAAATTAGTTTTGAAAATTCTCTTTAGTTATTTTAGATTTTTCTAAGTCATAATTTCATTTTTCTAGCTTTATTTCATATTTTCTTGTATTTTAGGGTATTATTAAATAGGTAAAAATAGTTTTTAATTAATAATAATTAAATAAATAGTCATAAAAATAATTTTCTTTTTCTAAAAATTTTCTCTTATCATTAGGATTGTAAAAAGTTCATTTTTATATTTTTAGGACTAATATTGTTTCAGTTCGCATTTTCTTTTGTACGTTACGTAGTTTTTAAGTTAAATTTGTAATCAAAAACATCAGTTTAAATATAGTGATAGCGTTTATTTAATATAATTTATCTTTTTAATTTTCTTTAATTTGCATTTAAGCCCCTGTAATTTGTATACTCTTTCTTTAGTTATAATCAATCAAAACCCTTTTTCATTCAAATTCTCTCGATCACTATACGTTTGACTATTCTCGCACAGCTCGTTGGGACTTAACGACCTGGGGAAACACTATACTCTCCTGGACTTCATTGCATTTGTGTCTGAACTGTTTTAAGTTTCTTACGGTTAGCCATTCACAAGTGGCTAGCTTGTGTGAGATAACTTGACGGTTTAGCACCAATCAAATTTTGGCGCCGCTGCCGGGGAGCTGTGCTAATTATCTTCCGTTTAGCAGATTAGTGATTTGAATATTCACTCTTTGTTCATACCATCTATCTATATCTATATATATTTTCTTATAAAAAAATCCAAAAACCCAAAAACATCCAAAAACGTATAAAACACAAAAATATTTTCTTTTTGTTTCTATATATATATCAAAGATAAAAATACAAAAAGATTTTTCGTTTTCTTTGTTTAATAATAACAACATAAAAAATTACCACCGCAAACCAAGGCAGTGTACTACCTAACTGGGGGTACGACCATAATAAGTTCCCGAACCAAAGATTAAAACTTGCCTTTGTGTCCTTGTGAGTGGTGTACCTTTTTCAAAAAAGCCATTCATCTTGTGATTATTGGTTTAAGTTCAGTGTTGTTTTGCCTCGATTTTGTTTTAATTGGATTTGTTGTTATATCTACTTTTCAAAACCAGAAAACCCAAAAAGATTCTTCTTACCCCATTTTTACCATTTTCATAATTCCTTTCCTTAACTCTGAGATCTCTTAGAGTTAACTCTAGTGTATGCGCACTCGCTCTTCCAGGCCTGTGAGCCCATTTCGTGAGCTTGTCAGGATTCCAAGAAGGCGTGTTAGACTTTCTCCCATCAGTCGGATCTGTGATCCGGACTGCTCACACTACTTCCGTTATCATGGCGGAAGAACGTCCTATGTGTGAGCTTCTCCAGGCACCCATCGACGGGTATGGAGATGCTATTGTTATCCCAGCCATTGTGGCTGAAAATTTTGAACTCAAAACCGGTTATCTGAATCTTGTAACCTCAAGTCAATTCTATGGTTTTAAGAGGGATGATCCTCATGCTCATATTCGATGGTTTAATAAGATTGCATCTACCATCAAATACAAGAATGTCCCTACAGATGCTGTCAAGCTTCTTCTTTCCCATTTTCCTTGAGGGCAAGCCCGGATTTGGCTCAAAAACAACCCCTAAATCAATCGAAACATGGGAAGACCTGGTAAAGAAATTTGTGAACGAGTTTTATCCACCTTCCAAAACCACGAGTCTTAAAAATGAAAGCATCAAGTTTACACAAAAGTTTGATGAACCCTTCAGTGAATCGTGGGATCGTTTTAAGGAGTTGCTCCGCAAATGTCCTCACCACGGTTTCTCCGAGTTGATGCAACTCGATACTTTCTATAATGGAGTGAGTCAATCTGATCAAGATTCTTCAATTCCTCCGTGGAGGAAATTTCTTGAGCAAAACTGTCAAAGAAGCTTTGACGATAATTGAAAACAAGTCTAAAGTCCGCACTGCACGAAGCAAACCGGTTGTTTCCCAAGTCGGTGTTGGTCCTTCTACTTCATCGCCCGTGAGTCAGTCTAGCACCGATGCTAAGATTGACAAACTCATGGAAGCAATTCAAGCTTTGGTTCTCTCCAACCAAAAGAAAGTTTCTTTTCCACAAACTTCACCTCTTGCTGAAGTTAAGAAAGTGGAAGTCTGTGTTACTTGTGGTGGCCCCCATGCCTATTACGACTGTATGGCCACCGAGGGTAACCCTTTTGAAGCAAACGCTGTGGGCGGGATTTCCAATTCAGGAGGCAACCAATATCGTGCTCCTATGGACCCAAACCACCGTCCTAACCACTACCCTGGACCACCCGGTTTCAACCAAAACCAAAACCGTAATCAAAATCAGAATAGACCAAACCAAGGTTTTCAAAACCAAGGTAATTTTAGTCAAAATAACGGTTTTCAAAATCAAAGTCAAAACTTCCAACACCAAGGAAATTTTAATAGAAACCAAGGTCAGGGAAATTTCAACCCTGGGTACTTTCATGGCAATAATCAAGGAAATTTTCAAAATCAAGGTCCTAATCCAAACAATAGAGGCCAGAATTTTCCTGTGCAAAATCAATCCATTGTTCCAACTGGACCATCATCGATGAGTTTTGAAGCAATTCATGAAATCCCAAGAGGAAATGAATATGTTGTTGGTTAGCCGATTCTGACATTAAGAATTCTTTAAATGATCGACCCTGGGCTCGGTACTCTACCTAGCAACACGATCGCTAATCCGAGGGGCGATGCAAAGGCGATCACAACCAAGTGGTGCTTCAGTATGATGGACCGCTATTCCTACTACCTCTTCTTCTTCTCTCCGAAGGTAGTGGAAAGTGAACTGGGCGACAAAGGACAAGGAACTTCCTACTAATAACGGAGGTACCAGCAATGTCCATCCTCAAGTTGTCCCGAAACCCAAAACCAAACCTGGAGTTGTCTTTGAACCTCCGGTTGAAAACCCCAAATCCAAAACTTCTATTCCTTACCCATCACGTTTAAATGAGCAAAAGCTCCGCGAAAAAGCCAGTCATCAAATGGAAAAATTCTTTCAAATTTTCCAAGAACTACATTTTGACATAAGCTTTGCGGATGCTATCATGCTGATGCCCAAGTTTGCATCAACTCTCAAACACATGTTAAGCAATAAGGAAAAACTGTTTAAAATGGCTAAAACTCCTTTGAACGAGAACTCGCTCAGCAGGATAAAGAAGCTTCGAGAAGCTTGGAGATCCTGGAAAATTTCTTCTTCCTTGTGTTTTTCCAGGGATGATTGAATTCTTTGCCCTTGCCGATCTTGGTGCAAGCATCAATCTGATGCCTTATTCAGTATGGAAGAAACTTTCTTCCGAACTTATTCCTACCTACATGACTCTTGAGCTTGCAGATCGTTCTATATCGCGTCCTCTTGGCATCGCCGAGGATGTATTTGTGAAAGTAGGAAAGTTCCATTTTCCAGCTGACTTTGTGGTTGTTGATTTCGATGCCGATCCTCGGGTTCCTCTCATTGTTGGAAGAGGATTCCTGAGAACGGGCCGTGCTCTCATTGATGTATTTGAGCAAGAAATCACGTTACGTGTGGGTAATGAAGCTGTTACCTTTAACCTTGATCAAACTTCAAGGTACTCCTCAAATTATGATACTGAATCAATTAATCGAGTTGATTTAATTGATATTGCTTCAGAGGAGTACTCTCAAGAGTTTCTTGGTTATCATCATAATTCTGTGAGTGGGGATTCCACCACATCTTCTCAACCAATCATTGCCGACTCTTCCCCCTCTCTCACCCCGTTTGAGGGAGGTGACTTCTTTCTGGAAGAGATCGATGAGTTTCTTGCTATTGATGAATCAATTCCGCCTGGAATTGATGGTGTTTATGATTCGGAGGGAGATATCCTTTATCTCGAGCAATTGTTAAATGAAGATCCATTACCTTCGCTCCCTCCGAAAGAGATCACAATTGAGGAAATCAAATCAGTACAAACTTCTACTGAAGAATTTCTCGAGGTTGAACTTAAGGACCTACCTCCTCATCTCGAGTATGCATTCTTGGGGGTGATGATAAATTACCCGTCATAATTGCTAAAGACTTAACTGAGGAGGAGAAGACTGCTCTCATAAAGGTCTTGAAGTCACACAAGCAAGCAATTGCTTGGAAACTCTCCGACATTAAGGGTATTAACCCTGAGTTTTGTACTCACAAAATCTTGATGGAGGATGACTTCAAGCCAGCAGTCCAACATCAGAGAAGGGTGAATCCTAAGATTCATGAGGTTATCAAACAAGAAGTTCTCAAACTCCTTGATGCCCGTCTAATTTACCCGATCTCTGATAGTCCTTGGGTTAGCCCAATTCACTGTGTTCCAAAAAAGGGTGGCATAACTGTTGTCACAAATGAAGATAACGAGTTAATTCCAACTCGATTGGTTACGGGATGGCGTGTGTGTATTGACTATCGCAAGTTAAACGAAGCCACCCGTAAAGACCATTTTCCTCTACCCTTCATGGATCAGATGCTTGAGAGATTAGCAGGGAACGAATACTATTGTTTCCTAGATGGTTTCTCGGGTTATTTTCAGATCCCCATTGATCCGCAGGATCAAGAAAAGACCACATTCACCTGCCCATACGGAACTTTCGCCTACAGACGTATGCCTTTTGGCCTATGTAATGCTCCTAGCACGTTCCAACGATGTATGATGGAAATTTTCCACGACATGATCGGGGAAACAATGGAGGTGTTTATGGATGACTTCTCGGTCATTGGGGACTCATTTCAGACATGTCTCTCCCATTTAGATAAAATGCTAAAACAGTGTGAAGACACCAATCTCTGTCTAAATTGGGAGAAGAGCCACTTTATGGTCAAAGAAGGCATAGTCCTTGGCCATAAGATTTCCTAAAACGGGATTGAGGTAGATAGAGCAAAAGTTGATGTTATTGCTAAATTGCCTCATCCCACTACCGTCAAAGGTATTAGGAGTTTTCTTGGTCATGCCGGGTTTTATCGCAGATTCATACAAGATTTTTCTAAAATCGCTCGGCCTATGACCCATCTTCTTGAAAAAGATGCTCCTTTTATCTTCTCACCTGAGTGCATCGAAGCTTTTGAAACATTAAAGAAAAAGCTTACGGAAGCACCCATTCTAGTTGCCCCCGACTGGGATTTACCCTTTGAGCTCATGTGCGATGCAAGTGATTTTGCTATCGGTGCAGTCTTGGGGCAACGAAAACCAAGCATTTTCAGCCTATCCACTACGAGTAAAACTATGATGAAGCTCAAACCCATTACACCACACGAAAAAGAATTATTAGCTGTGGTGTATGCGTTTAAAAAGTTTCGGCCATACCTCATATTGACCAAATGCGTGGTGTATACGGATCACTCGGCTCTCAAATATCTCTTTGCAAAACAAGATGCAAAGCCGAGATTGCTCCATTGGGTTCTCCTCCTACAAGAATTTGATATCATTATACGTGATAAAAAGGAGCTGAGAACCGGCCTGATCATCTATCCCATCTAGAAAACCCTCACCAGGATGTGTTCGAGAAAAAGGAAATAAACGAAACATTTCCTCTCGAAACACTCAATGTGGTTTCTTTTCGTGGAGACTCTTCTACCCCATGGTTTGCTGACTTTGCAAATTACCATGCGGGTAACTTTGTGGTGAACGGGATGTCGTCCCAACAGAAAAACAAATTCTTTAAAGATGTAAAACATTATTTCTGGGACGACCCCTACTTATTCAAAATTTGCGCGGATCAAGTCATCAGGCGATGTGTGTATGGTAAGGAAGCCATTGACATTCTCAAGGCTTGCCATTCTGGACCTACTGGGGGACATCATAGCCCCAACTACACTGCCAAGAAGGTGTTTGATTCCGGATTCTATTGGCCCACGATTTACAAGGATGCCCACGAATTTGTCAAAACCTGTGACGCTTGTCAACGTCACGGGAATATCTCACAAAGAAATGAAATGCCGCAAAACGCCATTCAAGTGTGTGAGATTTTTGACATCTGGGGCATTGACTTTATGGGACCATTTCCATCATCTCGAGGAAACAAATACATACTCGTGGCCGTTGACTATTTATCAAAATGGGTTGAAGCTAAGGCTTTGCCTACCAACGATGCCCGAGTGGTTGTGAAATTCTTAAAATCTCTTTTTGCTAGGTTTGGAACTCCACGAGCTATAATCGGTGATCGTGGTACGCATTTCGCAATGACCGTTTGATAGAGTCATGCAAAAGTATGGTGTAACCCACCGTCTCTCTTCTGCGTACCACCCCCAAACAAGTGGGCAAGTGGAAGTTTCCAACCGGGGGATTAAAAGAATTCGGAGAGGACAGAGGCGAAAACCGTGCCTCTTGGTCGGATAAGCTAGATGACGCAATCTGGGCCTTCCGTACAGCTTATAAAACACCCATCGGGTGTACTCCATACAAGCTTGTATACGAGAAGGCGTGTCATCTGCCGGTTGAGCTTGAGCACAAGGCATACTGGGCCTTGAAACATGCCAATTTCGATATTCAGACATGGTGATCACCGAAAATTTCAAATGAATGAATTAAATGAACTCCGTGATCAAGCATACGAGAACTCTTTGATCTACAAAGAAAAGACAAAGAAGATTCATGACTCAAAGATCAAAAACCGCGTTTTCAACGTCGGTGATCGAGTCCTTCTTTTCAACTCAAGATTGAAGATTTTCTCAGGAAAACTAAAATCCCGCCGGTCTGGACCATTCACCATCACTAAAGTATTTCCATATGGAACCATTGAGTTATCTCAACCCGATGGTCCAAACTTTAAAGTGAATGGTCATCGGTTGAAGCATTATTTTGGAGAGGACATTCCTCCTGTGGTTGTCCCGGATCTACAAACTTTCCCCATGAACCAATGAATGCGGGGATCGAGTCAAGCTAGCGACTCGGGAATCAAAAACAGTAGCATGATACATGGGTTTTCACCCGTGTGTACCACCCTAGTGTGGGGGAGTTGCCCCCCGCTGTTGTATATAAGAGTATCCAAAAAAAAAAAAAAAAAATCTTGCTAAATAATGGCCGTAGTATTTCCCTTTTACGTTCTATGTTTCGGCATAACCGCCGGTACTTTGAATATTGAGGGCAATATTCATTTCTAGTGTGGGGGAATTCTCACGAATTTTATCATGTAATTATACCACCCAATTCCCCATTTTTGGCCAAATTTTTTTTTTGTAGTAACTGTTTTGCACTTACTCAGCTTATGGTTATCAGTCCGCCATGTCTAATAAACAAAAGAATTGGCTAATCCAGGAGCAAACGGCTCTTGGTAAAGATATCTCAAATCCGTTGTCGGCTTGCAATTTGCCCAAAATTGTATGGTATTCAGCTCACCATATCCTTAAAAGTGAAGAGTTGGCTAGCCCGCAAGTTTATGGCTTGTGGTAAAGGCGGTGGAAAAACCATAATTGGTAATCAGCTCACCAAAGATATTTTATCTAAGAGTTGGCTAGTCCAGAAGCAAACGGCTTCTGGTAAAGACAAATCAAATCCGTTGGAAGCTGGTGATTTGCTCAAAATCATTTGGTTATCGGTGTACCAAGGTTCTTACTTGAACTGAAACATTTGGCTACTCCAGAAGTAATGGCTTTTGGTAAAGAGATGAAATCCATTAATTTTTCTCAAAACATTGCTAGGGACTAGCAATATCTTAGTGTGGGGGATTGATGAGTGTCTAAATACTCATCATTTTTGTACCAATTAAACTGCAAAAAATCTGAAAACACTCAGAAATGCATCAAAATGATAAAAATATCACAAATAAGTGTTTTATGTGTTTTAAATGCAAAAATATCAAAATCTGGTGAAAAACGTATCAAGTTTGCATAATTGGCAGTTTTAGTCCCCCAAGTTTCAAAAATTGTCAAAAACAGTCCCTGGTAAAACAAAATAAAGAAAAATATCATTTCAAGTCCCTAGGGATTCATGAGTTGTTAAAATTGGTCCTTGAGATTTAAAATTGCAAAATTACAACTTAGGTCCCTAAACTTTCAAAAATGTCATAAATGGTCCTTAAAAGTTTGAAAATGTCAACAATGGTCCTTGTACTATTGAAACTTGTCAAAAGTGACCCTTGAAACAACTTTGATAAATTGGCAGCAATGGTCCCTCAAGTTTGGAATAATTGCAGTTTGGTCCTTGTCATTTAAAACAAGCCTTGACCCCTTTAACCTGTTTTGACCCCTGCCATAAACCATTGACCACCTGCCATATAACCTTTTTGGACCCCTGGTCAACACCCCGGTCAAATACTCCTTTTTCCCTCCCACTTCTTATCTTCCCCATCACTTGCCCTGCAACTCTCTCCCATCACCTCACCTTATCCTTCCCCCCCTCATCATCACATCTACCAACTTTACACACCACAATTAATGCCACCCCCCCCCTGTTGCAAATTCAGAAGCCACAGTCAAAACAGCTTTCCCGCCAAAAATTGATCAAATGGCCAATATCATCTCAACTGATCCAATGGTCCTAAAAACAGATGGGATTTGCTCAGAGGACACGTGGGAAGCTTTTTGAGTATAAATGAGAGAAGAGAAGCAAGAGGAAGAGGCAGTACTTAGTTTTTTTAAATTTATGTATGTCGTTTTTATTAAATTGTCTTAGCTAGTCTCCTAATTTTGTAACTTAAAGCTTTCTTGTATTGAACCCAAGTTGTTTGATCATTATAATATGTTTTCAAGTGTCAATTCAAGTTGTATTAACATTTCATGTTTTATGGTTTACTGTTAAAAATTTCAATTTCCTGTTCTTATATTCAAGCTCATAGTAGTTTATCTATAAATTCAAATAAGCTTAGCTAAGCTAATTATAGCTTTTGGTAAGCTTATAAGTCATTTTTAAGCAAGTTTGGTGTTTGGTCAACAAAAGTCAACTGAGAAGAGATTTTAGTTAAGCAGTTTTGGAAATGGAATGGGGTTGATGCAGTGCTGATTTGGATTGGTTTGGTATAGAATAGTGATGTTTGTTCTGGTTTATGCTGCAAAATAAGCTGGACACTTGTGAGTTTTATCCTATTTCCATTTCTCATTTAGTTTGAAAAATCTGTTGAGTTGAATCTGTGGTATTTGCTAAGTGTAAACCTGTTAATGTAGCTGTATTGAGATTATGTTGTTGCAGTTTAGTTGCTAGAATAAGCTAGTAAGCAATTAGTTTAGTTTAATTTACAAAACAGTTGTATAAGTTGTGTTTGGACCAGTGTGTTTAACTGAGATTGAGCTTTGGTTTGTACTTGACATTTGCACATTTAGTCTTAATATAGGTCATTTGACTCATATCTGTCTTAACTTTGCACCTTATTGCTCAAAAAGTCAAAATCACCTTTAAACTGTCCTAAATTCACAACTGTTGGAATTTTGTAAAATCAAAATCTTATTTTGTGTTTAGAATTCATAGAGATAGCTTGCATTAGGTTTAATTCATCTTAATACATCATATTCAGTTGGAAAATTAAGATCAAATCTCAAATAAGTCAACTTTTCATTACTGTCAAAAGTAAAAAACAAGTGAAAACTCAGTTTTCACCAAACTAGAGAGATTTATCATAGCTTCATTTCTGGTCCAAATCCAGTGAAACTTTGGACTTTAAAACTTCAGTTGGTCTAATTTCTTAATATGGTTTTTGTAGATTTTTGGCAATTTTGTATAAGCTCCAAATGAGCTTGTCAATTTGGTCAAATATGCCCTGTGACAGGGCATAGTCACCAGTGCAGTTCTCATAGGATCTTGCAGAGCTTGTCAAAAGCTCATAAGAGCTTGTCCAGGGCTCATCTTTGGTTTACAAGTAGCTAACCAGGTCTACTTTAGATTCCTACTTCTGGTTTTGATTTTAGCTTATTTGGGTAGCTTATTCTTAAGCTACAAAGTAGTAGGCTAAAACTGCTTTTGGCATTTAAGTTTAAAACATCAAATCTGTGTAGTGGGTATTTTAGAGGTTTAGGATAGTTGTAACTAGTTTCATTTGGGTACTTTTAGCTTATTATAGCTTCTGTAATCATTTGGTGGTCTTTTGTGCTCATTTGCTTATTCCAAGTGCTTATTTATAAGCACTTGTAACTGCAGTTTCATAATCCTACACATAAGCTATTGTTTTCATATTTTTCTTAGATTCAGTATATTATTTTAGACTTTTTCTGAATTTTTCATATTTTTCTAGCACTGTTTACTATTTTTCTTCATTTAAAATTGTTTTAGGCATTTTTAATTAGCTTTTATTACAATTAAATCAGGAAAACTTCAAAAAAATAAGTTTTCAATTTTCCTAGGTTAAGATAAATATAAAAATCAAAAAAATAATTTTTCCAGATTTTTCATAGTTTAATTTGTAATTTTTAGAAATTTAATTAGTTTTAAATAGTATTGAATTCATAGAAAATAGAAAAATAATCAGAAAAATACAAAATTAGTTTTGAAAATTCTCTTTAGTTATTTTAGATTTTTCTAAGTCACAATTTCATTTTTCTAGCTTTATTTCATATTTTCTTGTATTTTAGGGTATTATTAAATAGATAAAAATAGTTTTTAATTAATAATAATTAAATAAATAGTCATAAAAATAATTTTCTTTTTCTAAAAATTTTCTCTTATCATTAGGATTGTAAAAAGTTCATTTTTATATTTTTTGGACTAATATTGTTTCAGTTCGCATTTTCTTTTGTACGTTACGTAGTTTTTAAGTTAAATTTGTAATAAAAAACATCAGTTTAAATATAGTGATAGCGTTTATTTAATATAATTTATCTTTTTAATTTTCTTTAATTTGCATTTAAGCCCCTGTAATTTGTATACTCTTTCTTTAGTTATAATCAATCAAAACCTTTTTTCATTCAAATTCTCTCGATCACTATACGTTTGACTATTCTCGCACAGCTCGTTGGGACTTAACGACCTGGGGAAACACTATACTCTCCTGGACTTCATTGCATTTGTGTCTGAACTGTTTTAAGTTTCTTACGGTTAGCCATTCACAAGTGGCTAGCTTGTGTGAGATAACTTGACGGTTTAGCACCAATCAAGAATCATGCTACCATTTTTGGACCGTTAAAACTATTTGGATTTGCTTATATGCTTGACTGTTTAGATAGATGTGCGGTTGTTGTTGCCTTAGTCTAGGTTTAACCGTGCCTAACTAAGAATAGACTTCTACCTCGACCTAGTCCGGGGTTGGCATTTCTTCTAGATTTTGCCACGACAGTGCTGGACTAGAGTCGCGGGGCCCGAGTAATCCCTGGATGCGGGATATGATTAGAGATCCGGGTAGGATCAGTGTGTGAAACGGTATTTATCTATCTAGGTTTTGCATAGCAAATCAACTCTTACAGGTCCACTATGATTTTGTTGAACTTAAACCTATGAACTCACCAGCGTAAGCTGACCTTTTAGCATAATTTCTCAGGTATTTGAGAGATGTTTGGATTATGTGATTGGTGGAAGCTTGGCAAGAAGGTGGGGTTGAAGGATCATTTCTGACTCTGATAAACTTTGGGGACCTATTTTATTAAATCATGTGTTGGGCCTAATATTTACACTTTTGGATTAAATGTTTTAAATAACTAAATTTTGGATTGGTTTTGAGTGTTAAATGACTATCTTTTTTCTATATTTGTGTGCGATACCAATCCAATAGTAAAGCCCCGAAAACTTGATTAAGTCTTCCGCTGTACCGAGATTTGGGGGTGTTACACCTTCCTTGCCCTACTCCACTCCCCGAGTCACCTACTCAAGAGTTCGTAATCACTACATGACACCGACTCCTTATGGTGGAGAAACCTTCACAACGTTGCCTACTCTTTTTCCGGTACTAGGCTAACCACCGGGTTCTTTCACACCAAGGTGAACCACACCTAACACAACGTCGCCTACCCTTTATCCGGTACTAGGCTAAGTACCGAGTTCCGTTACAATGGAGGAACTACTACCCAACACTACACCATTTAACTAACCCCAAAGGAGATCTACTCCTTATAATGTCAACAAGGATAACTATATCCTTTGACCCAATACTAATCTATCTTGTACATCGAATCACACCATATCGAATGTACATCTTCGGCACTTTTCACTAACGCCTTTAACTAGATCTTCAAGAAACCCTTCACTAATGTCTTGTGACTTGACTACTAGGCACCCTTCACTAATGCCTACAATACGGACGATCGACGCCTTTCACTAATGTCTTCAACACTACACTTCTTAAAAGAAAGAAAAGAACCATCAACAAGAGGACTTCAGTAGTCTTGATGATGAGGAAGTATGGCAACTCATGGACTTGAGCTTGCTTGACTTCAAAGGTGGTGATCTCGCCTTTAAGAGGAACCTAGAGAATCACACAAAAACAAAACTACAAACATAGATCACTTGGATCTGGGGTTAGAGAATTTATAACTCAAGGGGAAAGAATGTTAGAAAGGGTTGAGAAACAATGATGTTAGGTCACCATATTAGTAACACAAGCATCAATAGAAGAAATAGATGAAGAAATGATCGGTTGAACAACACACACAAACACTATGCGTATGAATATAATGAAAGGTTATGCGTAGCAATAGTGAAAGAGAATGAATTGAACAACCAACCCTCAAGTGAGGGTTATTACAAAGTATTTATAGGAGAGGGAGCTAGGGCAACACTCCTAGTCCCTTCCTTTCCTTTTTGGACTTGGGCCTAGGCTTATGGGCCTTCTACATAAGCCTAAGCTAATAACAAACATAAAGGCCATAATTAAGCTAACTATTACATTTAATTACTAACACTTGAAATCATGTTTAGGAGTGATTCCAACAATCTCCCCCTAAGTGTTAGTGATTTGAAAAATATGAACGGTGAAGGTGCTGATGTAATAGTAGCTTGGACGTCTTCTGACATTCTTCTTTCTTGTGAGAAGAATTGCCTTGATTCGAACAATCTCCCCAGTGTAGAGAAATTGTCTTCTTTGAACAGTTCTGCTTTTACGTCATCATTATCTTTGTTCTTTGATCATTGTTCTTTGTGATGGTAGTAATAGTATGTTGTTGTTGTCTGCATCAAATCTGCCTCAGGTCTGCTTCGTTGCTCCAGTGTCTCCACGTCATTCTTCAACATGCTCACACGCTCTTTGACGTTGGATTTCAGTACTTATGAAGTTCTTTAAGTCTTTAACTTTGTAGATTCTTTGACTTGATGAAGAATCATTCTGACTTTTGTGTTTACTTTTGAGAGAACTTCCATTAGTGATGATGTTGGCATGAGCATGTGAAGAATCTGCACGATCAATCCGCTCCAGAGCTTCCATAAGAAGAAAACATAAGAAAGGTTAGTAATAAGCGGATTCCGGCACTTACAAGTTTGAACTTCGAGAGTGTTAACAACATAGTGTGAAAACACAACTCTAATTCTCACAAAGGCCGTTCCTAAACTGGAGTCCCACAAGTGAGATAACGTGATGTACCGAAGTACATCTACAGTTCAGATGAGTCGCTGAGGTACACTGAAGCATCACCTCACGACTGTAGACCGTTTGAGATACACTAAGCGTAATCCACGGGGAGTTACCGAAGTGACCTGCTGTCAGGGCTGTTTGATGTTGACCCTGGTAGGAGTTTCCATTCAATCACTGAGGATCACAGTTGTGAACCTCTCATAAATGTTCTCGACAGATTGCTAAGATCTGTGAAGGACTCGATAACGTACCATTGATGTTCTTATTGTTGAACAACAAGTGATGAAATGTCAAGTGTACCTAAGAGATCTTTTGATGAATCTCTTAGCTCTAGACTCAATAGTGCGTTTTGGTTTTCCTGAGCGGAGACTAGGGAGAGGGTCTCCTTCTTCAATGTCAGCCATCTCTAAGAGAAAGCCGATAGATTATGTAGGGTTCCCTGTGAGAATGAAACAAGCTTCTGTTGATAGAAACTTGAGTGGCTAAGAAGGTTTAGTGCATGCGTCACTGGGTCCATGATGACTTTTAATCTTCAATACCGGCATCATCAAGTGACAACCAGTAGCATATGAATTGAACCCGGTGTCTGCCCTAAGTTGAATAATTTGGAGGGCTATTTCTTTTCACCCTTTTCTTTGCATTTCTTTTTAATTCTTCAACTCCTTCTTTCTCAGTTTCTCATATTCTCCTTTTTATAATCATACCTAAGGACTTCTAATTCTAACTATTGGTAGTGTCCTTGGGTAGATCCCTCCGCCTCTGGCGGATCATAGGACGGTTATTCCTAACCTTAATAACCTTATAACTCCATTGCCATAAAACCATTTTCATGAAAATCTCTCGAAGTGTTTGTGAATGAAAAACATGTTTGAACACTTCAAGAGTTTTAGATTTTCAAAAATACTCCCCCTCCACATGTGCTTAAGAGTTTTGACAGAAATCTGCACAGTGAGGAAGGAGCGCGTACTTTTTGAATTGATCGAATCAAGATAGACAATTCCTTGCGAGACACGATTACGTTGCATAGTTAAAGAGATACATTGTCAGCTTTTAGGTGACAACTAGCTCTAATAACCACCTTGAAGATGTGGACAACCCCGAAAGGTTGTCATACCCATCAAAGTTCATGTCTATCAAGAGCTTCTCGAATGGGTACAATTTACTTGGACAAGTCTTGGAAGATAAATCTTTTCAATGTATGACTGTTCAGATCCCGTCAATTCATGGGTTGAAGTCTTTTCACACGAGGATTCAACTAGAAAAACACACCATATTTCTTATCAAATATTTTTCTCCCCCTAAAAAATGGCATATAAATGTTATTTTTGAAGAAATGTTGAGAATAAATATGACCATTTTGAGTTTTGTGGGAAGATTACACAAAGAAAATTTTGGTGAACAAAGTATTTAAGTCAAATACTCCCCCTCAACAAGTGATATAAACGGTTGAGGTTTTGAAAATCATAAGGGGAAGTACTTGTTCTTTTGAGCAAAACCTTTGAAAAAAGAAAGGTTTGATTGGTTTTACTCAAAAGTAAGAGGCTTTCGCTCCTTTTATAAGGATTGTGGCACTTATTACAAGGGTCCTTTTATAAAATATAAAATCACACATCCAAATTTATAAATGAAGAAACAGATCAAGTACCGTAGTCATAACCAGAATGCGAATGAAAGTTGGTTGATGTCCTCTTCACATCCCGTAGTTCTCTCTTTGGAGCCCAATGAGGTCCGTGAAGTTGACACGGTTCGATATGATTCAACAAAGAAGTTGTAAATCTTCTACACGTTCCTTGATCACTATGCTTCTGATGAAGATAAGTAAGGACTTGATGAATTCACGTTAAATTTCTGTCGATAATTGTCTCATTCGTCCCTGTACTTTGGCAAGATACAGATCTTCAATGTCGTTGAGAGACAAATTCTCAAAGTACGCTTCACAGAATGCATAATTCCTTTCGTCTTGTCTTTTGACCACGATATTCTTGAGGAAAGTGTAGTCCCATTTAGACGAAAGATCAACATGCTTAATAGCAACGATCCCTTTAGTACTATACATTGCATGTTGAGACTTTCGAACCTAGTAGCTCTTGTAGTAGATTCGTCGGCGTTCTGGCCAATGGTGAATCCCGTACATTGCATCGACGTCATACTGTTCCACATTGTTAGAAAACATGTGAGTAGCCTTTTCTTCGATGGCTATGCAGTTGGAGTATATGGCTGCCGGGAACGGAAGTGTAAGGGATGTAGCATATTTCCTTGAACCATCGCCACCGTGTAGAAGGAATTCCAAATCTTTGTTGAAGAAGTATCGAAATGGAATCTTTGGCTGATCTGGTCGGCCAATCGTTGGTAGAGGTTTAGACCAGTCGGTGTAGTATGGAGGGTTATCTGTTTACTTCAGGGTTGAGCCAATCAATGTTGTTCGACATGGCTCGTGCTATGTTTTGAAGGTGATACTCAACTTCAATAGCACTTTCCGAGCTGTATTTGAGTATTTGAAAAGCTTCATTCTTGATTCGTTTCAACTCTGATTTCGTCATCTTCTTCACTCGGAATTTTTCTTGCAGTAACTTTGCATGCTCCAATGTACTACACTCTGTAGCATCTTGACCTTCAGCTGGGTAGGGAGTAGAATCAACAAGTTTAGAGAACCATTCAAATTCAGTGTCATCCTCGTCTAGCCATGAGACAACGTCAGCCTTAGGCGCCTTCTTCTTCTTTTTCTTAGGTCTGGATGAGGATTCTGGTTTCTTGGTTGTGTCAGGAGAGATGGGTTGTTGTTGGGGCTCAGGGATTTCCTCATCGTCACCACCCGTATACTCAAAGTGATCACCAGTTTTCTGAGTCTGAGGTGGTAACTCAGAATCCTGAGGTTTTTCAGTAGAAGAGAGAGGAGGAGATCGTGGTTGAGCTGGATTCCGTTGGGGTGGAGGTTGCATTGAAATTGATTCACCAGTTTTCTTCGGACGTTTAGGCTCATCATTCTTATCCTTATCCTTATCCTTATCTTCATCGTCTCTTGGACGTTTAGGCCTTTGAGCTTCTTCTCTGCATGCTGATTTGAGTTGGTATTCCAGCAATGCATCAAACAATTTACCTTCGTAAAAGGTAAATGTGGCAGATCTTTTAGACATTTGAGCTACGAGTCTGTTAACCAATTCAACATCTGAGAATATTATGGGATCAACTGGGTTGATGTTTACGTGCATTGGTGTTGATCTCATAGTTTGCTTGGCCAAATGCAATAGATTCGAATAGAGTTGTTTGGTAAACATCTCCTTTGTAACTCCAGGAACGATGTCAAGAAGGAACTTGTAAGTGTAACCTCTGATCATCTCGTTCATTTCCCCTTGAAGATCACGTTGCATGAACTTCTGGACATATTCCCTTTCAGCTTGCATCTTGTCATTCTCATCATGAAGACACTGTAACTGATCAGCGAGAAAATTCAGCTTCTTGTAAAGCACGTCTTTCTTTCTGACTTGGTTGACAGCTTTAACGATTCGTGTCTTAGATTAAGAGATCCAAGAGGCAGTTGGCTTCTTCACTGATTTGGATGTGGATCTGTTTGATCTTTTGGATGGTGGTGGTGAAGAATGAGAAGACGAGTCTGATGATGATGAGACGTGAGGAGACTCGGGGTCCTTAGGTGGTTCAGAAGTGACCTCCTTAGAACGTGCGGGACTGTCTAGAAGAAAATGATCATAGGCGGTTTCTTCTTCATTTCCAGACTTAGTGATATGTGTCTAATTACACATATATTTTACTTAGTATAAACCCACAAAACAACCAAAAACACACAAATAACCAAACAAATGTTACAAATTCATAAAAATGTGTTTTTATGTGATTCAGGTACAAAAGATTGAAAAACAAGTGAAAAATGATCAATTTCACAACAATTGTCGTTTTCTCCTGGAGTTACACAAATTAGCAAAACTAGTCCCTAAATGTTTTAAATGATAGAAAAGTCAACTTAAGTCCTTGGGAAGTCAAAAATATTTACAAAACATCCCTGGATAAAAGTTTACACAAAATGGCAATTTTTACCCCTGGAGTTACAAAATTGGCAAAAATAGTCCCCTGGTATTCAAAACTTGGAAATTTCACAAATTACCCTTGTACTATGCATGAACTTACAATTTGGAACAATTTTGATAAACTTTTGGAATTTACATTTTCAGTCCCTCAAATATCCAAATTTAAATAAAAGGTCCTTTAAAGTTTTAAATAAAAATAAAATACAACTTTTGGTCCTTGTGTAATTGTTTTATTAGCAGGTTTGGTCCTCAAAGGAAGTTTGAAAAGTGACAAGATTGGTCCCTCAAGAATTCAGTTTGTACAATATTAGTCCTTGGGCTTTTGTTACTATTAAAACCAAACGGACCTTAATATTAATACAAAGCACAAACCAAACCCACCTTACCTTTTGGCCCAACCCCTTAATATAAAACCAGTGGTCAAACAGTCAACCCCCGCCAAAACCTCCTCCACTGTTCACTCTCTCTCTACCCCAAATGCAAACCTGAAACCATGGTGGTATTCACCACCTTCAACCTTACACTCACCACCAACTCTCTTCACCACCTCCTACCACCTACACAAGAGCCCACAACCTCCATTTAATGCATCAACACCAAAAACTTCCAATGTTGCCTCAATATTCCTGGTTTTGCTTCTATACTACTCCTTTGCCCACTAAACTTTACCAAAATTGTCCCCTCCACCTATACATGATACCAAAATGCATTAATTGATTAGAAACTGCCTTAAGCAACATACAAGACTTTTGGCGCCAAAAGTGCATTTAAATGGTGGAGATCGATTCAGAGCATCAATGGTCAGGATTATTGCTGGGATTTGACCAGGAAAGTGTGGAGATATCAATTGGCTATAAAAAGAGAAGAGAAGACACAGGAAAATTCACTCTTGGGTTAGCCAATTGTCACTAGTGTAACTTAAATTTAAACTTGCTTCTATGAGAGTAAATCTTTAATGTTTTCTTAGTGTAATTGTTATTTTAAACTTTCAATAGTGTAATGGAACCATTTGATTTCAGTTTAATGCAATCTCTTTAAATTTCATGTTCTATCTTAAGTCCTTTTAATTTCAAAGCCCTTTTCATATCTGTTTGATCATAGTGGATTATATGGACTCATTTAAGCACACTTAGGCTCCTGAAAAAGCCAAATGAGCTTTTAGATACATATAAACAAACAATAATCATTTTAAATTAGAAAATCATAAAAAATAGAGAAAATAGAAAATAAATAAAAAAGAGTGTGTTCATGGTGATACCGCTGGAGCTTGGAATTTAACGGATGGCCATGGTTTAGGGCTTCATGGGAAGCTATAGGATAGTTAGTGTTCATTGGTTCCATGATCTCAGCTTTGATCACTTGTAAGCAATTTCTTCCATTTCTCATTTCTAATTTTCGGCCTTTAATCAGCCTTGATTTTGTGTTCTTCATGTTTATTTGTTGTTTGGTAATGATATTATAGTGTAATCTTTATTGGTTATGTTTGAGATTTCATTGTTGCTCAAAATTGTTATATAACTGTCACTTTGTCATATTTTTAAAGATCATAGGCTTAGACTTGTTGACAAAATTGTTTAGGTTAAAAAAAGGTTCAAATTGACATATTAAATCCTCTGAATTGGATGAAATTGATGTACACAGTTCTATTCTCTCAAAAGCTCAATTATTTCTTATTAAAGGGTTGTTTGGTTTAGATGATTGATCTGTGTTATAGGCCATGTATTGTGTTTTTCTTGTTTGATTGTGTGCTTACATGTCCAATATAGCTCAGTGATGGTTTCAACTAAGTGGTATAGCATGTGGAAAGTCAAATTGACACTTGATCCTCTCCACATGAGTACTATGAGGTTGTCTTGACCCACAAACCTACGTGACTGTTTAAATATTGTGTATCTTGTTGAATTTCATGCTTTTGTTGCTTTATATAACATAATAAATCCATAGATTAGATTCTAAATTCAGATTAGTCAACATATAAGTTTTTGTTATAAAGTCAAATTTCTCGATTTTCGCTGAATTTAGTAAATAATTTTGTGTAGGCTTAATTACTTAATTTGCTCTTTAGACCTTTTTAGGTTTTAAAATATTGTTGCTTATCCGTCTATTAGTATTTTTGTTTATTTTAGTATGCTTATTTTCCTCGCTTTTGTGCTTATTTCGATCGATTTTACCCCTCGCACCATGGTTTTGTTGTTAAAACCATGAGCTTGCATAAGCTCATGGATTTGACCCCAGCCTGTATTTGTCTTTTATGTGTTGCCTTTCAGGCTTGCTTGTTATGTGAATGCTTATCTTTCAATTCCTAGCTTATTAAGTAGCTTAATCAACCCACCTATTTTTGTTACATCACCCTCACCACACAAGAGCAAACCGTGTGGTTGAAAGCTGGGTTCCAAGGCTTGTAAAAAGTTCCCCATTGAACCTTAGCTTATAAAGATTGGATTTTTGAGAAGCCAATCCATCAAACTTTAAGGTTCAATGTTGGTTGAGCTCTTATCGCCTCCTTTGCTAGTTATATTTGAGCTTATGTTTGCACCATGTTCTGAGATGACCGTAAACAAATAACCCACCCCTATTTCATAAGCTCTCACAAGCTTAATTATGATCTATAGATGGTGTGGCTTGGCTTTTCTTGAAGCTAAGCCACCCATGTACAAGATCCTTTACTTAATTTTCATGTTGCAGTCCATTTGGTAGGGCTGCAACAAGCTTGTAACTTGTCCCAATTTTGAAGAGTGCATCGCTCATCAAGACACTCACACTTACTCACTCAACTTCATAAGCTTTCAAAAAGCTTAATCCTTAGATTTAGCTGGTAAAATTTGTTTCTTTTGGAAGCTTACCTACCAGTCTATAAGTCCAAAGGCTTTAATTACATTTTGCAGCTTATTAATAAAGGTTGCTTATGACTTTTTGTGTGTCCCATTTTGATGTGTGTATTGGTTCTACCAGCACTCACCAATAGAGCTTTTTTCATAAGACTCTCACAAGCTCCCTAGTGGACCCTACTAGGTGAGCTTGGGCTTTTGGAAAGTCTCCAGATCACCTTGCTACTACAATAACTTATTTGGCTAGTTGAGCTTATTTGATGAGTTTTATCTGTCCAAATATAAGGATGTGGTGTTTGATTGTCGTTACAACCGAATAGCTTATAAGCTTGTTTCAAGCTTATGGGTCAAAACCAGGTTCAAATTTGTATAATATTGTTTAATAAAACTTGTAAACATATATTTTTTTTCCTTTTTATTTTTAGTATGGAGCTTATTACAAGCTTTAGAGGCCTCAATTCCATCCAAGTTTAGCCCAAAAGGCTAAACCGACTAAAACCATAAGCTCATGCTTATAAGCACTTCTCTCGCTTATTTTTGTTCATATACACCTATTATACTTGTACATAATTGCCTTTTGCTTTTGTTTCCTATTTATAGCTTATTTCAAGCTTATTTATAGCTTGAGTTCCAACAGTCAAGCCAAAAGCTTAACTGTTGGACTCATAAGCTCTTAATTTGCTTATTTCTAAGTTTGTAGCTTTTTGTCTTCATTAAACATGTATAATGTCAAGATATATTTAGTTCCGAAAAGAAAAACCAAAAGATCCATTTTAAGCTAAGTGATAGCTTTTCCTTAGAAGCTTATTTGCTTATTAGCTTATTTTTGTTAACAAATATATAGTTTTTATATTTTCCTAGCTTTTATTTATTTTAGAATTTTGTAAAAGTTTCAGATTTTTCTTTGATCATTTATTATTTTTAATAAATCAATAATAGTATTTAGTAATTAATAATAGTAAATAATTAATAATAAATAAATAAAAAGCATAAAAAATATATTTTCAGTTTTACAAATTAGTTTTCTAATATTTTAGATTTTTCTAAATTAAAATTTCATTTTTCTAGGTTAATTTTGTATTTTCTTATATTTTAGTGCATTTTAAATACTTAATAAATAGTTTTTAATTAATAATAATTAAATAAATAGTTTTAAAAATAATTTTATTTTTCTAATAATTTTCTTTTATTATTAGGATTGTAAAATTTCATATTTGTAGGCCTTTTATTTCTTTAAACTCACGCTTTATTTTGTAACGCTACGTAATTTTATTTAAACGACGCTTTTAGGTTTTAAACGTTAATCATTTTAAAAATAGTGATAGCGTTTATTTAATATTTTTTATCTTTTATTTCCTTTAATTTGCATTTAAGTCGCTAAGACATGTAAATCCCTACTATAGTTATATTCGATTTGTTTTATACGCTTACGCTTAATTTAGGTTAAACGACGCTTATATATCTTTCACGCTTTTAGGTTTCGATTGCATGCTTTAACCACATAGCTGCGTGACAGAGCTATTACTATTCACATTCCTAGTGTTAGTCAATCGATTCCTGCTTTTCCTATACTAATATTATTTTCAACAAATCACAAGTCATTGTATTCGTGATATCACGCCGCAGACATAAACGATCCAAGGATATTTTAATCCTTGGTAAACATCATTCCTCTACCAGGCTGTCTAGCTTTTAGTATCAGCCATTCACAAGTGGTTGGGAAATAAAGTTAGTTAGTTTGGAAGGAATCACTTAGCCTTATCATCAGTCTTAGAATCATCAGCAGGAGTTTTCTCAGTCTTATCAGTTTCTGGTTCCTCAATATCAAAGTTGATGGAATCCTCAATCTGCCGTTGTTGTTGTTCATGGGAGATGGTGGTTCTAGTTCCTTTATCGGGTTGATTAACCGCATCAAGAACTGGTGTGGTATGAGTAGCACCACTTGAACCCCTAGGGCCACGAGTTTGATCTTTTACGAATGCTTCGGCAAGATGTTTATGTCTGATTTCCTTCAACTTCCTTTGATATTCCTTTTGCTCATCTATTGGTTCTTCTTCAGAGCTCTCCTTATTATGTTCAATCACATGAGTCTTCCCTTTACCTTTGTCACTGGTGGATCGGGAGGTTTAGCTACTGATTGAGTAACGCTTGCGCCGAGTAGAATACCTCTTCGTCTCGATTCATTTCATCGAGCTTTCATCCACTAGCTGCTTTTGGCGGTTCATGCTTGGGAGTGGGAATAGGAACGGCTTCTTTAGAAGGAACTTTCCTTTTGAGTGGAGGTTTCCTCTTGGGGAACTTTCGTTGACTCTCTCAGACTTGGCACTTCCTCGCACTTCTCTCGTCTTCCTTGTAGGTGTGCGCCGGAAGATTTTTCATCGAAAACCAACTTTGCCTTCAAAGAATCGCTACCGCATACCTTTGTATGAATATAGCTGTTGATTTCATCGAGAGAAGGTGATCCGTAACTCAAAGACCCTGTTTCTTCGTTGTTGATTCCTTGAATCTGACAGTTAGGGTTGGTTCAGACAACATGTCATGATTGTTTGGGTCATTGAGTCTCTTGGGAATATCAGGATTGAGTCCAAGAGCTCTTTGGATCAACAGTTTTGTATATCTGATATAAGGAATCTTTGAGCCAAGCTTTTTGAGGAATGACATCATGTCGTCCCATATCAGAGCTTCAATTTCGATGTGCTTCATGTTGATAAAAGCCCAAAGATTTGCGCCCATGAGCTTGGGATGCTCATAGCCACTGTCACGACCAGAAACCGATTTGGTGATGATGATGTAGAGTGTTCTCCAGGGTTGAGGAATATTCTTAAGATCCACGTATGAATGCTTAGTGATTACTCCTATAGCTTCATCATAACTAATGTTATCATGAATTGGAGAACAGTCTCTTCAGTTGGTGCAGCAACGTAATCGGTAGGCTCGATGTCGGGAATGAGGAGAACAGTCCTTAAATCTGTAGGTGTGATGGTGACTTGTTTGTGGTTGAGAGTCACTGTCACAAAGATTCGTCCCTTGATCTTTTGCATTGTATTCCAAAATCAAGAATGTAGATCTCTCGAACAAGAGTGAGTTGGAGAGCATGTTCTGATAAGGATGATTCTTCAGAATATCCAAAGCAATCAAGCAAGAAGACTCTGAGCAGGTGAGAGTTTCAAAGTCAACGCGAAGGTTGTTCTTTCCAATCTTCATCGGATAGCCATTAGGGAAGATATCAGCAATGGTGAGAACATTTTGTGCATCCACATTCTGCATATGAGCATCCATATCTAGATCTGAAATACATTTAGCCAAAAGAACCAACATATCAAAAGACATTATGTTAGTCAACAGATGGTTTTTATTGTCTAATTATTGAATGTGATATGTTGATGATTGTTACGAATCCAATTTCACTTGTTTGTCCAATAGTCCAATGACATCGTGATAAGTTTCGTGAGTTAGTTAACTTTAAGTTTTAAAATTCATGTTATCACTTATTTTTCACAACATATTAAACGTTTAAGCTAATTAGTGACATTATTGGTTTCGTGACGTTATGATTTATTTATTTACAAGTTTGCACGCGTAACAATTCATGATTAAGGTTAAACAAGGCTTAGGCATAGAAATGGCAAGCTTATGCGTAAACAGAAGTGATATACGCGTAAAACGCAAGCTTATGCGTAGGTTCTTGACTTACGCGTAAGAAATATTATGCGTAGGAAAAGGGGACCTTATGCGTAGAGCTTACGCGTAAGTGCATATAAAACCTTACGCGTAAGGCTTACTCGTAAGAGTAGACCTTATGCGTAGAGGACATGTTACGCATATCCTTCACAGGATACGCCAGTAGTCCCTTATGTAGAACCTTACGCGCATCAGCTACGCTGCGAAGATTACTCTTACGCCTAACCTTCTACGCGTAAGGTGATCCTTATGCGTAGATTGCTAATAACCTTGATTCTGAATTTTCACTTGTACCAAACCTGAAATAAGTTCATCATAGCATCAATATTAACACTCACATTCATTCTGTAACAGATTTAATCATAAACACTCATTCAAACAGTCATGCGAAAAAACCCATATGCGTAAAACTAAACCCTAAAGTTCATGAATTACGCCTAAGAAATTTAGCTATGGAAAATGCATCAAAATTTTTCTGGTAGTTCTAAGAAGTCATGAGAGTGTTATGACCAAGTTTTAACATCAAATTCTCAGTGAATCAAAAGTACCCAAATCGTATGAACATAAACCCTAAAAATTTAATACTAGCACGATTGATGTTTCTGGGCAAGTTCTGGGCATAGATATGATTAATTCAACGTGTATACAACATCTCACAACAATCTTTTATACCAAAAACGTTCTCATTTGAAAACACTCAATTTCACGCATAAACCCTAATTCCCAAAATCAATCAATTCGTGTGTCTGGGTGTGTTTTAGTGATGAAAATGTAATCATTGATGTTAGAGAAACGTTTTGACACAATCATTTTAACCACAAACACACAGACACGATTACGTGTTTATACGCTTATGCGTAGAACACAAAAATCACTCAATCTTACGTTTTAACCGTTGGATTTAAGAAAGATTCAAAACCATTGTTTAAAAACACATGAAGATTGTGAAACAACTTACAAATTGATGATCAAGAAACTGCATTTGTAGAACGATTTTTATGCGTAGGATGTGTTTGGTGATGATAATAAATGAGGTGAATTAAATGAGTTTGGTGGGTATTTTTATTAAAAATAACTTTAAGCTTTTGACAGTTTTAGCCCTTCCAACTTTTCCATTTACATTCAATGCCTTAAACTTCCATTTTGGTTACCAAACGAAGGATATTTGGAAAGAAATTTTGACGACACTCCCCATCGACTTAAAAAAAATAATGAAAGTTTATCAATATTAGTCCGAGGAGTGTCAGAAACCAGAAATGTGACCACTATTATTAAAGAAACCAACCGGGATAAGGTAACATGCAAGTACACGGTTATTTTGAAACAGTTAAGTATTTATTTTCTCCCCCTCAACACTTGATCGGAAATATACTGAATTTTGAAAGATTTGAGTGTGGACGGAAGAATTGTACTTGCCATGTTTGAAGAAATATAGATAGAAGAATATTTTTGTTGTTTTATCTGATTTTATATTTTTATATTTTGTTTATGAAAAATATTTACAAAAGAGATTTTGGTGTTTGACTGGTTTTTAAGACTGTTTTAAGAGTTCATCCAGTTCATCTTGAGTCAAATACCGCATACCAATTCGGTGGACCAACTCATTAAACCTAGCAGGAGCTAAGGCTTTGGTGAGAAGATCTGCCAATTGGTATTCTGTACTCCAAGTATAATTCAACTGCACTGCTCCACATGGTCCTGATGAAATGATATCGAAGATCGATGTGCTTTGATTTTGAGTGTTGAACTGAGTTGCACGATATCGCAATAGCACTCCGATTGTCGCAGTACATCGGGATTCTGTCAAATACGTAACCATAGTCTTTGAGTTGTGTTCTCATCCAAATGACTTGATCACAACACGCCGACATGGCTACATATTCTCGCTTGAGGACAGCGATGTACAATCCTCGCTTCTTCGATTGTCATGACACCGTTTATCACCAAGAAATTGTAAAGCTCTGAAGTACTTTTTCGTGAATCTAAGCATCCTCGCGTGTCGCATCCTAAAAAGCGATTAGTTCAAAACCAGAATCCTTCGGATAACAGATCCCCAAATTAATGGTTCCCTTTATGTATCGGAGGATCCTTTTAGCCTCGAGAGGTGGGTTTCATTGGTCTCGACCGATATCGGGAGCAAAGATATACGGCAAAGACAATGCCAGGCCTGCTGGCTGTTAGATACATGAGAGACCCAATAATACTTCGGTATTTGGTAGAGTCCACCAACTTCCCATGTAAATTAGCGTCTAGCTTCTTGGTAGTAGTCATTGGTGTGGCATAGGTGTCACAGTTTTGCATTCCAAATTTGCTTAACAATTCAAGGGCATATTTGGACTGACTCAAGAAAATACCACGGGGTGATTGATGAACTTGCAGTCCTAGAAAGAACGTAAGTTCACCCATCATTGACATTTCAAAATGTTTCTTCATGAGTTTTGCAAAAGCAATTGAGTACTTTTTATGTGTTGACCCAAAAATGATGCCATCCACGTAAATTTGAACAATTAAAATATGTTCCCCGTGATATTGTATGAAAAGAGTTGGGTCGACCTAACCTTTGGTAAAATGATTGGCAATGAGGAAAGATGATAGCTTATCGTACCATGCCCGAGGAGCTTGTTTGAGACCATACAGAGCTTTGTTCAGTTTGTAGACATGGTTCGGGAAATCGGGATCAACGAATCTTTCTGGTTGGCTGACATAAACCATTTCTTTAAGTTGCCCATTCAGAAAAGCAGTTTTGACGTCCATCTGAAAGACCGTTATATTCACTACAATAAATCGCAACTAGTCCTTCATCAGAGACAACGTGGGCCCAACACTCTACTTTTCCAGAATATATTGTTGCTCTCACTACAATTGTTGGCTCTGTTCTTTTCGCTGTAAGTTCATTTCTTGAACTCATAGTTCATTGTAAGTTAAGACTAGTTGGTGTTTCAGAATAGCATGTGATAGATAATGTGACGTTTGTCGCATAATGCTAAAGCTTTGCCTTTTCATAATTAGATATTTGGCGGGGTTGGCATTGCTTGCCTCCCACTGAGTCTTATATTTTCGTTTATAAGGAGGCCGAAAGCAGTGATTACTAGATCACAGTATATCAAGGTAGTCCCCACGCTCTTCGCTTATCAATCCCATTATGCGTAATAATTTAGTTAGAAATTAATGTTTTGTTTTGTTATCTTAATTGTTTAGGAAGCAACAGAACTTGGTAAAAAGGCAAGAGAATTGAAGAAGGCGGTGATACACTTCATCGAAGAAAGAAGTGGTTCAAAAGGAAGGAAATGGCTAAAAACATGAAAGTCTGTAGAATAGGTATGTTTTCCTGAAAGTTCTATTAACTATAGGAACTAATTGCAATATAGGTGGCATGTTCGCTTTTGCATCGAATATGTGTGCTTTTTGCATCACTTAGTCACCAAAAAAAGACCGTTAGATGTCCTCTCGCTCACGTCGAAGGTAGGGGAAGGAAAGTAACGTAAAGATAGATAGGAGTGACGGCAAGACTCTGAGCTTGTTATATGCAAGGCCATTGGTTCGTCAATGTTTGTTGCATATAGGATGTGGAGAAACAGGACTATAATGTGTATAGCAACAGAAAGAAATATGTTGGAAAGTGATGAGCCTTTGATAATGACACCTTTCTTGCACATTGCTTTTGGAACAGATGCCAATAACTATACAGATACGAAAATCATTTTCTTGAATCTTTAGATGTTGAATTCACTATGTTGGGAAGTGTTCCGGAAACAAATATGACAGCCTTATCAAATTATCCTTTTTAGGTGTCAAAATATTAATATATAGAAACACAAAACAGAGACACAGTGTTGAGACTGTCTTGTATAACCTAAGAGGAGTAGAAACAATCTAGTGCCAAAACCCTTAGGCCTTAGCTGTGTGGAGCCTAGGAATATCTCATGGTTTTAAAGTTTGATAGTATGTTTCTGTTTAATTCTGTTCTAGATCTGAATATGACCATTAGTTGATTTTCAAGGTTACGTTTCTTTATCTTTCAGGAGTTGCTTCTTTTGGAGGAGGACGTGAATGCTCTAGAGGAGATGTATCCTCAAGGAGAAAAGGTAATAAACATGTAATGTGTGTTCAGAATCACCTTGTTTGATGTCTTTCAATCTTTCCTAGTTACCCACTGTAATACGTTGGCCATACGAATATCATGTGGCTATTAACCTGTGAAACTGTTTTACAGGTGGGGAGCTACTCTCATGAATTCATTCCTATTTAACGTGGGTCTCATTCTTCTTTTTACCATAAGGTAAGTTGATTTAAATTTTTATTTTTGTAGTTTTCCAACCAGAATATTGCAACATAAACATTATAGAATCCATTTCCCATGTGATAGTTCTCATCTCATTGCTACACATTTTCTTCCACAAATGACTTCATAATTCATATGCCCGTTAGCCTTTTTCCCCTTAGATTGATCGAGCGTCGAACAACCTACTGTTAGCATTTATAATTCTGGGATAATTGGTGTAAGTTTTACAACAAAATAAAAATAGCATTTATAGACAGCGTTATAAAGGTTGACTTGCAAATGTCAGAAAAGCCCAAGCTATGGACCGTTGAATTTAGTCTATAAAGTTTTTGTTATTTTCTAAGACCTTTTTTTCTGTACTAATGCCACCAGGTTTTGATGGCTACAAACCGTATTGATATCTTGGATCAAGCTCTTCTCAGGCCAGGAAGAATTGATAGGAAGATTGAATTCCCAAACCCCAATGAAGATGTGAGTACCTTTATCCCAATTATGATCTCTTTGATGGGTTTTCTGACTTGTCTTAGCTGTGAATTATGGTTTTATCTAGCATATTTTCTGAAAGTTCACCTTTTTTGCTTACTAGTAGTGAAAGGAAATTTGTATGGTCAAAATGGGTCCACTGGTTTAGTCTACCTGGAAACACATTTTGATGCACTTCTGCTTTAAAATTCTGCCTTGGGCATAGATTAGATCTTAAGATCTATGCTCAAGTCCGAATTTTGTGACTAGAATTTTACAGAATTCACTATATCGACCGGGCATCATAATTTGTCAAAATATTGTAAAGTTCTGTCAAAATATCCCTAGTGACTTTGAAGGTATCTTACTTAATGTACTCTCTCAAATCTGTAACACCCCCAAAATTTGTTTAGCGGAAGCATACGTGTTATTCGGGAGCGTTACGGGATTGGTGAATCATAACGCAAGAAATAAATAACGGAATACATACTCCGTTTGATTTCATAAAATAGATTTAAAACATTGTCTTACAACATAGTTTAAATAAATGGGCACATCCCATTAGTTTTAGTGGTCCCAATATAAAAACATCATTTTTATGTAAAAACACTTCTTTAATACTACTACGACCATACATCCGCTTCTTGCCTTGCCTTCATGAACATAACTTAAACACCTGAGAAAATATGCTAAAAGGGTCAGCTAAAAGCTGGTGAGTTCATAGGTTTAAGTTTAAATAGTAAGTTCGGACCATAAGCAAAGTCATATAATCATTACAACGAATATAATGATATATGGATGAATGTCTATTACGTTAGCTCTAAGTTCATGCAACCGATACTACGCATTCAGTATGCTAAGAGATGTCATACAATATAGGGGCCCATAGCAAGTGTTTTGTCCCTCAACACTTGGTTCCGACATGGTATACGTTTCGCCTTGGCCTAAGCATGGCCAACTGAACGGAGGAGTCACCCTCAATAGATCTATTTATAACATTCGCGTTTCCCAATGGGGAATTGATGGTTCATGAAAAAAAGGGCATTCTCTAGGGACATAAGGGCTTAGGCTAAACCACGTAATAGTAATCATGTTATAGTTTTGGTCCATAAAATGTTTTGCATATTTCTCACCCCAAAATGTATAAAACAATTTATCAAGTAAAAGTGGGGCTATGAAACTAACCTTAGCAAGTGTGCAATCCAAATGTGGGATTAGTGATGGTTGTGGAGCGGCACCGACACGCGACCTAGATAAGGAGGGCAATGTTTTAGTTTATCGTTTTAAGTATTCCTTACTTAAAGTAGTTCAATGGTTTTTATAATTGTGTTAATACTAAACGTAAGTTTGTAAAATTCGTTAGAATGGTTTTACTAGTAAGTATACGAAGTATATATACTTTTCATGTTGTCGTTATAACGGTATTAAAATCCAAAATTTGGTTTGAGCATATTTACGTTATTCTTTTAGCAAGTATATAATGTATATATTCTTATTTAAGTTAACACATGGTAGTAGTATCAAAATCAAATAATAGTTGATTTATTTTCTAATTGTATTTAGAAAATATGCGAGTTGAAGTGGAAGACTTTCACATTTAATAAATGATAAAATGATGTAGTGGTCTTTATTTATTTGTCAAAATTTGTTTCTTAAGATTTATACCATGTACGACTAGTAACCTTTATGACATAAATTTGTTTACACAATGACGTTAAACCGTTTTATGTAAACTTTATTCAAGTAGATTATACTTTCAACACTTGTTCACTTGTTAACTCATACATGTATATATGGTAGAAGGTTTCGAATAGATGACAAATGGGTCTAGTTTTATATTTGATTTTCGATCATATACCTCGGGTTTTATTTGGTGACTCGACTAGGTACCACTCGAGTATTTATCATTACACGGAGGGGTGGCCGGTAGGAAAGAGCATAACGTTGGGCCTAGGCCCGAATTTGCACCAGGACAATAAAAGAGCTTTGGCTCAAAGATGGTTTGGGTGTTAACTGGGCCGCGCCCAAGGTAATACGTAAAGAGTTTTTGTACAACTTATGGGAGATTCAAATTGTCACCACAAGGCTCCAATGTATTCTTCCCTTCTTGACACAAGAGTATTTTTGTGATACAATTTTATACTCGTGAGTTAGACTCACAAATCTTGGCTCATGATATCTTTCAACGTCACATGACAAGTGAAGTTGTTTCGATTTGCAAGCTCTCGACAACCATATGGGTTTCCTATCATGAGTTATAGTGTCGCAATACAAGTAAAATGGATACATGATCTACACTCAAGACCACCCTGGTGGTCTTATGTCAACTGTGAGTAGTAAACACCCATTTTCCTCACACTATATACCCATTCACATAGCAAAAGGAAAATGAGCAAGGACTAGTTCAGATTTACAAGTCGATATCCATTTTGACGAAGTCGCCTGGTACAACCATAGCTAGATTTTCGACCCATAATGAGGACCAACCACGACTCGCATGAGTGTGACTAATCCTAAACACAAGACATTGCGGTAACAAATCTACTTCTCAAGTTATCAATTCATTTTGGCATTAAAATGGTTTCTCTAGTATATGACTTTTATGGACACAAAGAGTAACATGGAGGTCGACTGGAAAAGGAGTACGAGCATCAAAATGGGTTCCTAGTCGCATCAAACAACAACCCAATATCTCGCTACCAATTTCAATATCCCGAACCTAATATGATACTTACTTCCTACAAGATTTATAGAACTTAACCTTTCTAATCTTCTTTGGTTCATACTTTTTGACAGAAACAATACTAACATAAACCAACAACAAAATCAAATCCCAACGTGACCAAATCATTTACCAAAAATACAAAGTTTATCAACATCAAGAATACTTAACTTCAAAAATCAAATTATCAATTTTACTAACAACCCAATTCATAAATATTAACAAGTACAAAGTTGAGTGATTTCTTACAACAAACTTGATGATAATGAAGTCGAAGACCAACTCGGGTATCTAACACCACCACCGGACCCAAATAATTCGGAGTGAGCACTCAAGCAAGAGTTTTCCTTATTTCTTTGTGGTGAAGTTTGGAGTGTGATACCCGAGTTTGGCTCGACCGAATAAAAGGAGGGGCTCAAGAAAGTTTTTACTCAACTTTCTCTTCTTGAAATTTGGTTTGAAGCCAAAAATAGTTTACTTCCAAAACCAAGGGAATCTTGGATATAAGCTCAAGATAGATTGGTGGAAGATTTGTTTCTTTCTTGTGGTTAACTTGATCTTCCTTAGATTTCTTTGAAGGCAGGCATCAAGAGGGGTTTGGGGAAGCAAAACTTACATGAATATGGTATGAAAGATGAGGAATATTTGGATGAATATGTTGGGTTATCTTCTTTTGGTGATATTCGGCCTAGGAGAGGCGCAAGGGGGCATAGGTTGAAGAAGAAGATTGCTATCTTCCCTTTTCCTGATTTTGGGTACCTTGTTTTGTCGTGTGTGGGTGAGAAGGTCAAAGACATTATCTCAAGTTTTTAAAGTAAAGAATTTATTTTAGTGATAATGCATTTAAGTGAGTTTGCATATGTAATGTTTTACTTGGGTATATGTAGACTTTTAATTCATTTGTGTAAGTATATGTATGTAGGAAAATTATTGTATAAAATGTTTGCCTATACATTATACTTATGTATGTTTGCACTTGAGTCTTATAAAAATTATTGTTTAAGTGATAGTGTTAAATATTTTGTGTCCTGCGAAGTCATATTGTGACCAAAGTTTCATTGTTTGATAACTTTTCCTTCGTAGTATTTTACGTGTCTAAAATATTTTTATCTTTGTAATATTCCATGTCGCGGACATTTGTTATTTGTTTTATCTAGTCCTTATCATAGTGTCTATGACGCGCAGTAATGGTCATCGGGGAAAACGAGATAACCTCTCATCTTACAATTTAAATCATAAGACAAAATAAAATATTCATAAAATGATATGAATGCAAGAGTGGTGAAATCTTTATTGTATGCGAGTTATCTACTCAAATGATCAGGCAAAGCTTATGCATGCTTAATGAATTAGGCTTAGTAATAATAAATTACTAATTATCAGTTAAATTTTAGTGAAAATTTACCGTGTGTCACAAATCTCAGGCACAAGTTAGTTTACATAGCTTGGCAACTTGCAAAGAACAATTTGATTCAGAAGTCAGGTAGCACCAACCGTTATTAAGTACTTAATTTTTGTTTTCGTTTTCGTTATGTGTTATGTTGGTATCAAGTGGATGTACGATTCTTGTATTTAGTTTGGAACAAAGAAATATGGATTATGTAGATATAACTAATTTTGGAAATTTCTAGTATTGAATAAATTCTTTTTTATTTTGCTGTTTAATTATTGTATTAGTGGGTTAATTTCTGGTATTGAATAAATTCTTTTTTATTTTGCTGTTTAATTATTGTATTAGTGGGTTATTAGCAGTTTTTTTGCAGATTTTTTTTTGCTATATTTTTTGAATTAGTGACCACATACGCTGTCATTATGTTGCTATGTAGTGGTCATTATTTTTGGTCACTAATTGATCAAAATAGTGACCACTAGTCCGTATAGTGACGAGAATAAGTGACCAAATAGGTTGTCACAAATTTTAATGACCACTTTTAAGTGGTCACTATTTAGTGACCATATTCAAATGTCATCACTATTACCTTTTGTGACCGACTTTTAGTGACGCCGAGTGACCACTTTGATATGGTTACTAAATCAGCTTAGTGACCAAATATCAACTATTAGTGACCATAATCGTGTTGTCACTAAAGGCCTTTTTTCTTGTAGTGATTAGTCAAATACTTTATGGAACGAAATTAATTAATCATTTGAAGTATGTGTATATGCTGTGTTATTAGTTCATTGAGTTTTATTTATTTAGTTATTCATTTAAAAGCTACAAATATGTTCTTTAAAAGGTATTTAACTGATTTAATTGTTTGTGTATTAGATATTTTCAGTTGTGTATGTATGATTCTTGGATGGAGAATGAATGTGAATTGAATATCCAAATGAAAAAAATATTCAGCTAGAGACATATTTAACTTTTCCACAAACCACATAGAAAGACTTGTTGTGGGTTATCTGATGGTAGGAGAGGTATGGTCGGTATGGTGTAGCTGCATTATGTTACATAGAGTGAAGGGAAAATGGGTTGTGTTATTATCATGTAGATGTAGTACTTCTATTATTCCGTAGTTCCATGATAAGCATAATTTTCATTAAAAATAAAGGTGTTACAGTAAAGGAAAGAAAAGAAATAATGATTTGAAAGATATGGTTGGTTAGATATAGTACTTGGGTTGAAATATTGAAAGATTTCTTGTGTGTTCTTCAATATTTCAAATTTAATTCTCTTTTACCGTTTGCTATTTGATTTAACATGTACAATATAGTGTCTTAAAAATTGTAAGTTGTGGATGTAAAATCAAATAATGAAGAATGTCAAAGAGGACAATAAGGGGTTTGTGGTTTTGGTAAGAGATGTGATTTTGCACACTCTATTAAATGATTTGCACACTCAAATTATTTGTAATATGACTTTTATACTCTTACATAGTTACATAAACAATTAAAATGTAGTGTTTAAATCACTTTTCTTTTAGTAATATGATTATAGGAGTATGAGGCAAACAATTAATATGGTTACCTGGGTTTATTCTAACTTGTGCTATAAAAGCACAAGATAAAAAAGCAAAAAAATAAATAAATAAATAATCAATGACTCACAAAAAAGTACTTAATGACCCATCAGATTCGTGAGTCCTTGAGTATTTTTTTATACTTTTTTTTAGGGTGTGTCTTTTTATCTTGTGCCATAGGCCATAAGTTAGAAAATTTCTTTTTACTTTTCTTTTACCTCTATTTTTCAATTTACACTTCTAAGACACCAAATAAAAACTTCTCTTAATTTGCAATGTTTTTGAAAACCCACGTATATTTGATGAATCTTTAATTTTTTATTTTTTTGAACAAGAACAAACTATCACATAATATATCACTTATTTCACACTTAAGAAGGATTAGAACTCAGTTATTTATTAAAAAGGTTGTTAGATAATATGAGGTATTACTAAGATATAAGCCATTAGATGAATCTTTAAGATTTCGCTTTGAAAATAAATTACAGATATTTTAATGCATATAGGAGTAACACACTAACATCATTATGAGTAGTACCTCTCATAAATAAATAAAAAATCATTCTTTTGAATGGACAATCGAAATAAAACGTAAAACAAAAATATTAATTCTCTAGGGCCGTGCTTAGCACGGCCAAAAAGTTTACCTAGTATTTATATAAAGAATAATGGCTACTTTAGTGATAGTGCATTCTTAACAATAAGGGCCACTTGGTTCAATTAAGAGAACTTGAAAGGGAAATGCAAAGGGTATACTAAGGAATGCAAAAGGTAATGAATACTTTAACCTCCAATTTGTAATGCAATGGTTCATTAACTAGTTTAGAGTAATGCTTCGTTCCTTTACCCTCAACCAAGCATAATTAATGATTGTTTTTCGTATTCCCCACCCCCTAATACCTTCCACCAAGCATGCTAAGTATGTATTGTGAAATATGCAAAGGCACTAAATAGTTATTAGTACTAGTTTTTATCATGGCTTTAAAAGACGTGCCATGACAGCGCAAAAGCGTGAGGCATGACCTTTACGCTACGTAATAGATAAGGCACACATTTTTTGAATTCAACTAAGATGAAAATGTTTTTTTTCTATGAAAAAAATGAATAAAATTACATTAAATGATAGTTTAATGACTTAATTCTCTATGTGTAACACTTTTTGTAAACTCGATATACATGAAATAAGATATATAATATATAATATATAAAATTATAAATATTTTTATACTTTTTGTCATTTTAAGTCACACCTTTATTAACGCTAAAGCTTCGTTATAACTGCTAAAGCGTAAGACTTGATCATGCCATCACATCAGGCCTCACGCTATCTAAAAGACCATCATAGACTTAAAAAAGATTGGTGATCAAGAGTTCAAGACTATGAATGGGTTCACTTTAAGCCTGAACAAAATATTGTGCAACAATCGACATTATAGTTTGGGGTTCTCAAACAGCCCAATAATACTAGTTTGGGGCTTATGAAATCTAAATTTTCCAACAAAATTATTTTAAAAAAGAAGAAAACACACACCTCCATTTCCCATCTAGCAACCACCCTAACCCTACCTAACACCCCTCCTGTAACCACAAAAGGTTGTTTCAAAGCTTATTGGAGCATTGTTTATAATTACTTGAGTGTTGTTTTCAACTTATTTAAGAAGTGCTTATTTGAGCTATTTTAGGTGCTTTTTAAAAGCTTTTTGTTTCTGCTGATTTGAGCTATTTTAGGGCTGTTTATAGGTTTTTGAGTGTTGTTTTCAGCTTTTCAGTGCTTATTTGAGCTATTTAAGTGCTTATTTAGCTCATTTAGGACTGTTTATAGGTTTCGAATGTTGTTTTCAGCTTTTCAGTGCTTATTTGAGCTATTTAAGTGCTTATTTAGCTATTTTAGGGCTGTTTATGGGTTTCGAGTGTTGTTTTCAGCTTTTAAGTGCTTATTTGAGCTATTTAGGTGTGTTTGGGTGTTGAAATGGGCGTGTTTTAGTGCTGAATTGAGTACTAGAATGGGTGTGTTTGAAAATTATAATGATCAACATTAGGTAGTTAAGTAGGTTTTAAACAATTATAATGATCCGTGTTAAAAGTTTATGCGCGCTAATTGTGTTGATCACTATCTTTTATATGTAAAATAAAAGCAGGTGTTGGGGTTATGCGTTTCTTCAGTTATATGTGCTTTGGCTCTCTAAATGTTACTGACATTTGTGAATAATTTTGATTTACAGATTGTTAGCTTGTTAAGGAACTGTCTGATGTAATCGAGGAACAAAGCACCAAAGGAGGTGAAGCTTTAGGCCGAAATTTAATCCCTACTTGTTGAAAATCACTAAAATTCAAAACCCTTTGAGCCAAAATAATAAATGTCTGATCACATACCGTTCCATATCCAATCAGAAATTATGAAAAGGCTTCCTGTCAAATCACTAATTCAATTCCGATCCGTTTCGAAACAATGGAAGTCTTTTATCGACAGCCCACAATTCATAAACAACTATCACATTAATCATGCAAACCCCCAACATCATCTACTAGTAAGTTACGAGCTGGATACTGTCCGAACATATACTTCGATTACCGATAACAATACTTTCCCCGAACAAAAGTTTCCCTTAACCGCCCCGGAGTCCCTTAGCTTATTAAGAAGCACATTAACACTTAGTTCCGTCAACGGGTTGTTATGTTTTTGCGGTTTTTATGGAGACGTAGATTCAAAAACTGAGATGGCTGTTATTTGGAATCCTACTCTTAGGAAATCTGTTGGTATTGTTATTATCCCTAAAGCGGGGTATAGGCGTACTATTGTTGGTTTTGGGGTTTGTCCGGATACTAGTGACCCTAAGCTTGTTAAGATTAGTGTTTCTAATAGAAAACCTAGTAGTATGTGGGAGGTTGATGTTTTTACGTTAAGTACACGTGTTTGGAAAACTGTGTATAAGGGTGCGCCTTTTAAATTGTGTGATTTGGCGTGGCTTCAGGTTTTCGTAAATGGGGTTATTTATTTCCGTGCTTATGATGATATAAATTTGGATGATGAAGTTAGGTCTAATTTTGTTATTTCGTTTGATTTGAAGAGTGAGAAGTTTGGTGAAGTGTGTCTTCCGGAGAGATTACTACATGCACCTCATCTACATGTGGCGAAGGTGAATGAGTCGCTTGGTTTGCTTGAGTATTATATTGAGGATGAGCCATATGTTTGTGGTGTGTGGACGAGAAAAGATGGTACTAATAAACTGTTTACTAAGATATATACTGTCAAGGTTGAGGGTAAGTCGTTGTACAATAGGGTATTAGGATTTAGGAACACTGGTGAAGTTGTGATGGAACTTTGTGAAGAGCCTGGAATTGAGATTTATGAACCCATGTCTGGGCATATCCGTGGTGTTGGGATTAATGGAAAGCAACGTACGTTCTACGCCAGGTCATATATGGAAACACTACTTTTGCTTGATCAGTCAGATTCCATCATTTATTAACAACGATGATGGTGCTATATTGCAAGGTGTCGAGATCAAGCCGTAGGTATCATGTCAGACTTTATTGTTCAGTTTTGTTTATGTTACTAGATAGATAAGCGTGAACATGTTTGTGAGGGAATGCTCGTGAAGGTGGTTCATTGGTTGGTATCGCTGGTACTTTGTTTGCTGACATGATTTGTATCTTGATGTCACGATTAGAATATTATGCACATGATGATTAGGGGTACATTGTATTGAAAGTGAGAGTGATAACTGACTAATGAAATGGTTTAGGTCAACTAGATTTGGGACGGTAGACTAAATAGTATCTGCAGCTGTTTACTTATTTGCGCATGTATTTTTCTTTCTTTGTTCATTTGCTCAAATATTTGTATCTTATCTTTTCGTTATGTAGACGTGTAGTGCTGATGTGCAACTTTTCCTTAGATTAATGCTATATATTGATGCAAAGATGAATTTATCTAAATAACTGTACTTGTGTTTTCTGTAAGACATCTGTTCTTTTAAATGATGGCAAACATGGGCGTCTACTGAATTATATGAACGGTCATTTTTATAACCGGGTCAAAATGCCATTCCTTTCTTAAAGAGCACCATTTGTATGATTTTATAGTATAGCATTATAGAAGAAATGATGAGATGATAGTTATATAGCATTATGATTTCTATTTTACTTCTCATTTTCCAATTGGCGTTTTCCATACTGTAAGTCTAGTTTGAAAGCGAAACCATCCGTAGCCTCCCAGATTATGAACTCGGCATTCATGTTTGGAAGTTTAGTTTGCATGACATATATATGTAGTTGCACAACTATATCCAATAAATGATAAGGCGTTGTATAATTGGTATATATCCAATAAACAATAACACAGTTATATTCATTGGGTATGTTTTTACTGCCAACATTGTGTTGGATGTGGTAGCCTACACGTTAAAAAGCCTAGACATACAAGCCACAGATGTCAAGCTTACTTATATTACTAAGGATACTACAATATCACTTGAAGGGAATGTTACTCTTCGAGTTACTTTCAAATTAAAGGTGTGATTAAGGCGTCCTTGGGCCATGGGACGGATTGAGATCCTTTCAACGTTCAAGTGAACATGATAGATCATTTGGCTTATTTTGAAAGATGTTGCACTAAGGGTAAAGCAAAATCGAACGAAAATGAGGTTGGGTGGGATTTGTGTAAAGAGTATTAGACGTTTTATAAGGGGTGAATGAGCTCGGGTGTGTGTGAAAGAACACGAGCAGGTAGTTATGTAACACTACAATACAATGGTGGTATTAAGAGTCCCAACAAACACAAAGTCATGCAATAATGTGACATTGGATTGTTCATACGAAACTACATGCATAATTTATCATGCGTGAAAGAAAATAAATGTACCTTTCATGGTAAATTGAAGTCACCATCTATATTTATATTTATACTATATTATAATGTATTTAGGACTTTCTATAAAAGGAAGTTTTAAAAATATAAGCCTATACATGTTACTATAATTAGTAATTTATATAATTAAGAAAAGAAGCATAATGTACAACACTTTAATGCATATAATTTTCAGACGTACAAGACAAGAACCATAGCGTACACCACTTTAATGCACATATTAAAAAAACAATACACCACATTAATGCTATTTAATATAGTTAATTAATTAACTAATCAATAAATACAATTAATGCAGTTATTAAAACAGCTCTAACATAACAAATTATCAAGCATATTGTACAACCAAATTAAACACAATTCCAACATTAAAATGTCACAAATACAAATAATATTCAAGCTCGGGCAACATGCCAAATGGGCTTGAGCCCGAATGGGCGCAGGCCAAACGTGCACGGGCTAAACGAAATTTTTGAAATCCGTAAATTTATTGTCAAAAAGAACATAATAAACTAAAATACATGATTCACTTGAAAATTTTATATCAGGGTACCTACCGCCAAAATGTGCGGGTACCCTGCATTAAATATCGTTAATACAAATAATAAAGCACATTATACAAATATTAAAGCCCGAACGGGCAACGGACAAAATGAGCTTGAGCCCGAACAGGCGCGGGCCAAACGGGCTCGAGCCCGCACGGGATAAATGAAATTCTTGATATCCGCAAATTTATTGTCCAAAAAAATGTAATAAACTAAAGAGCTTTGATACATGGGCCTAACTAAAGAGGCCTAAAAGGAGACCTAATGCATAAATGGATTGCAAGCATCGTACAATCTATTTATGCATTAGGTCTCCTTTTAGGTCTCTTTAGTTAGGTCCATTTATCATTTTCCTAAACTAAAATACATAATTCACCGGAAAAAATTTATTTCAGGGTACCCGCTGCCGCAACGCGCGGGTACCCCTGCTAGTTTACAATAATGTCTTAACGGACGGTGTTGCGTCATGATCTCTAATGTCACGAAAAGATAATCAAACTAGAAGTGAAAATGAATGCAACGTATCAATATAAAGATAAGGGCAAATTGTATAAAAAGGTATTCATCTTATCTCCGATTTTAATTAAAGGTATTATTTTTATTTTATTTTTTTTCTCAATTTAAGATAACTGACTTTTTTTTTGATCGATTTAGGTATTTTTAACTTCCGTTAACCATTTCGTTAGTAAATTACATTTTTGGTCCTTGAGTTTGTATAGTCATTTCATGTTTGGTTTATTTTCGTCCGTTTTTTATACGCTTGCATACGTTTTCGTCCGTTTTTATACGTTTTCGTCCATTTTTACACGTTTTTTGTCCGTTTTTACACATTTTCGTCCGTTTTTGCACGTTTTCGTCCGTTTTTACACGTTTTCGTCCGTTTTTGCACGTTTCTGTATGTTTTTACACGGTTTCGTTCGTTTTTATACGTTTTCGTCTGTTTTACACGTTTTCGTCCATTTTTACACGTTTTCTTCCGTTTTTACATGTTTTCGTCCGTTTTCGCACGTTTCGGTCTGTTTTTGCACGTTTTCGTCCTTTTTTACACGTTTCCGTCCATCTTTACACGTTTTCATCCGTTTTTGCACGTTTTCGCCCGTTTTTGTACGCTTTCATCTATTTTTACACGTTTTCGTCCGTTTTTGCACGTTTTCGTCTGTTTTTACATGTTTCCATCTGTTTTTGCACGTTTCTGTCTGTTTTTACACGTTTTCGTCCGTTTTTGCACGTTTCTGTCTGTTTTTACGCGTTTTCGTCCGTTTTTGCACGTTTGCTTTTGAACGCGTAGTTTTTGCACATTTGCGTCTGTTTTAAATTAAACCTCAAGATTCAAATAAATAAGATAGCTCTAAAAAAACATCATAGAAGTTCATGTCTACATGAGTAACCTTTTACGGATTGTAAAATGGGCAGGTCATACTTACCCTTGCGTTTTTGTACTACATCTAGGTAATGTGAACGGCTATGAATGTTATTTCCCCGGTTACTACAGTCACTCCCTAGCTATTACGGAAGCTTATGGCGGGGGGATGAGTGCTAGTTTGCTGTTTGGGTTTTGCTCTAAGTGATCCACAGGACCAAAGCTATCAAGGTTGTGAATTCAATTGCTCATAGGCTTAAGTGGAAGGTTAATGTTTTGAGATTAATTTGTTTACTTGCAAACATGGAAACCCAAATCCATAGTTTTAGCACCAACATCTTCATGTCAAATTATTAATCATGTATTCTTATAGTTATTTTGACGCTATAGTTATTTTTGAACATGTATATAAACGACATAGTTATGTATGTTTAGGTTACTCCAGGAAGTTAAGCATTTTTTTTTATTATAATATATGCAGCCTAACTGGTATACATGTGGCCATTTCCGGACATCTTCCTGGCTACCGGTCTCTCTAATACTTTGTATCCTAATATATTTTTGGTATATGAAATTGTCCTTGTGGTGTTTGATGTGTATGGCATAAACTCCATAAAGGAAATTTGAGTTAAAGTCCAAGTGGAAGACTATTGAGTGGTAGGTATGTTCTATAAGATGAATAATAAATACGCCCAAGCCCGATGTGTAGGTTTACGGCTTCTAGGTTCTTATGTATTAGCACATTAAATATATGATTAATGAAAGATAAAAACCGACGGGTTCTTCAACTTGCCCAAAATCACTTGGTCCATTTTCCATTGTTATTTCGCTTAATGTAGTACTAGATAATGTAAAGGTGATGACATGAGTGGGTTGAGCAAATGAGTAGTTTAATATTGATTGGAGAAGCATATAAGCAATTCAATAAATTTTTAGATGACTTTCTACTCGACTGATTTACAGATAAATGAGCAGAAGTCTGTGGTTGTGCTTCTCTACGTGATTTGTGAGTCTACGATAATCATACATGGTGACCAAATCTACATAATAAGAGAGTTGTTAGCATATCAATCCAACACAACACGCACCATTTTGATTTCTGCTAAGTTTCTCCCTTTTTTCCTAAGCATGTTTCGCTATTACATACCAAATCGTCTTACCCTCACATCTTAAGGTTACGTAATACCGTACTAGTTTTTTTGGGAAGGTCAATTTATATCCAAAAAGCGAAACATGTAATACTACTGAGACCACAACCTAAATGATGGTACTGTCATAGTTAACTCAAGGCAGTGATTTTTTTTGGGTATTTGGATGGGTCAATCAAAGAGCATAAGAATATGCTGATAAAGAAACTTGCCATTGGCTTCTTTTTTTTAACCAGAGCATATACAACTTATTCAATGTTTTCTTACAGGATCTAATGTAGCATGTTCCTGAAAAATGTAGAGCAATCTTGGTTGGTGCTGCATTCTCAGGCATCAACTACCAGTTTAAGGGTTCGAGTCGCATAAAACATTAAGAAACAAACTATTTTTGTGACAATGTCACCCAATAATTAGTGCAATAAAGGAACGAGGTTAAACACAAAAGGTCATTTCAAGATACTAATTTACGTGAAATAAGAAAAGCACCTTCTGGCAATGTACTTGGGAAACAATATCCTTACCCGAAGCCATAATATTTCTTAAAATATATATTAAGTGCACATCAACTACCAGTGCAAGGGTTCGAGTCTGTGAGTCGCATAAATCATTGAGAAACAAACTATTTAGTTTTTTATAAAAAAGTGTAGGCAAAACTGACCGTCATGATATTTCTTAATGAACAAATAGCAAATTTAAAGCATGCAGACACAAGGCGATCAATTTGACCTACAAAAGAAGTTAGCCAATACCTCTTACATGTGCTTCGTCATAATGTATTTACATGATAAGACTAAGACACGATTCATTTCCAAGTATATAACATTATAGAAGTTAACTGAACGGCGGCTTGATCTAAGTGCCTCATGCTCTTCATATTTCTCTTTTTCTTCTCCAACATGAAACAAAATGAGGGTGATGATGCTTCATTCTCATTCCTTCTGTATACATAAAAAGAATCACAATTATAGGAGCTGCATAAAAAGAAACACAAACAAAGAAGCAAAACCAGGGACCAAAATGGGTTGAGTATATGACAACGTGTTGAGTATGGGCTGAAACTGCACAATTGCACCTGATCAAAATTAAAAAAAGACCTTAGGGCGGGCATCCATAATCAAGTGATTTGGCATTGTACAATAGCTTTATTAGATGTCAACTCATCATGTAACACCATTGTGAAATTCTAAAGTTAAGTAACAGTTCTTCTCTGCACACACCGTGTTAATACACAAGTGGTGGGCCCTTCTCTCTCACCAAATATATTGATAAGGCCATGTGTTAAACTTCAAAAAGTTTAATGGGTTGTGAAGGTTTTGTATCCAACAGTTGAATGCTTATGGGGTAATTTATTAAACCATAAAAGATTTAATCCATTAGAGATACCCTTAGAGCACTTGCAAGTGGGTGTTAAGGTTTGACATTTTGGTGTTAACCCAAGTTATCCATATCGTGCTTCAAGTTATTTGGGTGTTAAAGGTTGAGCGTTACCCATGTAACGTGCGTTATTTTTTTTATTTTTTTTTATTATTATTATTTTTTTTTTCATTTCTGCTCCTAAATGATGGGTTGTTTTTGTAAATTGTTGGTGAGTTAAGGTTTAACCTTGAGAATGTTATGATTGCGAATGTTTTTTTGGTGAGTTAAGGTGAAATGTTAAAGCTGATGTGACGTAGACGTAGAGGTTAAAGTTTAACTCAAGTTATTGTTGCAAATACTCTTAAAGCATCGGGTATGATGGCGGCAAACCTCGCCAAATCCCACGTGGCTAACCATTTAGAGACGTCAAAACCTTGCCACCACACCTCATGTGCTCGCCGATTGCCATTTCGCCACAAATTAGGTGATGATAACGACAGAAAGGAAAAGGTGATCGTTTATTATTATTATTATTATTATTCGTGTGAGTGTGTGTTTTATTTATATATTTGAAGGTGGATGGGGTCTAAATAGCTAAGTTGTGTTTAGTTGTGACTTGTAAGTGAAGGGTTTCTTGAGATGTGAGTGTTGAAATGATGTGACACCCAGTGAGGCCTAAATGGCTAAATTTTAGATACCATGATACCCGATGCTCTTAGAGCTGACCGAACCAAAAAATAAATAAATAAATAAATAAAAAATGAGTAAATTGCATTTTGGTCCATGTGGTTTGGCCAAAATACATGTTTGGTCCCTATTTTTTGAAAGTGCAACAATAGTCCATATTTTAAACTTTTGATTGCAAATTCAGTCCCTACATCAATGTGAAATGACCAAATTACCTTTGTCTTCTTCCTTTTCTCTTGGTGTAATTTGATCATTGCACATCGACTAGTTATTGAATTTGCAATCCAAAGTTTAAAATGAGAACTACCACTGCATTTTGAAGGATAGGGACCAAATATGCTACTTGACCAAACCACAATGACCAAAAATGCAATTTCCTCAAAAAATTATACCTTTTAAAGAATTTTCTCCGGTTTAAAACCATTGATTTGGAAAATAAAAAACTAATCAAATCCTTTTATTAACTATAAAAAAATACTAATAAAATGTATACTTAAGATTGGGAAGCACACAAATTAACTCATTCACTTCAAATAGCATATACTTACATGCATTTCACATTATTTTATTCAGTTAATAGCATGTAATAGTAACATATTTTCTCATTTGTTCACATATTAAATACGAATCTAAAAAAATATCATAATACCCATTTAACTTTCAAATTTTATTTCATTATCATACTTTTAGAGTCATTTCTTTGCAACGTTAGTCCTTTTGACTGACGACCATTTGTAATTAACTCAAAAATATGTTTTCTTTTTAACATTAAATGTTTTAGTCCATTTTATACGTTTTCGTCTGTTTTTATACATTTTCGTCCGCTTTTATACGTTTTCGTCCGTTCTTTTTCACATTATATGTTTTCGTCTGTCTTTTACGAAAAACGTATAAAAACGAAAAATGTATAAAAACGGACTAAAACATTTAATGTGAAAAAGAAAACATATTTTTGAGTTAATTACAAACGGTCGTTAGTCAAAAGGACTAATGGTGCAAAGAAATGACTCTAAAAGTATGATAATGAAACAATATTTGAAAGTTTGATGGGTATTGTGGTATTTTTTTGGTTCGTATCTGATATGTGAATAAATGAGAAAATACGTTGCTATTACATGCCATTAACCCATTTTATTTGCTTTTACATATAGAGTTTCATAGCTAGTAGTTTTTAGGCTTTTTAGACGTTAAGTAGTCTCATGCTCCTTTTGCTTTGCCTTTTCCTTTTGCTTTGCCTTTTAGGTATGAGGATCCCTATAGTGTTGTCCTGCTTAGATTTTCGTTGCACTCTTAGGTCTTTATTTGTCTTTAGCCCCCTTCTCTTTGTAAGCGTTTTTCTATGTGCTCTTGCCCATTTGCGTTTATGCTTGTATGTTTATGCTCGTGTCCCTTTTATCTATGTTACTAGTACTAGGACTTATTTGTTGAATCTTTGAACTGTTGAACGTGTGCCTATTGTTACTCATTATCGCTAGTTTAGGAATCACTGACCACTTAGTTAGGTTCATTATACATTTATCCAATAATATTAACAACTTGTGTCCCTTGGTTAAATATGATGTTCCTTGTTTTTAGCTTTGAAAAAATGGTTACACTATTGAAAGAAAATATGAGTATGACCCTTGACCCTTTCCCTTTAACGTGTTGTAGTACGAGTAATATTCTATCAATGACTCACTCAAGCAAAAGCATTTGCTTCTGTCTGTAGAACAAGGCTAATAAATACCATCATGATGTGAAGTCGTGAGCCTATCATGGCTTCCGTATTCTGTAAGCTTTCCATCTTGGACCACAGCTATCACATTGGCTTCTCTGATGGTCGAGAGACGGTGAGCCACCACAATGGTGGTGGTGCGTCTTGTTATCTTCTTAAACGCTTGTTGAACGTTTTTCTCTGACTCCAAGTCCAGTGCACTACTTGCTTCATCGAGTAGAAGTACTCGTGATCTCTTCACTATTGCTCTTGCTATTGCTATCCTTTGTTTTTGACCACCCGATAGCTGAACTCCACTCTGACCCACCTGCAGTGGTGAAAATAAAGATTTTAAGTTCTAGCGTTTATTAAACACATAATAAGTTTTGAAAAAGACTACATAATATACCTCAGTTTCATAGCCTTCAGGGAGACCACATATGAAGTTATGAATGTAAGCTTCTTTAGCAGCTTTTCAATCTCAACGAATGACGCTTTTGAGTTCCCAAATCCGATGTTATCTTGAATCGTGCCAGCAAACAATGCAGGTTCTTGACCAACCAATGCTGTTTGATACCGCAGCCAGTTCAAATCAAGCTCCCTTAAGTCAATTCCTCCCATCAAAACCTTACCTTTGATCGGGTCATAAAACCTTTGTGTCAACCATATCAACGTAGATTTCCCAGACCCACTACTCCCGACAACTGCCACCATGGTCCCGGCTTTCACCTTTAAGCTAAAATCCTTCAACACAATCACATTAGGCCTAGAAGGATATGAAAAAGTGATATTCTTGAACTCAATATCAAAAAGCTTTGAGCTTTCGATCTTTCTAGATTTCCCGCGAATCAATGGAGTACGGTTAATAATATCAAAAACAGCAGGAATTGCAGTAGATGCCATGGAGGTATCTGGAGCAAGACCCGCGAGTTGACCAACTGAAAACGAGCTCAAAACAAGAATCAAGAAGATCTTGTACACATCCCCGAACGCCGTGTGGCCTTGTTTCACAAGGTAAGCCCCGTAGAACAGAATTGCTGTATAAGATAGATACATTGCACCTTGAGAGAACCCTAATGCTATCCCGGTGATTTGTGATCTTTTCACAGACGTTGCTTTTGGGCCCGATAGACTCATCAAAAGATATGACTATCTTTTCTTGAGTAGCAAAAGTTGCCACTGTTCGAATGTTTGATACTGCACCCGAAGCGATTCTAGTAGCTTTATCACAAGAAGCATTATCCAACTTTGGTCCGATGTTAATGAGCAAGTTAAAGTAGCTAGCACCAAGTGTAAAAGGAGTGAGAATAGCTATCAAAAGGGCTAATCACCACTGTAGATAAAACGAAACGCCTAACCCCACAGCTGCTGAGCTTAAACCCATGAACAAAACCGAGTATCGGTCAGCTAAGACTGACCTGAAACTCATACAGTCGTTTGATAGCCGTGAAACAAGTACTCCAGTTGAGTTTTCATCAAAGTCAAACCACCCTGGCTCTTGTTTAAGTATAGACCTGAAGAGAATATTGCGAACCCTTTTGGTGAGGTTTGAACCAGCCCAACCGCAGAAACCTTGTTGACCTGTCATAGCGAGAATAATCAAAACTCCGAGTCCCACCAGAACCAAACAGAGGTTCGCGATATCATGTTTCATTGTTGACTTATTGGAGTCGAAGTAGACTTTAAGTCCTTGTCCTAAAACCAACGGAAAAATAGAAAGAATTGAACCAGCTACCATTCCCAAAACTATGCCTATAAATATCATTCCGCCTTCAGGTTTTTGTAAATTCCAAACCCCGGAAATCCTGTAAGATCTTGGTTTGGCGCCTTCTTTTGTTTGTACTTGGTCTTCCTCTTGAACCGATTTCATGTACTCTGACCTCGATATCTCATGCACAAGGTTTGACTTTAGCAGATCTTGAGCACTTATGTTTCATGTTTTCGTCCCGTTTCACCTATTTCTGATTCAGAACTTGATGATACAGCTTCTGATGCAAGCTTAATGAGAGCAAAGTAGGCACCTTTTTTGTCCATAAGTTGTTGATGGTTTCCACTTTCGATAACAGATCCTTGTTCCATAACAACAATCCTGTCAGCATTTCTTACGGTTACCAGTCTGTGAGCAATCACCATAGTGGTTCTATTTTTAGATATTTTATCAATGGCTTGTTGGACAAGAGTCTCAGACTCAGCGTCTAGTGCACTTGTGGGTTCGTCTAAGAGAAGGATCTTAGGGTCTTGAATCATGGCTTGAGCCAAAGCAATTCGCTGCTTTTGACCCCCGGAGAGTTGTGTTCCTCTGTCTCCTACTTGTGTATCATATCCTTCTGGTAAATTAGTTATGAATTTGTGTGCATTTGAGGCAACACAAGCTGCGATAGCTTCTTTCTTGGTGGCATTTTCTTTGCCCATCATAATGTTTTCAAGAATTGTGTTTGCAAAGAGAACCGGCTCTTGACCAACCATGCTCATCTGACTTCTTAGCCATTTCACTTGCAAAGTCCTTATATCGTGTCCATCCAACATTACAACGCCTACATGTTCATGTGTAAACTGTTAGAAATATACAATAATATGGCGTGCATTAGTCTACAAATAGTATCAACGAGGGACATTATCCATTATGTACACCAAACCACAGAGACGATTTATGTAAATTAAAACTGTATTATATTTAAGACCTCTCTAAAATGGCCCTTCACATCATAGATAACTTACCCTCGCGAGGATCATAGAACCTCTCTAAAAGAGCAAAAACAGTTGACTTTCGGTGCTAAAGTTCTTTGAGCTGGAACCACCAAATTGAGGGAGTTGAGAATTGGTAGAGTCGGGCGAGAAGCATAAGCAAAAGAAACATTCTTAAACTCCACTTTTCCATGTCCACTTGAGAGTCGTCGTCCCATATTAGAATAAGGATCAATATCTGGGATTCTATCTATGACTTCAAACACTCAGCTAGCTGCTACAGTCCCTTGTGCAAATTGAGCAAAGTAAGATAGTGATAGAGCCAAGCCCCTGCACGATTCAAGTACATTTGACCATCATGGATGTTTATGCTACCAATGCCAATAAATGCAACGTACTCACCATTTTTTATCAAACATATGACAAGTATGCTGCACCTACGTCACATATACAACGTGATTGGATATGTTGATAACAAATGGTACTATGTATTCATTTGTTAAAAGCTAGGTTACATATACAACGTGATCATGTTTTACTACATATTAGTTACTGTACAAGTTTAGATAATTAGTTACCTGCCACCAACATTGACACCAAAGAAGAAAGCAATGGCTTCACCGCCAGATATCTTGTTGTCAAAGATCAAAATCGATCCATACCAAAAAGCCAATGCCCATGTGCAATAAGTAACCAAATAGATAACACCAATTCCGACACCCTTTGCGAAACCAAGTTTTTTTCCCACAGGCACAGACTCGACCAACAACGTATCATATCTATCTGCTAGTTTTTGTTCTGCTACAAAAGAAGACACAGTCCGGATTGAACTTATCGCTTGTTCTGCTACACCACCAGCTTTTTTGTAAGAATTCTGCAGAGAAATATGAACAAGATTACACTTGAACTATACTAATATAACTGTATCATGAATTTTGCTTTTATGAGTCCTTACCACTTCTTTAGTAGCTAAGCCGACATAAACTGCCTTATAAGCTAAGCCACAAAACATTGTTAATGGAGTAACTGCAAGAATTACCAAAGAAACATATACACAATGAAGCATAGCAAGACTAAAAATCTATTTCGATTTTTTGCTTGCTTTCTGCATGTTCCTCCACTTATCTTTCAGATCCACAGGAGTACGACTGCTTTGAAATATAGTGGCCCCAAGATCCAGTATTCTACTCCAAGGGAAACGTCCAGTGTTACCATCACTAACAAACTTTGCAACCAATTCCTGCAAGCAGACAAAAATGATCTCAACTTAAAGATGATTTAACAAATACAATTTTAAATGTTTTTGGCACATGCTAAGAGTATTACCTTTTTAGTGTATCTTCTTCTGATTGTGTCCAAGGAACCAGAACTCGTCTCCTTTCAGGAACTTGTAAACTCGGGCTGAAAATATCCAAAATTTCATCATTACTAATGCTAATTGGAGTATATGACTTTATATGAAGAAACAATTACATGGGTGACAGATTGGGCAGGTTGGTGGATTAACAAGTCAAAACAATTACTTTTGGTAGGAGTTAAAACTGATAGCTTTGGTTGACCTGAGAAACACTTTTAGTGAAAAATTTTAATTAAATAATCAAAATGCCATATATGGTTACAGTAATAAGGGATATGTTTAAGGATACAAAATCATGTATAATATATGGTATATGAAGGTGACCGAGGTATTTGTCATCAAGGAAGTGCCACGGTGGGGTAGTTATAATCAAAGTACGATAAAACCATAATTTAGAATGTACATTAGAACATAACCCATACCCACACAATTGACCCATTTCATTCTATGTTTAAACCATTATAGATATAACATAACATGAAGCGACCCATGCTACCATATGTATAAAAATAGGTTTATTGCCAACTTGAATGAAAAGCTAATCACTTACGATGCTGGAAAAGCGTGATGCCGCCTACGCATCTGAAAATCCCCACTCCTTTCAGCAGCATCATTATCACGGCCAGTCACTTTCTTCTTTTCACGCTTCCCCTTTTTATTATCATTGCTATCATTGCCATCTTCACCTCCTGATCCATGTGAACCATCTTCACCAAACCTCATTTCTTTCCTAGCCGCTTCATAGTCAAATGGTGTGATCTTTACTAACCCCCCCGAACCACCACCCTCCGCCCCCTGTCTTGACTTCATCTTCTCGTCAGCAGTTTGCACACGTTTCTGGAAGCTTGAAGAAAGATCCGATAGTGACATATTCCCCTCCTCAGCTCCTTCTTTTTCTTCACCAACAGAACAAGATTCAGAATCATCTTTCGTTTTACACTCACTGTTCTCATCATTATCATTGGCAGTAATTTCAGGTTTCTCTTCCTCCCATTTAGACTCAGATTCCAGCAAAATAATGTTGTTTTCTGGTTTAGAGCTTGTTTCCGAGGGTACAACAGGGATTTCTTGAGGTTTAGCTAATGAACTTAAGGCATCGATATTACCCTCTTGAAGGACAAATAAATTAGTCAAAGCCATTATTACTGAGATACAGCTGTTAACTAAAACCTCAAGCCCACTATCAAAACTCCACGATAACAACCCTAAGAAATGTATAAGCATAAGCTTTGACTCCTTATGCCTGTATAAATCCATTATAGTGTGGGAGAATTCTCGGATTGGAAGACAGATACTAAACTTTTTAAAAATTCCAACAATAAAACCATACTCCTTACATCTTAGACACCTAATCAACGAATTACTCATTAGCATTAACAAAGATGCTAGATAACAAATATCTTGTAAACTAGCATCACCATTAAGAGGCAGTTCTATATCATAAACATCGTTAGCAGCTCTCATTAATATGCATCTTAAAAGAGATAGAATCTCATCTCTGCATGCTGTGTCTAATACGCACAGGCTCTGCTGTATATACACAATAGAGGATGCTAGGAGGTCAGACTTAAAAAGTTTTTTTCTGAGATTTAAATTCCATGAACCGGTTAATCTATTTATCAATTCATCTAGTTTCTGCATCTTAGCAGGCTCAATACAAGACTCAAAAGAAGGCATGTTGACCGATAAACCCCTGGCATCTGTTGAATGGTTCTCAGTTTTCAAAATGGACATATGTTGTGCATACAACATAACTGAACTTTCAAATGCTGAAAGGTAGAAATCGATTAGTGTAGGATCTGGTTTGAGGGTTTCACTATCTATGCCAACACTGACAACACCAGAAACCAATGGCATGATATGAGCCTGCAATAATTTGGGTGAAGAAAGCACAATGGGGTTTCGCAGCAATGCTCTGGCTGCAACAGTGCTAATTTCAGCAGACTTGGCCTTATTAAAATGAGCCCACGTTATTTTATTAAGAAATTCCTGGAAATCCAAAGAAGCAAGCAATGGCTTCACCACCAGATATCTTGTTGTCAAAGATCAAAATTGATCCATACCAAAAAGCCAATGCCCATTTGCAATAAGTAACCAAATAGATAACACCAATTTCGACACCCTTTGCTAAATCAAGTTTTTTTCCCAAAACTGACCGTCATAATATTTCTTAATGAACAAATCGCAAATTTAAAGCATGCAGACACAAGGCGATCAATTTGACCTACAAAAGAAGTTAGCCAATACCTCTTACATGCGCTGCGTCATAATGTATCTACATGATAAGGCTAAGATACGATTCATTTCCGAGTATATAACATTATAGAAGTAAACTGAACGGCGGCTTGATTTAAGTGCCTCATGCTCTTCATATTTCTCTTTTTCTTCTCCAACATGAAACAAAATGAGGGTGATGATGCTTCATTCTCATTCCATCTGTATACATAAAAAGAATCGCAATTTTAAGAGCTGCATAAAAAAAAACACAAACAAAGAAGCAAAACCAGGGACCAAAATGAACTACCTGTGAGTGCTTAACAGTTTAGCAAAAACTTAATAAAATCACGAATAAAGATCAACGCCACTCTATCTTACAGTAGTGTCCAATATTGGTAAATAAGAAATTATCACCTCGCTTTAGCTTTAACATCGACTTTTTAATTCTCCTACTTACACCAAGCCACAGCAAATCTGGGATGGTCACAGCAATTGACTTCACATCTTTCCATGAAAACGTGTAACATTTGAACAACCCAAGTATACGTATGTGTTGATGACCCGAAAAAGCACGTAAACCAGCAATAGTAATTCTGTTACAGCCGTGCAAATATATATGCTCAAGATTCAAACACTTACTACCAATTTCAAGCAATGACTTGTCCGTTAAATTGAACAAGTAAGATAAATGTAGTTCCGAGATACATGGGAGCTCACATAGGGCCACAACCCCATCATCAGTGATATTAGCCCCACACTCTCGAAGATTCAGGAAGCTAAGATTGACCAATTTCTTCAATTGAATTATCCCTTTATCGGTAATCCGACTACATTGACACAGATTAAGTGCATTCAAGCGTTTCAAATCCCCATTCGCCAAATAATGCAAACCCACATCAGTAATCAAATAACAACCGCCCAAATATAATTCTTCCAAACTAGTTGCTTGTGCAATGATCTTCAATGATTTGTCTGTGACATTCACACATCCATACAAGTGTAATTCTTTCAAATTCTTGCATGTTCTTATAAGGGAACTAATTCCTATGTCCTTAACGCCTAACCTCCTGCGTAGAGCCACAGTAACCAAATGAAGACAATCATCCGCGATCGCACACAATCCAACATCATCAAAGTCCAACTGACCCTCCTTATCATTAAAATACCATTCCAAAGAAATATCTAGGCACTCGAGATTGGGGAAGGACTTGGCTACGAGTTTCATGTGTTGATTCGAAAGTGGTTGTTGAGAATGAAATTTAAGCAATTTCGGGGATGGTGTTAGTATTTCATATAGTAAATTGGGAAACTCAGTGGATAAATACTCAAGGCCGCGAAAACATGCAACTTTCAAGAATGTCTTGCAAACTGCAGAAAATGATTGTCTGTCCTCCGAGTCGTGAATTCGTTTATAAATGGCGAAGAGCTCATCCACTCCAAGTTTGGAGAAGATCTCATCCTCTCCAAGTGGTTCCATCACCTGTCGCGTGTGATGTAAATAACATTATCTCAAAACCCTTTTTTTTTTTTGTGACATTTCATCAAACAGTTGGTATGCAAAACTTGTAACTACAACATTATCAATCTAGTAACTAAAAAAAGAAAGAAAATGTGTGAAATGGTACTTGTTTTTTAAACGAATGATACTAATTAAGTGGTTTCAGATTCACAATCGCACAAAAATACTTTGTAATTAGTATTTGAAATACAAAAAACAGAAATTCTATAAAAAAAAAAAATTATTTATACCTTCTTTTTATCCCTCTCCTGCACAAAAAGGACGTTTCTTCGCCGCAGTCGATATCGAACTAAACTACCGTCAGCTTCTTCACCCATCATTCTCACTCAGACAATCAAGATGTTGGGCGGGGCTTTGCTTTTTAAGATAGAGATGAAAATGTAGCCAAATTGAAATTTTACTTTTTGCACAGTGACCGACCTATAGGCTGCTAGAGAGATGAATATAGCATCATTCAACTGATTCATCTTAAACACGCGCACAGTGACCTATATATAGCTGGAGAGATCAACAACAACAACATAATCATTTAAAGCATAACAGATGTTTATCTAATAACTATTAAAATCATCTCAATTTTGATGTCTCGTGGCTGTATGGCTAATAAGCTTATTTAACATAGGCCAATTTGAGCTTATTTTTTATAAGCTCCTATTTTGTGGCTTATTTTGAGACATGTCGGCTAATATAAGTTTATTATGAAATGATAAACTTATAAAGCCGACAAGTCTCAAAATAAGCCGAAATCAGCTTATGTTAAATAAGCTTAGCCAAACAAGGCCTTACAGCCACGAGACATCAAAATTGAGATGTCATAGTTAGATTAATCTTATTGATACGCCATTTAGAGCGAGCCAATCATCATAACAAACTAGAGTTATCTTAACCTAATTTACAAATCAGCTTATTCAAACACGCGCACAGTGACGGACCTATAGGCTGCTAGAGAGATGAATAAACATAACAAATCATCTCAGCAGAGTATATCTATCTAATAACTAATTTCTACAGTAAAATCACATCAAGTAATTAAAATTAAGCCTGATCGAATCGAAATCATACATCGTGTCAGCTTTCATCGTTGTGACCTATGAATTGATCAAATTAGGGTTTCGTGTGTGTTTTTTTAGTGTCAAGTGAAAATTAGGGGAATTTGAAAAGAGGAAAGTGAAATGTTGGCGCTTTTTTCTTTTTATTAGATGTCAAATTTTTATGTGGTTTGTTGGATATAATAAAAAGAGCAAATGACAAAAAAATGCATCGAACTTGATATTTTATGTGATTGTGTGTAGCCAATTATTTTTTTTCTTGTTGTATGTACTGAACTTTCAAATTTTGTTTATTATGTGTATTTTGTGACTATTCTGCCATGTAAAATGACCATTTTACCCTTCAAAATTTTAAAAAATTAAGGGTAAAATGGTCACAAAATACACACAATAATAGAATTTTGAAAATTCAGTACACAAAAAAAGAAAAAAAAATAGTTGGCTACACACAATCATAAAAAGTGTCAAGTTGAATGCATTTTTTTGTCATTTGCCCTAATAAAAATGGTCCTTAAACTTTTTTTCTCGGATCTTCTCTTTGTGGTTTTGACTCGTAACAGGTTTAGTCCCTTGACCAATATTTTCGTTTGTTTGACCGTTAATTCCGTTCCAAAATAGTTAAATGATGTAAATGCCCCCATTTTCTTTTCTTTTTTTTACATATTTTTCAGTTTGGAATTATGGTTATTTTAGAAAGTGAAATTTTGACATGTGAAAGTACCGCCACAAAGTCGTCATGGTGATAAGACCAGTAATAACAATGACTTTATGACCAGTTTTTTCTCTCTTAGACTAAACACTGACCAAACACTCGTAGTAAGACGACCGTCGACAAAAAAAAAAAACATTACCCCACAAGAACATATTAAAAAAACATTCACACACACAAAGCTTTCCGATTCATTTGGTCGTCTGACATACCAAAACATTCATTTTTATGGGGGACGGATGTGTCTGGTTCGGTCTTCCGCGGAGGAGGGGGTGGGGGCGAGGGGGAGACGCGTTTGGTTTGGGGAGACCAACCAAACCATTCAATACTACTAGTCTAATGTTTTCAGGGTTGTTGCATTGATTTTGGGTGGCCCGGTGCGAAACTACAAACAAGGCCTTACAGCCATTTAGAGCTAGTCAATCATCATAACTAACTAGAGTTATCTTAACCTAATTTACAAATCAGCTTATTCAAACACGCGCACAGTGACCGACCTATAGGCTGCTAGAGAGATGAATAACACATCACAACAATAAACATAACAAATCATCTCAGCAGAGTATATCTATCTAATAACTAATTTCTACAGTAAAATCACATCAAGTAATTAAAATTAAGCCTGATCGAATCGAAATCATACATCGTGTCAGCTTTCTTCTTCGCTCCTTTCATCGTTGTCACCTATCAATTCATCAAATTAGTGAAAATTAGGGGAATTTGAAAAGAGGAAAGTCAAATGTTAGCGCTTTTTTCTTTTTATTAGATGTCAAATTTTAGAGTTAATTACTTAAATGGTCTATGTGGTTTGTCGGATATAATAAAAAGAGTTAATTGCATTTTTGGTCTTTGTGGTTTAGTTAAATTGCAGGTTTGGTCCTCAAAACTTTGAAAGTGCAACAATAGTCTCTATTTTAAAGTTTGGGTTGTGTTTTTGGTCCTTATCAGTGTGAAATGACCAAATTACCATTGTTTTTTCTGAAGAAGACAAAGGGTATTTTAGTCATTTAACTTTATCCAGGGACCAAAAATGCAATCCAAACTTCAAAATAGGGACTATCGTTGCACTTTCAAAGTTCTGGGGACCAAACCTGCAATTTGGCCAAACCACAAGGACCAAAAATGCAATTAACTCTAATAAAAATGGTCCTTAAACTTTTTTTCTCGGATTTTCTCTTTGTGGTTTTGACTCGTAACAGGTTTAGTCCCTTGACCAATATTTTCGTTTGTTTGACCGTTAATTCCGTTCCAAAATAGTTAAATGACGTAAATGCCCCCATCTTCTTTTTTTTTATTTACATATTTTTCAGTTTGTAATTATGATTATTTTAGAAAGTGAAATTTTGACATGTGAAAGTGCCACCACAAAGTCGTCATGGTGATAAGACGAATAATAACAATGACTTTATGACCAGTTTTTCTCTCTTAGACTAAACACTGACCAAACACTCGTAGTAAGACGACTGTAGACAAAACAAAAAATATTAGCCCACAAGAACATATTAAAAAAACATTCACACACACAAAGCTTTCCAATTCATTTGGTCGTCTGACATACCAAAACATTCATTTTTATGGGGGACGGATGTGTCTGGTTCGGTCTTCCGCGGGGGAGGGGGTGGGGGCGAGGGGGAGACGCGTTTGGTTTGGGGAGACCAACCAAACCATTCAGTACTACTAGTCTAATGTTTTCAGGGTTGTTTCATTGATTTTGGGTGGCCCGGTGCGAAACTACAAATGAGGCCCCTGTAACACCCCCAAATCTCGGTACAACGGAAGACTTAATCAAGTTTTCAGGGCGTTACAATTGGATTGGTATCTCACACATGTATAGCAAACAAGATAGTCATTTTCATTCAAAACCAATCCCAAATTTAAATATTCAAAACATCAATCCAAAAGTATAAATATTAGGCCCAAAACATGATTTAATAAAATAGGTCCCCATAATTTATCAGAGTCAAATATGATCCTTGAACCATGTCTCCTTGCCAAGCTTCCACCAATCACGTATTTCAAACGTCATTTAAATACCTGAGAAAACATGCTAAAAGGTCAGCTTACGCTGGTGAGTTCATAGGTTTAAATTCAATAAAACATAGTGGACCTGTAGGAGTTGATTTGCTATGCAAGACCTAAGATATATAAACACCGTTCACAATCGATCCTAACCGGATCACCAACCGATCCTAACCGGATCACAATCCATATCCCGCATCCAGGGATCACTCGGGCCCAGCGACTCTAGTCCAGCACTGTCGTGGCAAAATCTAGAACAATTGCCAACCCCGGACTAGGTCGAAGTAGAGGTCTATTCTTAGCTAGGTAACGGTACCCTAGTCTAAGGCAACAACTATCGTACATCTATCTAAACAGTCAAGCACATAAGCAAATCCAAATAGTTTTAAAGGTCCAAAAACAGTAGCATGATTCTCACCCCAGTTTAGTTAAAAACGTAGATAAAAGTGGGGCTATGAAACTCACCTCAAGCAAGCAACGTACGAATAAACACTAGCAGAAGATAACAGGAAATCACAGCTCAGCAACTATCGACTCGGCACAACCTATTAATATAAACTCATTTTAATATATAATTCCCAAAATCAACGTTATCTACCCCAATGTATTCCATTTCGTTATTTCCAAAAATGTCTCGTTTCACCGTTTAATCCTAGTGTTTGGTATCCTCATGTGGGTAAGTTAACACCATACTTGTTATTTCAGTAAGAAACTAGTTTTTAATAAATTCATAATGTCTAAAATTTAATTTTTACATACAACAATTGCATAGAGACTACGTCTTAGGAGGGTCATACCATGGTAATGGGTCTATTTACCTAGTTAACTGAATTGGCGTCAAATGGAAGGTGAAGGTTAGGAGAGTGTCACATTTTGTGTGTGTTTTAGAGGGTTCTAGATGGAATGATTTTGTTACGCACAACTTGATGCCATTTAGTGTTACTTTCATACACTTTCTAGAAAGAGGGTGAGGACATATTCTATGTAACTTGCTACAGCGAGGACGAGGAAGAATTTTACAATTATGAACCCGGAAGCGCTCAGTTTTGGAGGTGTTTAGTGCCCGTTTCAGACACATCCCTTGAGATGAAGTACTTGCCACAAGATTTTATGAAATATCTTGATGGTCCAATCCCTACAGAGTCGGTCATGGTTACTGCTAACACCACAGTCTATGAAGTAAATGTGGAAAGTGAGAAAGATTTGTATGACCGATATGTTCACTTTTGCCTGTATGGGTTGGGTTGGGAGAAACTGGTTGTAGACTTGAAGATAGAACCTGATGAGTGTTTGGTGTTTACCCAGGTTGTGGAGGGTACGAAGTTTAATGTCACGCTTTTTGAACATGAGGGGGGCATCTCCACAGTGGAAACATACTGCACCACTATAGTCATGAATGCCCTTTGTCACCAAGGACATGAAGCAAGCATGTTTTCCTTTATTAACTTTGACTACATCGAGTATATGATATTACTTGGATTATCCGTAACTAGTTTTGTATTATTAATTTCAAATTTTGATGTCAATTGGATGAACTGGATGTGTAACTCGAAGTTTCACACTGTCCGTGATAAAAAAGATATGGCCTTTTACAAAAAGTTGATTGCAACTTTCTTGAAAGATGGACGACTTGTAAGTGTATTATAAGTTTGGTAATTTGTTAAATTGTTACCCATAATGTAGCTATAGCTTGTGAGGTTGTCATAGCTTATATGTGGTTGTAGCTTGTGAGCTTGTTGTATCTTAGACACAGACTTGATAAGGTTGAATTTATGCTCTGCTTCCTCTGTTCCATCTATCTTTTATGGTTGATGTAGTCTGTCTGATAGGTTGATTGATAGATCATAATGTTAACATAATCACCCAAAAAAACTAATGCTCACTTTTGTACATTTTTAAACAGTATATACCCTCCAAAACCGTGAAGAACTACAACTTTGTAATGATGTACTATTTATTTTAAATCTTAAATCTTAAGTTGTTGTATTGTACTATATCTCTTTTGCGATGAATATTGATTTCGTTACATCTCGTATTTCTGCTTTAGCGGGGTGTGACACAACCGCAGTTTTGAATCCCAACTGTTCAACAATAACACATAAAAAACATACAATTCAACACAAACTTAAAGTAGCAACGACCTAAACCCAAACCTTGAAGTTGGTTGACTGCTCTTTTATTACAACAGGGAAGATGATAAAAGGTCTCGATGGAGTTGTCAGGGTGGTTTCTTCTTGCTTTTTCTCAATCATCATCATCAAAGGCGGTGGGATATATTTTAATGGAGTGAACAAACCGGCCTTTGATATATTGTACAACACATTTGGCCAGCAGTCTCTAGTTACTGGAGTGAACAAACCGGCCCAAACAAAAAATATTTTTTAATCATGAATTGGACTATGTTGGGCTAACATAACGGACCAAATTTTAAGAATATTTTATGATGGAATATTCATTGATTCTCTTGCAAAATTTATTATAGATATAATACTAAATTTTACAAAAATATTGCACTCAAAATGCAAAGAATCAAATGCTACACAAAACTAAACTAATGTAAGATGCAACAAAACTAAAATAGTTGTAAAATATGGTTGTGTTGATAGAGGCACTTTATTTTGCTTACTCACAAATCAATGCTTACCAAGGGACAAATCCTCACCATCCATCTAGTTTGATCTAATAGTGGGGATTAACATAAGATTTAAAAGATAAATCCCAATTCATTAGGCCTTTCGATACAATCAAATAGAAAGCCCCAAGGGCGCCATATTCTAGGAGCCCAAACTATGTGATTTAATAAATCCTCCTCTATTTGTTGTCGGTCAAGGGCTCCTTCTCCTTCCCTCTCTTCAAACTCCGATTTGTCTTTTTCATAGAGAAATCTTTGATCAAGGATAAAACAAGATCCATTTTGCATTATTTTTTTCTTGTCTTTTTGTCTTTCTTTTTCATTCACATAATTTTTTTGTCTTTTTTTTTAATTCACGGTTTTTTTAATTCGCGTTTCTTTCTTCGCTTTCATACGTTTTCGTCCGTTTTCATACATTTTCATCTGTTTTTGTCCATTTTCTTACGTTTTTGCCCGTTTTCATACGCTTTGTCCGTTTTCAAACGTTTTCGTCCGTTTTCGTTCGCTTTCATACATTTTTGTCCGTTTTATCAGTTCTCTTTCATTTTCTTCCATCTTTCATACGTTTTCATACGTGTTTTTACCCTTTCATACGTTTTCGTTCGCTTTCATACGTATTTGTCCACTTTCTTACGTTTTCGTCCGTTTTCTTATATTTTCATTCGTTTTTATACGTTTCTGACTATCACATGTGCTATTCTGTGATATTCAGAATATCACTTTTGATTTTCTGAATATCACTTTGTGATATTCTGAATATCACTCACTTTGTGATATTCAGAATATCACTTGTGATTTTCTGAATATGACTTTGTGATATTCTGAATATCACTTGTGATTTTCATGTTACAAAACATTAGTTGAAAATCACTTGTGATATTCAGAAAATCACTTGTGATATTCATAAAATAACTTGTGATATTCAAAAAATAACTTGTGATATTCAGAATATCATATTATGAATATCACAGAATATCACCTGTGATATTCAGAAATGTATGAAAAAGTCTGAAAACGGCCGAAAACATTTAAAAATTGACGAAAACGTATGAAAAATGACGAAAACGTAAGAAAACGGACGAATGGTATGAAAGCGGACGAAAACGTATGAAAGCGTAAAATCACGCTTGAAAAAGGACGAAAACGTATGAATAATGGACGAAAACGTAAGAAAACGGATGAAAACGGACGAAAGCGTATAAAAACGGGCGAAAACGTATGAAAGTGGACGAAAACGTACGAAAACGGACGAAAATGTGTGAAAACAGAAGAGAACGTATGAAAGCGAAGAAAAAAAATGCGAATTAAAATAAACGTGATTTAAAAAAAAAACAAAACAAAAAAGATAAAAAAGAAAATGTGAATGAAAAAGAAAAACAAAAAGATAGAAAAGACACATGGATTTTAGTTAATCCAAACCATTAAATCAAATTAGATAGATGATTGAGATTCTTTTGCAAGAACCAAAATAAAAGTAAACAAATGAACTATTATCCGTGTTGATAACCCCAAATGTTAATTTAGTTTATTGTTGTTGCCTCCTTGATTCTCTCGTACCAAACAAACAAATGTTTCATTTGAGCCATTGAATGTCAACCTTAATCCTTGTCCTTTAACAATCTTCATAACACCTATAAATACTCCATAGCTTACATTATTGTTCCAACTTTTTTGTTTAGATGTTAAGTTAAGAATAATAAAAATAAATAAAATAAAAACTTCCACTTCCCTTTGTAACATTCGTATTCGGGTGGCACAAATTAAACCACTCTTGATCGTATTATTATTTCTCTTAGAAAACCCTCCCTAATTCGGGTTGTTACAGGAAAGATAACGAAGAACAAAACAAATTAATTAGCTAGTGTAAAAACTATTTATACATAATCATCATTCATCACAATGGGTTTTCTTGATCATCTTTGGGACGAAACACTTGCGGGCCCTACCCCTGACTCGGGCATTGGCAAACGTCGCGCGTTCAAGTCTCTTCGCCTACATTCTGCCACAAATAACATAGGTCCATCCAATGTGGACGAAAACCTTCCCATTTCTCGCAGCATCACCGTTCTTCGTGGCAATGGTCTCACCTCCTCTCCTGCTACCCCGTCCACCCCATCTTCGCCACTGACCCCCTCCACCCCGGGCACGCCCTTCTCACGTAAGCATTATCAATATTTGTTACAAAATAAGAAGCATAAATATTGTGAGAACACGATAAATAGTCTGATACGCGCTTATGAATGAAATATACAATTCACAAATATTATTAATTTTTTGTTTTTCTTGGTTTATTTTCGTCAGCAACAACTCCAGGAGGAAATATCAAGAAACTGAGCCGAAGAAAGTCTATGCAATCTAGGGAGGCCAAAACTCCTACAGGTTACGATTGGTACGTTACAACGACAAACTATTGAACCTCAAAGAATGTTGATTAGGTTTGTTTATAAAAAAAGGTTAACCTTGTTTCATGGGTGTAATTTCAGGATTGTGTTGAGCGCTTTGGATCGTTGAAACAGACTAATTTTCTGCTGTCACGAGAGACGTCTTGTATGTATATAAGAGATTGAAACCTTTATATAAAATCCTATATGTGTATATATCTATATTGCAGCCCATACCTAATCTATATGTATGTAAACTATTTAAGATGAGATGCTTCTTCATAAACAAGAAGTGCTCATTTTGTTCTTATTATCATTCCTATATTCTTTTATGCTTTTGTGTACATATATATAATAATACGAAATGTTCTAAACTATGATGTGATTAATTTTCTATGCTTTTGAAAGAACATGTTTGGAGCGTCGACCATCTTTGTAGAACCGAGAAGTTATACAATGCTGAAGGGAAAACATAGGATTTGCATTTATTAGTATATCGTTCAAACGACTTACAAACCAGCAAAAATCATTAGAAAAGAAGCAAAATCTGTATATATTTGATCATATAGAGTCAGAGTTGTTGGCGAAGTATAAGTTCTTAAGATAACGCCTTCACTTTTTCGATAAGATCAGCAGCATCTTGGACAGTCGCAATGTTCTCAGCTCCACTTTCACCTATCGACACTCCAAATGTTTCTTCCAAAGCCATCATAATCTCAACCTGTTGATAAATTATAATTAATCAATCGCTAGTAGACTAGGTTAGGACTCGTTTCGTGATGATCAAAACTTAGAAAAACATCTTACGGTGTCAAGAGAATCAGCACCAAGATCAGCGAATTTGGTTGCAGGGGCAACTGTGCTCTCGTCAATCGACAACTGATTAGCAATAGTTGCTTGCACTACTTTCAAAGTCTCGGGTTGAGCCTGCACATCAAAGATCATGTCAGTAGTTTTTCTACTATAGCATATCAACGTTTTGCAAGAAAAATTATAAGATGCTTTACAATGGAGCATGAAATCGGGGTCTTGAAGCAGTGTGATAGAGTTGATCTTTTCTCGGCCTTAATGGTCACAAACCTTTGTGCACCCTACAACAAAAAATGCAACAAGTTTAAAACAAGCAAAACAAGTAATGGAAATTTATTTCCTAGTATAAATAAATAGACCGAAAAACTTACTGAGATCATGGAGACACTAGCGAGTTGGTTGCACTGGGCTCGTTGAGTTTTTCGGACAAGAAGGGTGGGTGAGGCAGCAACTGAAGTTGAAAGAATGGAAGCCATTTATTATGTTAACAAGAAATTAAAATGAAATAAGATTAGATTGAATAATAATACAGTATGTTAATAGATTTGATGTTGTGTCTTTTTATAGTGGCATGGAGGGTATGAAACAAGGCGAAAGTTACAAGATGACAGCCTTCTAAATACTAATTTTTGGCGATCAAAACCATGTCTCTTTTGTCAACTTCAAGTGACATGTGCACATCGCACTCCTGACGTACTTTCTTTCTATTTTAAGTGTGTGCACTTAGGGTGCGTTTGGTAGAGCATTATCGGAATGGATCTATAAAGTTTATTCCGATTCAAGGTGTTTGTTTAGTGGGTCCGGTAATGAAATGAGTATATCATAATTATAGATTCATTACTCTGTTTACCAAATTCATTCCGTTCCACTACAAAACTCAAATATCAATACATTTTTTCATTCCATATTTTGTCATCCAAACATAAACAATCGTAATCATACACTTTTTTATATCTATTGTCATTCTACCCTATACTAAATCCGATACCTATTGTGATTTCTAACAATAAACCAAACGGCCCCTAATGATTTTTAGGCCAATGCTAATGGTAACCGTAAATATTTTGGTCATTCCCCGTCACATGAGCTTTCTCTTTCCAAAACTAAATCAACCGCAATTTGCTAATAATTAAGGTGACCGTAGCCACAACTAAAAAGATACCTCACAAAAACAAATAAAAAAAAACTACACACACAAAACAATTGAAACTTGCGGTTAGTAGGCCAACCATAACTTTGAAAAGGTTAAGGGTGACCGGTCATTGTTCGGTTGAGTTAATGAAGATAATGCGATCATCTACTCGACTGAATGAGGGGCAACCTTATCAATAACATTGGCCTTATAATTCACCAAAATGTCAAATTTATCTCTAACAAATAACTTTGATAACTTGAATGGACTTATAAAAGTAATGTGTACAAGTCACTTATTAACACTCAAAAGTATACATCCATGCTAATTATATTAACACTCAAAATTTGAATAACAATCTAAGTATCATTATTTAGAATTTGAGCGAAAAAAAAAATAGTTGAGTAAATTAATTGAACATATACCCAAAGTATAGTAAGTAATTATGATGGTTAATATACACAAAAGTTATTATATTTTGTATTTTTGTTCAGTCAAATTATAGTATTATTTTTATGATTTTTCGAGTCATTATACTAACTAACTCAGTTTATTATAAAATTTTGCTAATTAAGTCATTGTACTTTGCGTTTTGTTCACTTCATCAAACTATTTTCATAATTTTATAAAAGAAAATTTCAACTCATTTCGAAAACTGGGTATCTAATATCAACTTGTTACTTATCTAACATGTCATATTATTTAACACGTCACTGTTAACTAGTTTTTTAACTAAGGTGTCGTTTGTTTTTTCAGAGCTTTTACCTCTTCATCTGCAAACCATGTCTGCAGAAGAAGAGGTACATTTAAGCTCTTCATCTGCAGAAGAAGGTTTGTTTTTGTCTATTAAAGTACTTCTTTCATTTTTCCTCTTATGTCTGCATTGGTGTAGAGGAAAGAAGTGGAAAAAAGACCTAAATTATGTCTGCATAGGTGAAGAGGAAAGAAGTGATTCTAACCTTTTATGTCTGAAAAAAAACAAACGGTCTTCAAGCCTAACGTCTGCGCGCCTGCAGACAAAAGAGGAAAGAAGAGCTTCTTTGAAAAAAACAAACGAAGCCTTAGTTTTAACATATCTTTATTTTTATTAAATTTTCTTCTTGAAAATTTTGGTATATTTCCACGTTTGCAAACAAGAATAGATTTTTGCCTTTAATTTGTCTTATAGCTTGATACATAGATATATTTTTCTACATCTTATAACTTTAACCTCTAAATAACAAAATTGCTAGTTTCAATAGTATAGGGCTGAGCAAAACCGACCGACACTCGAAAACCGACCGAACCCGACCTTCTCGATACCGAACCGAATGTAATCGGGTCGGGAGTCGGTTTGCATTTTCCTAGTAGTCGGTTTCGGGTCGGGACGGGCCGAAAACTGAGAAAACGCAGCCAAAATCAAGAAAACCTACTGAACCCGACCTGTCGGGACTGTCCCGATACCGAACCGATTGTATTCGGGTCGGGAGTCGGTTTTGGGTTTTGCAGGAAATCGGTTTCGGGTCGGGATAGATCGAGACCGGCCCGATGCTCACCCCTACAATAGTACAGTGATAGTAATGAACATTTTCTATAGTCTAGTAAGCTATAAAACTATAAAAATGATACAATGACTTAATTGAACAAAAACTAAAAGTAAAATGACTTATTTGCTTATGATAAAATAATCCATGCTGCAAACAGGAGCAATTCTTCACTGTTACTAGGTGTAAATCATGAACCAATTGTATACATCTGGGATGTTATTAGGAACCATTATGTACAATCATAGACCATTTATGCATTGCAGCTGCAAATAACTCCTTGTTATTTTCAGCAAGATGTTATCCCCTTTGTTTATTAACCATAACTATTACTCATTTCATCTTAAAATAAATGTCTACTTTTAAATTACACTATCTTACTAATCTTATATATCAACTATACCTACTAACCCATTTTGATAGATTGAAACATGAAGTGGAAACCACTTAAGTGGTAAAATGGCTTGTGAATGTAACTCTAAAATGTGTGAGGTCTCAAGTTCAATTCCTGATAGGTGCAAACAATTTTGCCAACCTTTTGAAAAGGGAGGGCTTTACCTGGTTTGTGTCTATGTGGCGGTGGGTTCAAACCCCGTGGATTAGTCGGCCAAAAGGTTGGAAATCACGGTTAAAAAAAAAAAAAAAGAAAAAAAAAAAAGTGGATATTTATTTCGTGACATTTTAAAATAGGAATGTAGTACCAAAATAGTAAAGTTATATTAAAACATGCTAAAATGATTAGCGTCTAACAGTGATGTTACTTAAACAGTCATGTACCAGATTAAATTCGGGGATGTAGCTCACATGGTAGAGCGCTCGCTTTGCATGCGAGAGGTACGGGGTTCGATACCCCGCATCTCCATTTCCTTTTTTTGTTTTTTGTCAACCGGGTCGCGTCGGATAAAGTAAAACCTTAACAAACCAATTTGTCTTTCTCAACCAAAACAGAACCAAACAACCTAAACCCCTAGAAGACATCTTTGGTCGGATCTCCTGAACAATCACAAAGGTATAATAAATCAACCCAATTCTTTTTTATTTCTTTATTTTACAAATCAAAATGATTTTAAAGTAACCAAACTATAATATTAAATCCTTTAAAATCATAATTGTTACAAGAACCAGGACTATCTTGTTTGTTACTTTGCCTCTTAAACTAATGATTATTTGTTCATTTTTCAGATAGTCCTGGTTCTTGTAACAATCATGTTCATTTCCAAAATTTCGAGACTTGTTGGATTCAAGGCTTTATCCAAAGGTAGCTTTTCGATACTTTTTATTCATACTTTTCTTGGATTTATCTCTAGTCCCCATTAGAAATGATGGAGTTACGCCTTTTTCGACTAATAACGGGTGCTAGTTTAGTTTAGAAAATTTACAACTTTTTACTGCATTAGGATGGGTTATGTTTGATGACCTCTGTTTGAGTAAGAATTCTGAAGCGCTACTAGGTATCGTAAGCCTATGGTGTAGTCTTAGTTGGTGGAATGTTTTGTTTGTTGGCAAATTAGATTTCGGCTGGTCTCATTGCAAACCAGGCACATTGAAAGTTTTGTGATAAATATTTAATTCTTTTTGTGTACAAGTGAATTGTGGTTCTGAGTCATTCAGTGAATACTTCCACATCAGATGTATAGTGGTGCGAAATCTGATATATAGGGTCCTCGCGTGATGGTGTTAGATTAAGTTGTGTCTCACGTCTGTTACTTACCTGTTTGCATTAAACTATGTGTGCACGTCTTCAGTATATTGTTCATATATTAGACTGGTTTGTACATAAAGAGGTACCGCTTCATGTTTGATGTTTTAACCATTCATGATTCATTTTCCTTTATGAAATTGCAGCCCCGCTAACGATTCGATCAAAGAGGTCATTTTTCCCTTTAGTTCAGAATGGCTATTTGGAGCCCTCGGTTAGTTTTTTCTTGCTCAAATAGAATGTCTGTAGTGGATCATTTTATAAAGCACTTGACCCGTAAAGCTTAGTTACATTTAGATAAAGTGAATTACTTCTTAAATCTTAGTTACGTTGAGTGGTTCACACCTCAGATGTACTGTATGGATGCTCAGTCACAATTTAATCGAGTGACTACATTGGTTTTGATTTACATCAAGTCTTTTGTGTGTTTACTGCTTGTGTTTTGCTGGTGACAGCTTTATAATTTTCCGTCTTTACTAAACTATGCATCACTTTTTACAGAGTCATAGATTATTTTCTACCACAGCCACCGAAACTTCACCAAGAGAAAATGAAGAAACCCAAAAGTGAGTATATGCCCTATCTAAAACTCCTATCACGCCTTCTTTAGTTTTTCTTTTTAACTGTCTGCAAGTTCAGTAATGAGCACGAAAATTAGGTGGCAGTATATTTGTTTGACATATCTTTTGTTTGTGAGCATCTAGTTACAAACTTCCGTTGGTTGTGCAGAATCTCTGTGACTTTCTTTGACAATGATGGAGAGCGGGAGATCAAGGTTCCTGTTGGAATGTCAATGTTAGAAGCTGCCCATGAAAATGACATTGAGCTTGAAGGTTGCTTTAATATGATCTTGTACAACGTCATTTCTTAGTGTAGCAACTTTTATTTGATTTTGGTTTATAGCTTATCAACTCAAAAATGATTGCAGGAGCATGCGAAGGGTCACTTGCTTGTTCTACGTGTCATGTGGTTGTAATGGTATGCTTTACACACTTAAAATATTGCACTTGGTATTAGTTATAGATCAACTATTACAATTTACACGTTTATTGTTGTCATTGGTCAGGACGTGGAACAATACAATAAGCTCGAGGATCCTACTGACGAGGAGAACGATATGCTAGATCTTGCTTTTGGGCTGACAGAAACGTAATATCTTGCATTAGTTTAATCAGTCATCACCAATAGCATTTCGTCATATGTTGATACAGAGCCGTATGTTGTTGTGCAGGTCTCGTCTAGGTTGTCAAGTAATTGCAAAACCTGAACTAGATGGTCTTCGTCTTGCCCTTCCTGCTGCTACAAGAAATTTTGCTGTTGATGGATACAAACCAAAACCACACTAACCATATTCATTTGGAATTAGAGGTAGAGACACATTTTTGTAGCATTTGCATTCGAGTGGTTTTATACGGATGCTTGCAGAACAAGTGAGACCTCAGGAATATTCGTAGACTTGATAAACATAAACTAATAGCCCATCTAACATTGCAATTTATGCTTTGGGGTTTACATTTTATGAGGCTGCGCAAACTGACTGATATTTATTTGCTGTACTTTACCTGATCTAAAGGCTTGTATCATGTGATGTTTATGAAACTGTGTTTTAGCCATTATATCAAGTACAATACTACAAGGTGGTTCTTTGTTTTGTGTTGCATCAAGTCGGACATCGGTATGTACTTATGAAAGCAAGTTGAATAACAACCGACTTGCATTTGGATGACTTGAAAGATATTCTTTTTCGCAAAACCTTCATTACATGTTATTTTTCGTTTTAGTTCTTGACGAAGATATTGTTTTTCATTCTGCTAGTTCCAAGACCATATAGGTAGGTTGTTGATGTTATATAGTTTGCTAGTTGTGTTGCTTTTTTTTTTTTTTTTTTTTCATCTTTTTGGCATCTTTCTGTTTTTGTATCGTTTTTATTAAATATAATTTTGTTTTTAGTCAAAGATATGTTTGTATATAAAATTTTCGATATTTCACTGATCACATATAAGCATTTTTCTACTGTATGTCTGCTTATCAAGCCAAACTTCCTTTATCAAGCTTTACGAAATATATTGATAGTTTAGGAACGAAATGTCAATTATGGTACATTGGTACTTTTGGATACTAGCTGATTTAATAATAACTAAAACGAATGAGGTCTATTCGGTTTGCCCGGAGAAGACAAGTTTGACTTAGATGTATGCGGCTTAATTGGGGTATTTTCGTAACTGTTTTCGATATTTACATTGACCATCCTCAAATGTGTACTAGCAATGTTTGAACTTTGGACCTTTTGTGAAATATCAACTGTCTTACCATAATAAACATGGATATTAAAAAAATGGAATTATTGTTTTAGTGAAATGGAGGAAAACAAGAAAACCCTACGCATGATGCACTTATATGATTTTAATTGCAATGACACAATGTGAAACACAAGACAAACATAGTCATAGATGAAGATTGCTAGGTGTACCCAACCAGCTGTGTTTATATTGATTGTTTGGATCCCACACACCATCTCTTAATCACAAAATTATATGATTTGCTCACATCTCCATATCTCAAATATTCATGCAATCACTTACATAATTACATTTGATGAGATGGTTGTTCTAATCATGATTTGGTCAATGATTATCCAAACAGTATAGCTAATTTTGTACACTCTCATTTTATTGAGAAATGATATATCTTCCAACTACTTGTTTCTAATTATATTCATACTTACTTCTGATAAGAGTTAGAACTGACGGTTTGGATGCAAAGAGATAATGAGTGAAAAAAAATAACAGATAATATTGTTGTGTGTGCAGAAGAATTAGTAGAATGAAATTGTAGGAGGCTTTAGCAATACTCCATTTTATTTTGAGTATTGTTATATCCTTTTACATTTCTTTACTCACACATAAAAATGACAAGTGTAATTCAATTTTTCTCTTTCATCATTTTATCTTATCACCTTTTCAAATGCATCACTTATATGAGTAGAATGATATGTATGAATAAAAAGTACGCGGATATATCATTTGTTTTTATTTTTGTGCCTTCTTTGTGGATATATAAGTAACATAAAAACAAGCTTCATAAATTTACAGAAATTTTAAAAATATTTGAGTGTACATATTTTGTGCGGTTTTTAAAGGCAATTACAAAATACTTACCTTCTTCAGTTCTTAAAAGAATGTCAACAAACATAAAAGATATATGTATAATTAATGCAAGTTTTGATAGATAAAAAAATCTTGTTACCCTCACATTTATTATATATATTAGAATGAGCAATTAGTACAAGTTTTGATTAGAAGACTAAAATAAGAAAAATAGTCATACTTATCATTCATATATAAAACCTGATATTTTTTTGAGAACAAACATAAATAGAAAGATATCTTTTCTGTGAAATGGAAAAATTATATAAGAACATACATGCATTTTGTGAGTGAATCAAATTTGCGTATTCTTTTGGTAAGATGCAGTAAAACTAATCGAAAAGACGTGTGACACATAAGGATTAGTTTTCTCACATTCAAATATCTAATCACAGTAATACAAGTTTACAATATAATTAAGAGTAATTGAAAAAACCATTCTTAGGTTAACAAAATCGAAGGTATAGTCTAATCTTTCCGAAAATGCAGACATAGTTCTTGTAGGAAACTTTGGTGTGCAATTATCATCCTTAATAGGGACTGTGCTTGCACTAATTTCTTATGTCAAGGACGATAATTGCACAACAAAGTTCCTCACATGGACTACGAATGAACTTTCGAAAACATTAGACTGTACCTACGATTTCGTTAAACAATAGGGATGTTTTTTGCAATTTACCCTATAATTAATGCCCAATAAATATGTTCAATAATTTTAAATGGTCCCCGAAAAGTTATTACAATCATCGTACAAGGCATAAACAAAGGAGAATTGATTAACACACTCTTATTTCTCATTTGCACATTCAAATGTACAACTTGATAAAGCAACATATGAAAAATGTACAACTACTTATTGTACAGTTTGGAATGTACAAATAAGAAATAAGAGTGTACAAATCACTAGCATAAACTAATATATGAGAGAGAGAGAGAGAATGAACCACTGCAAAGTTAACATAGCCATCTGAATCCTGATATTCTCATAAGAGTACTCAACTTCAAACTTCCTTAAATAAACACATTGGAGGTGATTAACATAGAGGTGTAAATGATCATGAAAATACCTTAACTAAATCACGTACATTTAAATAAGAAATACTCGTCCTCTGTAAATAACACATAACTAGAAAAAATAATCCGTTCATCCAAGTTAAGTACATTGCATTATTTTGTGAATTAATAACAACAATCCTATTTATTTTTTTTAAGCTTACTTTAAACTCAGTATATTAAAACTCACTTACTTACCTTAACTATACGTGTTACTTGAAATCCTATATTCAAATGATAACTTTTATGTTTAGAAACATTGTTAATTAAAAGATAATAAAACAAAACCCATAAAACATACAGGTGTGCAGAAAATTGAAAAAGCAAATCTAAACAGAAAAATTGATGATTCGTTTTTGTATTTGAAAAAACCGAAGTTTATGATTCGGTTTGGTTTTAGCACAAAAACCAAATTGAAAAAACCTAGCCGACAAAATACATACAATCTTAAAACAAATTTAATCTTGAAAAGACCAAACCTTGATAAACCAAGCAGCCAGATAAAACCAAAATCAAAAGGTTTTTAAAGAGTAAAACCCGAGAATTTTGGTTCGGTTTTAGTTTTAACCTGAACCGAGCCATACCAAACCATGTTGATAAAACAATTACTACTATTTATTTTAATGTTGGTGAAAATGAATATTCTATAAGGAAAGAAACGTCGGTTCCCATTCAATTCCTACAAATGAATTCCCTTTTTATTAGAGTAGGATATAACCGACGGATTGATTAAAAATAAGGGATAGCTTGGATACAATTTTTATAGTGACTATAATTTTTTTATAAAAAATACACTATCAATGATTTAAGATTCACATAAAAGAATCAGGACCCACAAATATAAACAAAAACGCATATTTTTAGCACAAAATTGTAGTCAATTAGCTACAATTAATTGTACCTAATATATTCCATTAAAAATATACACATGGTAAGTCACTACTAGTTTTAAAGCGGTTAATCATAGAATCCAAAATGAAAGGAGTCATCAGGTGTCAGAAAGTAAAATAGTCAGATAATATTCTTCTTCTTCTTCTTCTTGTTTAATTAAATTAATCAATGGCCATATCACATTCTATTTGTCTTAACACCCAAATAAATCACTCCCCCCTATTATTTCTTCCCCAACTAAAACTAGTTAATAACTCATTCTAGTACTCATACTAAACTACTAGTAGGCAGGGTGGGTTTATTTCACTTTTATAACCGCTAATAATTTCTATATATAAATACACACTTTTAGATCCTATTATTTCACTTATCAAGGTACGGTTTGCTCATTTTTTATAAATTTTTGTTAGGGCTTCTAATTTTTTATAAACTTATATGTTTTTGAATTAATTATGTTATCTGAATTTTATTCAACTTGAATGTATGTGTAGAATTAGATCCCTTTATGTTAACTGTTTTCAGTTCGTGTTTCGCCAAATAGTGATATTCGATTAGTACTGTTAGATATTTATGAACGATGTTCGTATTCGTTATTCGGCATAATATCTCGGTTAGTGTGTTTTAAATGTCAACTGATAAGGCGAATTAATAGGAACTTGTGAGGTAGCTAGACTTTAATGAAGAAGAATTAGGTGATGTTGATTACACAGCGTTCCACTGTTTTCAGTTCGTGTCTCGCCAAGTATTCGATTGGTAGTATTATAACATCTCTACTGTTGATAGTTTTGAATGCTGTTCGTATACGTTATTCGACATAATATCACGGTTAGTGTGTCGTAATTGTACTGATAAGGCAAGTTAATTGTACTGAGGTAGCTAGACTTATAAGAAGAATTAGGTGCTGTTAGGATGAGGTCCGTCACTCCGCTTGATTACGCAACTGTTTTCAGTTCGTGTTTCGTGAAATAGTATTCAATTGGTAGTATTATAACATCTCTACTGTTAGATATTTATGAGTGCTGTTCGTATTGTTATTCGGCAGGATATTTCGCTGATTATTAGGAGCTTGTGAGGTAGCTAAACCTAAATGAAGAAGAAGTAGTGATTAGGCGACGTTAGGATGAGGTCCGACACTCCACTTGATTACGCAGCGTTCCATCTCTCGCCTAGACGATCAAGGTAGTCTCGCGTTTTTAGTACCAATCCTAGTTTCAGCGTCTATACTGTAGGTGATTGAGTTTTTTGTTAAATGTAGATGTGAGCTTTTTGTTTCGAGTGGTGGAAACACCGAGAGGATTGCATCAGGTTTGGTGAAGCCGTTTGTGACTCATTTGAAAGTGGCCGAGGAACAAGTGGCGGCGGCTTTTCAGTCTATTAGGCTTCAAGTGGAGAGTCGGGAAAATGTTGAAACGTGGTTCACAAAGGGCACGTTGGAGAGGTAGTGCACTTTTTCGTATAAATTACTAGTTTCTGTTCGGTTTGTAAGTTCATTGTGTTTAATTTCTCGTGTTTCTAGGTTTGTGCGTTTTGTTAGTACACCTGAGGTCTTAGAGCTTGTGAGCACCTATGATGCTGAGATGTCTCAACTAGATGCAGCACGCATGATGTATTCACAGGTATGTGATTCGGGACTATGGAATCCTACATTTGAAAAGTTTAAGCATTAAAGTTGGTCCTGATAATTGTTTTTTCGAAATGTTTGCAGGGATCGTCAGACCAGCTTTCCAGTACCCCGGGTATTTTACTTATCTCATATTGAATAATTATTTACAAAAACATGTTCATTGTATCGTTAATATGGCTCTGTTCCATCACGTTGGACACGTGTGATGTCCCGTCGAATTGTAGCTTTAGGATTTGACTGCAACAACTGACCTAAGACTAGCGTTTCACATCCATAGAAGTATTTATATGTCACAGGCTCACAGCTAATTCACTCAATATAGTTATAACACCTATAACAGATATTTCTATACACACTATGCTATATGAACTACTAAGTGTTTGTTAGTGAGCTAAAATAAAGAACTCATAAAAATCTTATAATGTTTTGTGATGTGGTACATATGAGGAATTTTTGCGCAGAATGTAGCGTGAGTAATGGCTCGCATTTAAGTTATTGGTGACTATACATGGTCTTGAACTTAGGCTTCCGTCTTTTATATATCCCAACCAAATTTTTAGGGGTAAGAATGTACAAACTACTGGATAGGCGTCAATCATCATTATAACTTTTAGAGTGGCATCTTTTGGTTAAAAGGAAAATCATCTTCCTGCGAAGATGCTGTACTATCCTGCTAGTTTACTACCTCACGATTGCATATGTTTGGTAGCAGGAGATGTAAATTTGGATATATACATTTTGGCTATAGAGTTATGATTGATCATAGCACTCGTGAAGCTCCCTGACACTTAGCTATAGGTAAACGAATGAGATCACCAAAAGTTTACATAATCCTAAGCATTACTCTTGTCACTTTTCATCTGTTCGAATTGATGTTTTCTTTATTATCTGTTACAAAGATAAGTTGCTAAGAATCTAGGATAAACATTAAATATGCAGAATATTCTTGAGACATTTTGTTCTGTGTTCATTGAGCAAGTCTGCAAATGTATATATTTGGTGGGGCGCGAGGGGTGAATTAGATGTCATGTATGGGAGAGAGAATTGAGTATGCAATTGAAATTGGTATAGCCAAACAAGGTCTATGTAGTTCAGCAATATAGTGTTCTTGTTGTAATCTATTAATTAGATCTGGTGTAGATTTAACTTGCAATGTATGGTTCAGAATTATTGCTGGTTTTCTTGATTTACTTGACAGATTATGTTATATTCAAGTTATTCTGCCAATTTATAATAAGAGGCTCTTCCATGTTTCTCCTGTACCCTTACTTTACTATCCATTGCGAAGATGAGAAAATGGTGGAAGTATTGAAACATGCTTTTGTCTTTGTTTGTTATATATTGAAAGTTTCATAAAATATGTATTTGCATTCCTTGCCATCACATAATGCCTAAATATAGATTGTGGACCTTGTGGTTACTAGTTGAAGTATGACTCTTGACTCTTGACACTTGATTCTACATTGGGTTTTAATACGAGGCTAATTGGTTCCTTTACTGTAATCCAGGTGGTGAAAGATTAAGCTCAGCAACAGGGGGCGATGCAACGAAGTAAATAATCCTCTCTCTCTCCCCGTTCTTTATGTTTGTTTATGTTTATGCATGCTTTGTGTTATGCCAATACAAGTAACTAAGTTTATGAGATTCCAAAGTACAACCCTGCATATCCGTAGTTACTTTGACCAGCTAAATTGCAGTTGAACACTCACATAATTGTTGAAAAATAGTTGTAATTTTATAATTCATGATTCCTGTCCATCTGCCATCTGATATGATGTAAAGGCGTGTCTTTGATTTCATGTTTTATTGCTTGTTTTACAGGAAGGAACTTCAAAGGGCAATTGATGTAAGGCTCGCAACTGTAAAACAGGACTTGGCTACGGCCTGTGCTCGTGCGGAGGCTGCTGGGTTTAACCATGACACTGTAGCAGACCTTCAATCATTTGCAGAGAGGTTTGGAGCCACCCGCTTAAAGTAAGTATTCTTCAATCCAATTGCTTTTGTGTTTTGATACTCTTGGGAGGTTTTGACCATCCTTTAGGACTTTGGAGAGGCCAACAATAGCACCCTTTTAAGTCAACTCAAATCTAATAAGTATTACTTAAGTTTAACGATTTTAAAGCAACTAATATATAATTTGAATTCATAAATTTTATATTTTGGGTATCCAGAAGGGGCAAAAATGAATGTCATTTACCTCCTTCCACATTTCTTGCTCTATCGATGCTTTATCTTTTATGCAAATTACAAATAGATATGCTATGACAACTTCAACATTTTTCCTCCAAAATTTTCATTTTAAAAATATATTTACATGTTATCATAACTAATAATGAATTGATGATTACATATATTTTGACTATTAAATTGTATCTAAATTCTAAAATAGTTAGCAAATAGTCCATATCTGTGTATATATATCAAGTCAAACTTTTTATATCTTTTGGTTAATTCTCTTGCTCTTTCATTTTTTTTTTCTTTTTCATGATTAGAAATTTGTTTACATTCATTCCAAAAAAAGGTAGTGGATAGATGAAATTACATTTACTTAAAATATCAAATTAGAAAAAAAAAAATGATATTCCCAAAAAGGACACACATTTTATATTGGATTGTCTAAGTTATATGTTTGCTTTTGTGATTGTTATTGACTTTTGTTATAGGAAATTTTATAATGTCAAACATCATGATTAAGAAAATGATTTAGGTTGATGGTGTCATATTTATGGTGCATCTAAATCTGAAACTGTTGGTAGCATTGGATCCCTTGGTGGTGAAAACACTGGTGGCCCATGTGCATTATGCATCACGTCCCTCACGGATCATTTGTCTTCTAATGAGCAACAAAATTCAGATTTTGGCACTTAATTTTAAAGTTAAGTGTCGTCATTGATGTACATCAAAATGACCGAGTAAAAATTGTTTTTAAATAATGCTTTAAATATCTATGTACTTTATTTAATTTTAATAGTTGAAATGTACTACTGTTTCATATTAAAAAATGTAAATAGTATTGGAAAGATTCTCTTTGGTGTTTGCTCCAAATGAAAATTGTTTATTTTTTTCTCGTGAAGCACTCCTTCAATAGCATAGTTTGGTACTCCTTCCTATTCAAGTTAATATATATATATTTTTTTGATGCTTGGGAAAGTTGCTACTCGACATCTATAAAATATGAATAAAAAAATAATGCTTTAAGGACAACCACCTACTTTACTAGAATGTTTCTAAGATTGCTATAACTTTTGGCCTAAAATTTATATTTAATTAATTTATTTTCCTTCAATATCAATTCTAAGATTTTAAGGTTATAGTAAAGAAAGTTATTAATATACATATTTTATCTGATAGCTACTGGTAGTTACAGTGTTTTTTATTTTATTATTTTTTGTCGCCAAGTATAAGATTGCTTTATAACATGTTTCCATATTGGTGCAGCCAAGCCTGCTCTAGATACGTCTCACTCCACAATAGACATCCGGAGCTGTTTAACACTCCATCATGGAAGTCTGACGTCCGAGATCAACCTATCCAATCTTCTTACGCCTCCAACACGTCTCTTGACGATGACCCACCAACCACCACTTCCCAGCCACCCAAGTCCCTTTCTTCCTCTGCCACCTTTCCTTCAAGACGTGGCATTACTCCTATAAGTCAGGAAACAAGCATTCATACTGACACGTCCTCTGTTGTGAACGAAAAACAAAACGAAGAGGAGTGTGTTATTGACGACCCCTTAGCTCAACCTGCTACTCAAACATCTTCTAGGCGGCTCAGTGTGCAAGATCGTATCAATCTTTTCGAAAACAAACAAAAAGAGGGAGGTTCTGCTACCGGAAGTGGCGCCAAACTTGTAGTTACTAAGCCGGAGCTTCGTAGGCTCTCATCTGATGTTTCACATTCACATTCAGCTGCTCCTGCGGCTGTTCTGAGAAGATGGAGTGGTGCTACTGACTCAAGCATTAATTTGAGCGATGACAGGAAAGAAGATCTGAAAGACATACCCGGTTCCGTTGTTACAGAGGTTCAGAAAGATCAAACACGTTCCGCCACTCAGTTGACTGTTTCTTCTTCGGTCAAATCTGAAGAATCTGTGGGGTCAAATCAGTTTACTTCTAATTTAGATAAAACTCACTCTTTGACATCTTTAACAAAGTCTGATGATGATTCTTTGACTGGTTCCCAATTCAATGACTTTGATGGTGGTCAAGAAGAACAAGTTAGCAAGTCTGATCAAGTGAAATTTGGTTCTTCAACTGTTGGCTCATCTAAACTAGATACCAGATTGGTAAAGGACTCCGATCCTGGAATGATGACTTTAAGGGCTCCTCCTAAGAAAACGTCACCAAGTCCCGGATCAAAAATTCAGGAAGCCTTTGCTGCTTCTCAGCAGAGACGATTAGAGGTTGGTTTGTTACGTTCCCAACCCAGGCTGAATTCTGTAGAAGTTCAAAAGGAAGATTCGATATCAACTGAGGAGCAATATAACGAATCTGGGCCCCAAAAACTGAAGTTCCAAAAGCAAGTTCAAAAGGGTGATGGTAGTGGTTATGTTCATGGATATAATAGTACGCCACCATCTGGTAAATTCTTTCAGGAGGGATCCGGGTCAAGGCAGCTAAAAGGGAACCAAGAACTCAATGACGAACTTAAAATAAAAGCAAACGAACTTGAAAAGCTTTTTGCAGAGCATAAGCTTCGAGTTCCAGGAGACCAACCCAACCCTACACGTCAAAGCAAGGTCTCTGATGTGGAATCTAATCAGACAACGAGATTAGCATACAGGAAGCAGGTTGCAGATCCTATTCCTGAACAGCAAAGAATGTTTGAATCTCCAATTCCGGTCATGGATTCAGGTGGTCGAAATCATAATTATTTGCTTCAGGCTGAGGTTGAATTTAGTGACGATTCTAGAGGAAAGTTATACGATAGTTACATGAAGAAAAGAGATGCAAGACTAAGGGAATCATGGGATTCTAATGGAGCAGAGAAAGAAGCAAGGATGAAAGCAATGAATGATAGCCTTGAGCGCCATAGTACCGAAATGAAAGCTACCCTTTCTTCTTGGTCTGCGGATAGACAGAATTCTGTATCTAGTGCGCAACGACGTGCAGAAAAGCTCAGGTCATTTAATGCTCGCTCCGCTTTAAAAAGAGAAGAGGTATCATCATTTTCATTTGCTATATATAATAACAATATAACATTTGTAAATCTAAATGGATTATAAAAAATTGATGCTGCATTGTTTGTAAGAATTTACCCTTAAGACTTTGATTGCAGCCGTTAGATTTTGGGCAGCTTCAAGATGTTGGAGATCTAACTGGATCAGGTCTTTCGAGGAATATGCCAGTTAAAAAGCCGTTAGTTCGCACCCCAATCCCGAGATCAGCCACCAAACTGACCTCTACTTCTGGAAAACGGAGAACACAACCCGACAATCCTCTTGCACAGTCTGTCCCAAACTTTTCTGACCTACGAAAAGAGAATACAAAGCCTTATTCTGCAGCTAGCAAAGCAGCAGCTCGTTCTCAGTTAAGAAACTATGCCCGCAGCAGAAGTAGTAATAATGAAGAGATGCCATCTGTTAAGGAAGACAAGTCACGACGGTCTCAATCTTTGAGGAAAAGCACGGTGACTTCATTAGAGAGCTCAGAAGGTGTGATTTTGACGCTACCGAATGAAGGTCACATGAAATCATCGAAAAACATGGAGCCAAGGCGGTTTCTGAGGAAGAATACAGGTATAGGACCTGGTGCTGGAAGTGTTGCTGCCAAAAGGAAAGCTTCAATGGTGTCTAAAGCTGTGAACAAGGACGAAGAGTATGATAAACCAGCATTCGAACCAGATGTTAAAGATGATGGCTTGGAAGAGCTTGACACCACAGAAACCGAAGATCAAGTTATTGCAGATGAGGTTGAGTCAAGAATGAGCCCTGAATCTGAGATATTGATAAATTCTGAATCAGAAAATGGCAACACCTCACAGTCGTTTTCGCAAGTAGATCATACTTCAGTTGCTGAATCGCCTGCTACTGTGACTTCCCCGTTTCCAGTGCAAAATTCACCTGGTGAGAGCCCAATGTCATGGAATTCTCACACCAATCACCCATTCTCTTATAATCATGAGGCTTTTGATTTTGAATCTCCTATGAGGAGCCCTGCATCTTGGAATCTACAACCAACAGAAGCCGATGCAGCTCGAATGAGGAAAAAATGGGGGATTGCTAAAATATCTAGTCCCATAGCCAACTCTTCTGGCCTACAATCTCGCAAGGATATGGCCAAAGGATTCAAAAGGTTGCTTAAATTTGGAAGGAAAAGTCGCCACACTGATAATTTGTCTGATTATATCTCTGCTACAACTTCCGAGGGAGACGATGACACCGAAGATGGAAGAGATCTTGCTAATCGGTCATCAGAAGATCTGAGGAAGTCAAGAATGGGATACTCGCATGGTTTCAGCGAGAGCGATTTTTATGGTGATGAAGGTCAGCCTACTTTTCGTTGTGCTTCCTCTTTTCTATGTCACTACAATTAAACACACGTTTCCCCCATTGCAGTCAACACATTGCAGAGTTCGATCCCAGCACCTCCATCAAATTTCCGATTGAGGGAAGATCAACTCCCGGGAAGCTCCATGAAAGGTACTGTTTCTACATATTATTGATAGTAACTTTACATTTAAAAGCATTTGTCTAATTATCTGGCAAACTCTTCAAAAAGTTAACATTCAGTCGAGTCTATGGTCACTTCACTCACTTGTGCTGAGTTTTGAATCAATTTTAAGAAGTTCGAAGCAGTTTTCTTTTGATTATTCTCTAAACGTTGGTGCTATTTTTAACAGCTCCCCGGTCATTCTTTTCATTGTCAACTTTCCGAAGCAAGGGAAGTGACTCAAAACCAAGATGAGTTTATGTTTTGGAGGTAAAGCGATTTATAAATAGGTACATATATATAAATAGGGAATGGTTGAGGTCGGCATCATATATAAGATCTACAATGTATATCTTAATGGCTCGAAAGCAATTATTTGCGATATCTTTTCTTGAGCAAAAGAGATCGCCACTTGGTGAAATATTATTGTTGATTTTGGTAGAGGCTTATCGATTAGTTGTTAATTTGTGTAAAGACAATGTTTTGATACAACATATGCTAAGCTGTGGATATTCTTCAATTCGTTTGTACGTGCATTATATTTTAGAAGTAAAAGTCGATATATGCCGTTTAACTCAAGATTCTTAGATCTTTTGTTACTTCCTTTGTTTACAGTGTTCATCACAGTTAACAACATGAATCGTTATTCGGTTTAGTACTTACTCATTGCTCCATCAACCGAAAGTCCGCACCACACCGATGACTTAAATCAAAAACATTATCTAAACTAGTGAAATAGTGCAACTGTTCATGTAGTTAAATACAGGCCAAATGCTATTACCTTTGAATGCAAATAACTAACCTTGTTCATAACATCTATAAAAATCTTAAAGATGATACAAACCTGTCACCTTTATAGAACCAAATATAAAAACAAAGACTTGTAACAACGTTGGAAATAAACAACATCCCAAAAACATGAGATAAACCAAGCATAAAAACAAAACTTGTTAGGCATATACTATGCACATTTGAGCTTTTTACAAAGTTATGACACAACTGTTTCTGTTACGGAGAAACATAGGTGTCCAGTTCAAATTTGATTAGTTTTCTGCATTTCATCCACCATTTTCTTCTATGGCTGAATCCTCCTTTGAGATAGAGTCCTCTGCGGCTAGCCACCGCAGGCGGCCTCCTCGTCACACCACACCGACACTTTCCCACCAATCACCAAACTTCTCATTCTCAAGCACCAATACTTCACGTAGGACTCGTGGTATACGTGTACCGCCCACCACTCCTTTTGCCTCAGACACTGACACATCATGGCAGGCTGAAATCTCGTGGCAGTTTGAGCCTACTGGCTTTAGAGACAACCGTGGCAGCAACCTTAGTGCAGCCTTAACACCATGGGCTGAGCCTAATCGTTCAGGGGCACCTACTCCTGGGGGACGTGTGTTTCGCCAGACAGCAAATGACTTTTACCTTTCTCGTACTACTGCTGTAGGTGGTAGTGGTGGTGGTAACTTTCGCAGCTTTGTCAACCCATCCTATGATCAATCTATTAATAGTCGTGCGCCATTGGGTAGACTTGAGCTCCAAAGTTATGTTTCCAAAAGTAATCATACCAGACACCATGTTCCACGCACGCCAATGGTTGCTACTACTGACAAAAAGAAAGATCATTCGACGACTATTGATGATCTTAGCGTGACTGATGATGATTTAGAGAATGAAACAAAGAGAAAATATGATAAAAAGGATCACCATAGTTATGGTTATGGAGGAGGTGGTCAAAAACTGCCAAGTCCTCGTAAGAGTTTCATAGAGCACGAAGAGATTGATGAGGATGATGACGACGACGATGGTGTCGAAGATGAAGTTGCGCCACCAAAACAAATAGGGGTGTTTGGATTGTTTAAGTTTTCAACAAAGTTGGATATATTTCTTGTGATAATAGGCAGTTTGGGTGCTTTGATTAATGGAGGATCTTTACCTTGGTATTCTTTACTTTTTGGATATTTTGTCAACAAAATCGCTTTAGATGATAACAATGATGAGATGATGAAAGATGTCCGAAGGGTAAATACTAAACTCTTCGTCTGTGATCATTACATAAAGTCATCTAATTTCTGTTTCTAATCTTACTTCATCTGGCTTTTGAACTTTAGATATGTATATACATGATGGGGTTGTCCGCACTAGTCGTGATTGGAGCATACTTACGTAAGCCTCATAGTTTCTAATTTATTTTATTACGTTAACAATATATTCTTGTAATTCACACTTCTATTGAAAAAACAACTAATCAGACGATTCGTGTTAACAGAAATCGCTTGTTGGCGGTTGGTAGGGGAGCGATCAGCTCATAGAATAAGAACTGCATACCTAAGGTCAGTTCTACGCCAAGATGTCACATTCTTTGACACAGAAATTAGTACAAGTGACATCATGCATGGGATCTCAAGTGACGTTGCTCAAATCCAAGAAGTTATGGGAGAAAAGGTACAGACTTTAACAATTCTAATAATTTCGTAGTTTCTAATCATTTACGTGCTTACGATAAGCTTTGGTTGGTATTTTTTGAAACCCAGATGGCGCATTTTGTTCATCACTTATGTACTTTTATCACTGGCTACGTTGTCGGATTCATGAAATCCTGGAAGGTTTCTTTGGTAATTCTTGCAGTTACTCCATTAACAATGTTTTGTGGCTTAGCTTATAAGGCAGTTTATGTCGGCTTAGCTACTAAAGAAGTGGTAAGAACCCGTAAGAAACACAATTATGATACAAGATATACCGGTATAGTTCAAGCATCACATTTTTTTTTTATCTGCAGAACTCGTACAAAAAAGCTGGTGGTGTAGCAGAACAAGCGATAAGTTCAATCCGGACTGTGTTTTCTTTTGTAGCAGAACAAAAACTAGCAGATAGATATGATACGTTGTTGGTCGAGTCTGTGCCTGTGGGAAAAAAACTTGGTTTCGCAAAGGGTGTCGGAATTGGTGTTATCTATTTGGTTACTTATTGCACATGGGCATTGGCTTTTTGGTATGGATCGATTTTGATCTTTGACAACAAGATATCTGGCGGCGAAGCCATTGCTTGCTTCTTTGGTGTCAATGTTGGTGGCAGGTAACTAATCATCTAAACTTGTACAGTAACTAATATGTAGTAAAACACGCAATCAAGTTGTATATGTAACCTAACTTTTAACAAATGAATACATAGTACCATTTGTTATCAACATATGCAATCACGTTGTACATGTGACCTAGGTGCAGCTTACTTGGTATTCGTAGCATTAACATTCTTGATGGTCAAATGTACTTGAATCGTGCAGGGGCTTGGCTCTATCACTATCTTACTTTGCTCAATTTGCACAAGGGACTGTAGCAGCTAGCAGAGTGTTTGAAGTCATAGATAGAATCCCAGATATCGATCCTTATTCTAATATGGGACGAAGACTCTCAAGTGGACACGGAAAAGTGGAGTTTAAGAATGTTTCTTTTGCTTATCCTTCTCGCCCGACTCTTCCAATTCTCAACTCCCTCAATTTGGTGGTTCCAGCTCAAAGAACTTTAGCACTAGTCTATGCTAGTGGTGCTGGAAAGTCAACTGTCTTTGCTCTTTTAGAGAGGTTCTATGATCCTCTAGAGGGTAAGCTATCAATACAGTATTAGTTTACATAAATCGTCTATGTGGTTTGGTGTACATAATGGATATCGTCCCTCGTCTCTGTGGTTTGGTCCATAATTTCACAGTTGACTAAGATCCAATTTAATACTTTCTGGACCGAAGGTGAAGGGAGACGTTGCAAATGAGGATTTAGTGCAAATAGTAACAAGTAGAGATGATTTCCGTTATTTACACCAAACCACTTGGACGCTTTATGTCCCTTTTTATTAATTACTCTAAATGTAATATTATCATGCTTATTTGTAGACTAATGCACACCATATTATTGTATATTTCTAACAGTTTACACATGAACATGTAGGCGTTGTAATGTTGGATGGACACGATATAAGGACTTTGCAAGTGAAATGGCTAAGAAGTCAGATGAGCATGGTTGGTCAAGAGCCGGTTCTCTTTGCAAACACAATTCTTGAAAACATTATGATGGGCAAAGAAAATTCCACCAAGAAAGAAGCTATCGCAGCTTGTGTTGCCTCAAATACACACAAATTCATAACTAATTTACCAGAAGGATATGATACACAAGTAGGAGACAGAGGAACACAACTCTCCGGGGGTCAAAAGCAGCGGATTGCTTTGGCTCGAGCCATGATTCAAGACCCTAAGATCCTTCTCTTGGACGAACCCACAAGTGCACTAGACGCTGAATCTGAGACTCTTGTCCAACAAGCCATTGATAAAATATCTAAAAATAGAACCACTATGGTGATTGCTCACAGACTGGTAACCGTACGAAATGCTGACAGGATTGTTGTTATGGAACAAGGATCTGTTATCGAAAGTGGAAACCATCAACAACTTATGGACAAAAAAGGTGCCTACTTTGCTCTCATTAAGCTTGCATCAGAAGCTGTATCATCAAGTTCTGAATCAGAAATAGGTGAAACGGGACGAAAACATGAAACATCAAGTGCTCAAGATCTGCTAAAGTCAAACCTTGTGCATGAGATATCGAGGTCAGAGTACATGAAATCAGTTCAAGAGGAAGAGCAAGTACAAACAAAAGAAGGCGCCAAACCAAGATCTTACAGGATTTCCGGGGTTTGGAATTTACAAAAACCTGAAGGCGGAATGATATTTATAGGCATAGTTTTGGGAATGGTAGCTGGTTCAATTCTTTCTATTTTTCCGTTGGTTTTAGGACAAGGACTTAAAGTCTACTTCGACTCCAATAAGTCAACAATGAAACATGATATCGCAAACCTCTGTTTGGTTCTGGTGGGACTTGGAGTTGTGATTATTCTCGCTATGACAGGTCAACAAGGTTTCTGCGGTTGGGCTGGTTCAAACCTCACCAAAAGGGTTCGTAATATTCTCTTCCGGTCCATACTTAAACAAGAGCCAGGGTGGTTTGACTTTGATGAAAACTCAACTGGAGTACTTGTTTCACGGCTATCAAACGACTGTATGAGTTTCAGGTCAGTCTTAGCTGACCGATACTCGGTTTTGTTCATGGGTTTAAGCTCAGCAGCTGTGGGGTTAGGCGTTTCGTTTTATCTACAGTGGCGGTTAGCCCTTTTGATAACTATTCTCACTCCTTTTACACTTGGTGCTAGCTACTTTAACTTGCTCATTAACATCGGACCAAAGTTGGATAATGCTTCTTATGATAAAGCCACTAGAATCGCTTCGGGTGCAGTCTCAAACATTCGAACTGTGGCAACTTTTGCAACTCAAGAAAAGATAGTCAAATCTTTTGATGAGTCTCTATCGGGCCCAAAAGCAACGTCTGTTAAAAGATCACAAATCACCGGGATAGCATTAGGGTTCTCTCAAGGTGCAATGTATGTATCTTATACTGCAATTCTGTTCTACGGGGCTTACCTTGTAAAACAAGGCCACACTTCGTTTGGGGATGTGTACAAGATCTTCTTGATTCTTGTTTTGAGCTCGTTTTCAGTTGGTCAACTCGCGGGTCTTGCTCCTGATACCTCCAGGGCATCTACCGCAATTCCTGATGTTTTTGATATTATTAACCGTACTCCATTGATTCGCGGGAAATCTAGAAAGATCGAAAGCTCAAAGCTTTTTGATATTGAGTTCAAGAATTTCACTTTTTCATATCCTTCTAGGCCTAATGTGATTGTGTTGAAGGATTTTAGCTTAAAGGTGAAAGCCGGGACCATGGTGGCAGTTGTCGGGAGTAGTGGGTCTGGGAAATCTACGTTGATATGGTTGACACAAAGGTTTTATGACCCGATCAAAGGTAAGGTTTTGATGGGAGGAATTGACTTAAGGGAGCTTGATTTGAATTGGCTGCGGTCTCAAACAGCATTGGTTGGTCAAGAGCCTGCATTGTTTGCTGGCACGATTCAAGATAACATCGGATTTGGGAACTCAAAAGCGTCATTCGCTGAGATTGAAGAAGCTGCTAAAGAAGCTTACATTCATAACTTCATATGTGGTCTCCCCGAAGGCTATGAAACCGAGGTATTATATTATATGCATCACTTAAAAGGGTTAGATACTCAGATTAGTACTTTTTATTTTCTTAAATATTTATTCTATAGTAATAATTCGCGTATCCTGAAAGCCTTAATGTGTCACTGCAGGTGGGTCAGAGTGGTGTTCAGCTATCGGGTGGTCAAAAACAAAGGATAGCAATAGCAAGAGCTATAGTGAAGAGATCACGAGTACTACTACTCGATGAAGCAAGTAGTGCACTCGACTTGGAGTCAGAGAAAAACGTTCAACAAGCGTTTAAGAAGATAACGAGACGCACCACCACCATTGTGGTGGCTCACCGTCTCTCGACCATTAGAGAAGCCAATGTGATAGCTGTGGTCCAAGACGGAAAGCTTACAGAATACGGAAGCCATGATAGGCTCATGACTTCACATCACGATGGTATTTATGCTAGCCTTGTTCGTGCCGAAACAGAAGCAAATGCTTTTGCTTGAGTGAGTCATTGATAGAATATTACTCGTTACTACAACACGCTGTTACCAGACTTCATGTTTCCTGATATAGGGAAAGGGTCAAGGGTCATACTCATATTTTCTTTCAATAGTGTAACCATTTTTTCAAAGCTAAAAACAAGGAACATCATATTTAACCAAAGGACACAAGTTGTTAATATTATTGGATAAACGTAAAATGAACCTAAGTGGTCAGTGATTACTAAACTAGCGATAATGAGTAACAATAGGCACATGATCACCAGTTCAAAGGTTCAACAAATAAGTCCTAGTACTAGTAACATAGAGCATCTCCAATGAGGAAGATGGGTTTTGCAAAAGTTTTGTGATAGACTTGGTTGTCTTTACTACAAGTTTGCATCATGATTGTGAGATTCTTTACTACAAGTGATGTTTTATGATTCAAAGTTGTGAGTTGTAGTCAAATAAAATCATGTGAAATGCCGCAACAACAACACGAACTGCTAGGGCGAAGTATAAGGAGGTAGAATGTAGACAAATCTTATTCCTACTTTAGAATAAACCGAAAGTAGGGTGACTGTTTCAGGAAGACCTCCGACAAGTGTAAGTGTGTCGGTGGGAATGATCAGATATATGTGGATGTGTGAAAGTGTGCAACAACAAGTATAAGGAGTCTAAAAGACATAAGATGAAAAACAAGCATACAAGCATAAATATACCATCGAAAGAACTTAGGAGAAAAAATGAGATAAATATATAAAAGTATGCGCCTGAAATAACACAATATATAGAATAGAGAAAGCTTTATAGAGACAAACGGGACACAAACATAAACATAAGCATAAAAGCATAAACGCAAATGGGCAACAACACCTAAAGGCAAATAAAATTTCACGACCTAAGAGTCATGTTTAAAGATTCAAAGTTGTAACGCTAAGAGAACCTATACCTAAAAGCAAAACAAAAGTAACATGAGAGACTACTTAACGTCTAAAAAGCTTAAAAGGAACTAGCTATGAAACTTTATATCTAAAACGCTTGCAAATAACTTAATGTGAAATGCGGTTGTAAGTATATACTATTTGAAGTGAATTAGTTTCTTTTCGAATATGAAGTAAGGCTGAGCATTGCAGACCCAAAACTGACCGAGATCGAGAGGACCGATCGAACCGAAGGACCAGCGGTCCGGTGTCTGTCTAGGTTTTTTTCTTTATTTTGGTCTCGGTCCGGTCCGAACCGGTCTTACGTAAAACCCAATTATTATGCCTTTTTGGACCGGACCGGACCGAAAACATTCAGTCCGGTCATTAGTCTAAGGTTTTGGCTAGTTCAGTTTCGGTTTCGGTCCGGTCCAGTTTTGAATCGTTGATCACATAGTTGTCAGGATCCCGATCCTGATCTTAGGATCTTACGATTTTACGATCTTTGCAAAGCAAAAACGATCCGGATCATACATAGGATCTTTGCAAGCTTAAGATCTTATAAGATCCCGATCTTGACCATACGATCTTACGATCTAATCTGATCCGATCTTACTTTTCTCGGATTACAAACTAAAAAACTACAAATTTATGAATTGTTTGTAGATATAATTCAAAAAACAACATGTTAATTTTTGTAAACATTTTATAATCATAATTTAGGACAACATTTATATGAAACATTCATAGTATTTTATGCTTATAATGTATTATAATTTGTAGATTTGTATAAAATTACATAAACTAATAAGAAATAACTTTAGAATAAGATCTTAAGATCCCGATCCGATCTTACGATCACGATCTTGCAAAGACGAAAACGATCCTGGGTATGATCCCGATCTTGACAACCTTGGACTTGATCATGCATTTTGCAAGTAATTTTTCAAAAGTTAATGGGCACATATTGTAATTTAAAAAAAAAAAAAAAAAAAAAAAAAGTTATAAAAAAAGAGATATGATCATTATTTTTATTTTTTTATTTTTTTAAAAATCCCTTTTGGTTTTTTAACTTTACTTTATTAAAAAAATTATAAAAAAACAATGTAAAGAAGTAGTTAAAAAGTTGAAATCATTTTACTACAAAAGTCAAAAACACAAAAACAAACAAACACTTCCGGCCACCACTATAACGACGGTGACGACGGTTCTCACCATTATTAAACATTCCATTTTCCCCTTTCAATATTGAGTAAGTTATTTTACCATCTTTATTATCTTTAAATGTTAGTACATTCTTTCTTTTATAATTTGTGTTAAGAAAACTACTCAAGATTTATAAATCTTGAATCTTTGATAGTGACCCTTTTCTTAAAATCAAATATTTGTCTTAAAAGACTACTTTTGTATGAAGTGTCAACATGTTTTAAGTTAAAAATGGCACCTTTTTATATTCTTGACTAGAATTACTAGTTTAAAGGGGTGTTTGTTTCGGTTTATATAGCTGGCTTATGGCCTATTTTGTTTTGGGCTTGTGTTTCATAAGCTCACTCTTTGTGGCTTATTTTCAAACTTTTCGGCTTGTATAAGTTCATTATGTCATAATGAACTATTATAAAAAGTTTCTAAATAAGCCACAAAAAGTGAGCTTATGAAACATAAGCCCAAAATGAAATAAGCCATAAGCCGGCTATATAAGCCAAAACAAACACCCCCTATATGATATTAGGCCGCGTATATGACTTGCCCTCTCCCTGTAACCTGAAGAGGGAAAACCTCATCCGTCTACCCGTTTATTGACAATGTGATAGTAGTTTGAAAACATTGCATAATCACTTCATTAGTTATATAGTTGGTTTTCATTATTAGTCGCTTTTGCTAATAGTAATTGTGGAAATTTGGTGTTTTTCACAGATGTAGCAACACTGATATTAATGGCTGCGCAACCTCTTGATGTTTCATGGGCTTTGGCCATTGAAGCACTTGCATACTCCCAGGAAGTAGATGTAAATACTTTGATCGGTAAGTGTAATGTTACCTTGTCAAGATCAACGTTTTGTACATTATGATCTTCTGTTAAGTTAGAGATGCCAATTTTGACCCATTCGCTTAACGAGCCAAACAGTGATAAAGAAATTAGGGCCAAAGTCGCCTAAAATTTGGTACTATTGTGGCAATATGTTTTTTGTAACCGTATTTGACATGCTAATTAATAATGAAAAGTACAATTTTTGGATTTAAGTCTGTTTGGTCAACCTGACTTGACCCATACCTGTTTTGGCTCAACCTCATTTTCCCCATTATTTTTGCCACCTCTATTCAGTTTTGCAAAATGCTTTGATTGATTTCGTTGCTGTTTTTTTTTATAGACACGTTCAATAGTTGTCCAAAATTCACCACTGATGTTGGAAGAAATGCAAGGGAATTGGTCTCGTTTAGAATCTTAGAACGATTATTTGATCCGGATACTGGACCTTTAAAATCTATTGCTCGAAAATCTGGAGTTAGTTTTGATTTTTCCAAGCGTTGTGAAGATGTACTTGAACACATATTGAGGGAGGTAATAATAGCCTTGCTCTCGACACTTTTAATGTATCTACCTTTTAAGTAATGTGTATTTCAGCAATGGCCATAAATCATGATAGTGCTAATGCATCTTTTTAATCTGTATAGCAGACGGCCGAGCCAAATACTTGGAACGAATCAGAAATGTCAAAATGGCATGTTCAGCCCTTCATCGCATATAAAAGATCTTGCTTGCCCAAACCTGCTTTACAACGGGTAAGTTCTATACAAACATAGTATTTGCAGTGATTGTCAAAATTAAGACCCTACATACAATTGCCATATAGGTGATTATTTTGGTGATTAATTAGATCCTGAAACTTTGTAATTGCTTATCAGTAACATCCTTGAAGTGTATTTGGTTTTTTTACGTTTTAGGACTCAATCACAATTTCAAACTAGAAGGACTGAATCAATTACGAGAATACCATAAGAACTTAGCTCCAAATCTGGTGATTTTTATCACGGTTATTCAAGAATAAACATAGTTAAACTTTAGATTAGCTTTCGTTTTCATGAAACAGCTTAAGGATGCAATCTTGGAAGGAACCCCAACATTCTTAAAGTCCTTTCATCAATTGGCCACGTCTCTACAATTGAACCAACCTGGAACTAAAGCTCATGAAGTAAACGGTGCCAGTATTAATGATGATAATGAGACGGATCTACATTTAAACCAACATGAAACTCAAACTCATGAAGTAAATGATGCCACATTTACTAATGAAAAAGATATTCCTGGTACTAATGATAATGTTTGTCAAAATACATCCGCTGAGGGAAATAAGAAAGATGAAGACGGAGAATATGTGGGGCAGAACAGTGAATCTCGGCCGTCTAATGATGATGAATTGTATCACAGAGATTTGAATGATATTCTTGCTAAAAAAGAAGAGTTTTTTAGTTCAATTTGTAAGGTTGGAGAACAGGTTACTCATTCAAGAAAGGCAAATCGATGTATGAAGTGTAACAAAGGTGGTGAGTTATTAGTTTGCAGTTCAAATAATTGCTCTTTTGTGTTTCACAACAGCTGTTTGGCCTCTAAATTTTCTTTCGACTATGAGCCAAGGGGAAAGTTTTGTTGCCCTTTTTGTAGATATTTTCAAGTGTTATCAGATTATTGGGCAGCTGAGAAAAAGACTTCTTTGGCAAGGAATAATTTGCTATCTTTTAACCGTTCAACATTGAATCATACGCCAAAAACTAGTCTTGATGAATCTAAAATACCAAATGGGGGTTCAGATCCTGATTTAACTATTCTGATTGACGAGAGCCCTGAAAGTAAAAAAGAAGATTTTGCGGATTGCGTGATTAGATTGCGAAAACTAAGTAAGCCACCAAATGGGGTCTCGAATCTTGAATTAAATGAAGATCGCTCTGAAAGTAGTGATGGAAAGGGATGCAATGAAGAAAATATAAAAGAAGTTTACGTGGATCCCACGGTTGGACCTGGAAAACCAACTAAGCCACCAAATGGGGTTTCGAATCCTGATTTGATTAGCAAGAGGTCTGAAAGTAGTATGGACATTGGATGCAGTAAAGGAACTAACAAAGAAAATGCTTATGTGGACAGTGTAGTTAGACTCCGAGAGCGAACTAAGCCACCAAATGGGGTTTCAAATCTTAAATTGTATGATGAGAGCTCCGAAAGTAGTGATGGGAAGGGATGCCGTGAAGGAAGTAATAAAGAAGAAAGTTCTGTGGGTCAAGCGGTTAGACCCCGAAAGCGAACTCTGCCATCGTAAGTGATTAGCTTTTTAATAAAGTCGGCAATAAACCTATTTATATATGAATGGTAGAATGGGTCGCTTCATGTTATGTTTTATCTATCATGGTTCAAAGTTCAAACATAGAATGAAATAACACAGCTAACAGTGAAATGGGTCAGTTGTGTCGGTTTGGGATATCCTAATGTTTTATCTCTGATGGGTTAAAATAACAAAATAGCTAGAAATGAATTGGGTCAAATGAGTCGAAAGTTGCTTTAACTTATGGTTTTAGCTGTACTTTGATGATAACCACCCCGCTCACCTTAATGTACCATCATCTATGCATCATTTTGTATCCTTAAACAAAGCCCTTAGTGATATGTTTAGCAAAACCTTAATTACTGCTAATATGTAGCACTCTGATAATCTGCTTAAAGTTTTCACATAAAATGTTTCGCGGGTCAACCAAAATCCTATCTGTTTTAACTCGTACCGAATAGTAACTGTTTTGACTTGTAACTGGATTCACCGACCTGCCCAATCTGTCACCTCCACATAATTGTTTCTTCGTATGAAGACATATACTCCAATTGGTCGTAATGACTAATGATGAAATTTTGTTATTTTCAGCCCGAGCTTACAAGTTCCTCAAAGGAGACGAGTTCCAGTTCCTTGGACACAATCAGAAGAAGATACACTAAAGGTAGTATTTTTAGCATGTGCCAAAAACATTCAAAATTGTATTTGTTGAATCATCTTTAAGTTACAGATCATTTTTGTTCGCTTGCAGAAATGGGTTGCAAAGTTTACGAGTGATAGTAACATTCTAGGAAGAGGTTTCCCGTGGAGCAGAATATTGGATCTTGGGGCCTCTAAATTTCAAAGCAGTCGTACACCTGTGGATCTTAAAGATAAGTGGAGGAACATGCAGAAAGCAAGCAAAAAATCGAAATAGATTTTTAGTCTTGCTATGCTTCATTTGTGTATATGTTTTAGCAAGATGTTTATGCTTCTGACCCGTCAATTAGTTTAGAAACTCTGGCAACATGTATGCTATGTTGGACCAGTTTGTACTAATTTTGTATCATCTACTGTATTTTGTGCATGTGTAAATACCATATTAGACTTGCTTACTTTCAGTCTATGGTCATCCGACTTTACTTACTTTGTTGGTATTAAAAAGTAGTGTAATTTGGCACCTAATGGGTCAAATTACATGTTGGTTGCTGATATATTTTCTCAAACATGATTATACATTAATACATTGCGTTAATGGACTTATTTTAAAACATGATTTGATCTCTATATCTTAACAAGTTTGGTGGATTTATACAGTAAAATAAGTGAAATGCAGTTGTAACTTGTAAGTATATGCTCTTTGAAGTGAAGTATGCATTTTTTTTACTGTAGTAACTTATTAAAAGTTAATAGACACATTTTGTAGTTCAAAAGTGTTATAGAAAAGGTTTTGATCAATTTTTATTTTCCTGATAATCTGTCCAAAACAAAACATCCCTTTGTTTTGAACTTTTGTATGTCTTTTTCATATCTTTATAAAATAAAGTATAAAAGAATAATGTATAAGTACTTATTATATTACACTAAATGAGTTCACCTACACCCAACTTAATGGATCATCCTCTACCATCCACTTAGTGATCCAGATTCACACACTCAAATGAAGGGTCAAGATTATTCTCAAACAAACACAAATATCCTCAAAAAAACACAATTACCCATTCTCTCAACAAACACACACAAAACAAACACTTCCCCTTGTTTTGAACTTTTGTATGTCTTTTTCTCACATCTTTATAAAAGAAAGTATAAAAAAATACTAGTACTAATATAGAAGTACTTATTACGGGGTAAATGAGTTCACCTAACTTCGTTCATAAAAGACAAACACAACACACAAACATCGGTCAATGAAGCCATCCTATGCCGTCCACTTCAGTAATCCAGATTCACACTCAAATGAAAGGTCAAGATTATTCTCAAACAAACACAAAATTCACCAAACTATAAAATTCTTAAATATTCTAAAACCACTATAAAATTCTTAAATATTCTAAAACCGAAAATCAAGTCCAATATCATATAACATACCCTAATATAACTCAACCACTATAAAATTCACCAAACTAGTTCAAATTAGTTAATGGAAGTCAAAACACAACCAGGAAAATGTAAGAAAAAACAAACAAAGATTCCAACAATTCACTTTGTTATAAGTTACTACTAACTTAACAATATTGTCAAAGTAAAATGCCCAACATAAATCGTTCCCTTTTGTTTTGTTTTTTGGACTTACCAGCCCAACATCTACAATAAGTCCAATATAAAAGACCTACTAACACACTACCCTAATACAATTTCCACACAAACCAGCGCCTCTCTTTCTTGCTAGCACACACTTGCCTCTCTAGATCTACCACCACCAAATATCCTGTTCGAAATAAACATGGTTATGTACCACATTGACTACGATAATTTGCCACCAGCATGCCGTTTTTTTCGTCTCGACAAACGTGGGGTAGACTATTTTCATAATATTGGGTTAGTAACTTTCGTTTTTGTGTTGTGATATGAGCAGATGAAGTTTCTTGTTGTTTGATGTTATTGTTTTTTTAGAATGCAAGTGTTTGGGTAGCTAAAATTTTTAGGTGCGAACAATAAGTGAATGCTTTTGCTAATGTGTGAATTTTGATGTTTTGATTCTTAAAAAGTGATTGCAGTTATGTCTTTCTATGTCACTTTAATAATAATAACAGATTTATGACATTATGATAAGTTGCTGCTGATGTTTGGATTCATAAATAAACTGACTCCAATGTTAATTGTTGTTGTTAATAATAATAAGAATAATAACTTCATGTCATTATAATAATTAGTAGTAGTTGTTGTGGTTGTAGTCTGTTTACTAATAATACTAATTATTTGAGTAGTTTTGTGGGTAGCTCCTATATCTTTTTATGTCTATATATTTTCCATATTCCACCTTAGATTGAAACTTGCAAACGGATTTGGTCTGATTTTTGTTTTGTTGAACACACTTAAAATGGCTTAAAAAGGCCACATCGTCATTTTAATTGGGTCAGATTATATTTAATCGATTGCTTTTAAGCCGGTTGCCATTGCTTAGGTGAAAACAATACAGAAATCTCTCTGCTGTTATAACTGATATGCTAACTTTATGCTTCAGGATCCCGGCTAGTCACTGAGATTACTGCACAGCCTTAATGGGCAAACCAGTCACATATAAAACGTCCTCAAAAAAAGATTTTTGGAACAACTAAATGATGTGGCAAAATGTAACCCGAACCGGAGCTAGTGGATCAAGCAAAAAGTATAATAGAGCGGCTGGTTTCCGTTGATATCAAAAAAGTGCCTATCTCGATCATAATAGCCCATTAAAACAGATAGCAGGGGAGTGAGAACATCCGGGAGCCTCAACAACCGAAGCAAACAGCTACCGTGGCCATTTGTATCAATTATGTTATCGATGTGATTCTTAAAAGTGCCGTCTAATTGGTTGTAGACATGCCCCAAGCGAAGTGTGGCTTAGACTATTTTCATAATATTGAGTTGAAATGTGATGTATATTTATATTATACGTAGAAGTTTTCATAATTTTAAACTTTTTATTGTAAGCTCTTCCTATTCAAAAAGATATGTTTAGTTTATTTCCTCATTTGGAGGTTTAAACATTGGAATGTTATTTTTAGATGTTTTATTTTGATTATTTCTAAACGTTTAAAGTCCAAAATACATTCATGTGGTTTGTTTCGTGTTTCGCTTTACATCCCTAAACAAATTTTTGGCACAAAACCATCTATCCGTTAGTAAAGTTGGCACACATACGTCCATCTGTTAATAAAATCAGTTAATGAGGACTAACGGTGCAAATATTTCTCCATTATCTCCTAACGGAAGAGAGAATAATTGCACCGTTAGTCCTTAGGACTAACTATGCAATTTATTTTCGAAAATAAATTGCATCGTTAGTCCTCCACCACCATCACCACCACCTACCACCTCCACCTCCACCCACCACCACCCAACGCCACCACCCCTCACCACAGCCACCACTGCCACCACCACCCACCGTCACCACTGCCACCACCACCCACCTCCACCGCCGCTACCCACCCACCACTACCACCATTATCTCATTTATAATCACTAATTATCTCATGTATATAAAATCATATTCTGTTTGACTAATTAATTTAACTTAACATTGTTTTTTGGAATAGAAAGGGTATTTCAGCATCAGCTAAACTATACAAGAGGACCCCACTTAGCTGATTGAAGATTTCATCTCAGGATGTAAGTTATTTATTATTTTTATAAATGTATAATGTGAAATTCATTTTCAATTTACTTCATATCACCAGATAACTCTAGTTAGAGTTTTAATTAATAGAGCACGCTTTGCTTTTTTACTTCAAAAAACAATTAATCTGCGTTGGGCTTTTGTGAAATTAGTCACATTGTCATTAGTATCAATTAACTATTAAGTCATTAAATCTAATCCTTAAAACTTTAGGTTGAGGACAACATCTGCAAGTTCGCCAAGAAGGGTCTTACACCATCTCAGATTGGTGTTATTCTTCGTGATTCCCATGGAATTGCTCAAGTGAACAGTGTAACTGGAAGCAAGATCCTTCGTATATTGAAGGGACGTGGTAAGCATTTCGATTTTTTCAAGCTTTTATCACATTAAATGTAACATTGCTAAGAAGACACATAGTTTATTAACAGTGGAGGTGAGGGGTGGTGGCGTTGGGTGGTGGTGGTGGGTGGAGGTGGCGGTGGCGGTGAAGGTGGTGGTGATGGTGGCGGAGGACTAACGGTGCAATTATTCTCTCTTCCGTTAGGAGATAACGGAGAAATATTTGCACTGTTAGTCCTCATTGACTGATTTTACTAACAGAGGGATGTATTTGTGCCAACTTTACTAACGGAGGGATGGTTTTGTGCCAAAAAATAGTTTAGGGATGTAAAGCGAGACACGAGACAAACCACAGGGATGTATTTTGGACTTTACTCTTTCTAAACACTTATAGTGAAACTTTAGTAGGTTTGATCATAAAAGTCCAAATTACATCTTCTGTCGCATGCTAATGAACATATATATGTCTCGACACTGTAATGTTCCTTTGTGCATGAAATATCATGCTTTTGGTAATGAGTAATGATACCCAATATCTAATCTTTATACCGTTTTCTATAACTGGTACACCATGTATTGTTATCTAACGTGTTAGAGTTGTACTTTTTATATGGAGTAGATTGTGTTGTCCACATTTTCAAATCTATACATATCAACAGAATACCACGGAAGATGTTATTACTAACCAGAGGCCTTGAACTCTAATAACAAGTAGGGTTGGATCAGTTGGAAAACCCTTTGCCTCTCAACCGAGAGGTCAGGGGTTCGATCCTCACTCCCTACAAAAGGCCGGAGGTCTTTTCTACCTTTGGTAAAACTGGAAGCAGCCTCTTTACCTTCCCGTGGAAGACGGCATGGGGAGTTACTTTTAGAGGCCTTGAGACTCTAAATCATAATTTGTTATTACTATTGTCAGTACTAGGAGTGTTGAAATGGTGGCAAAAGGTCACCTACTTGTCTATGTTTTTTGGAGATTTTCTGAGAGATATCACCGAAATTCTAGTGTTGTTCCATCAGTTTAGACTTTTCCCAAACATGCATGCTATAGTTTTATGAATTTTCAGTTCTTACATCCATCTTTCTTATCCAAAATTGTGGAAGTTTCAAAATGGGAGGGTTGGGTAACGTGTCACTGTGAATGTCGAATTTCTACACCGGTCGCAACGAGATATGTTGATGCAGTACACCTTTTGCCCAAAATTGTGTCTTTCAAAAACTCGCACAAATTCCATCTTAGATTCTACACCTTTTTGCAAGGACCAATGTTTAGTTGAGTGGATATCATTTCAAAAACCAAATGAAACTTATTGAGAACCCATGCATCATTTAAGCTCATTCCAAATTGTCTTATAACTTCTTGCACTAAAAGTTATACATGTACACAATAAGGATCATTGGTTGCTGCACTACATTACATTATGGAAGTTACTGATCCTTGTAAGGGGCAAATAAGATAGATGAATTATGTCCTCCAAAGCCAAATGAGTTTGATAGTGCCACCTTTATATCACATCGTTCCTTCGTTCCGCCCACCAACACGTTTTTATCCTAAATTCAACGACAGTTTTATTATATTAGATATACATACATTGAGACACAATTATTAAGGCATGATGTGAAAATAGTACAAAATACATCTGATATTTATGCAATTTAATGCAGAAAAGAGGTGCTACTTACCACACCTACATCCGGATTTTCCAAATTAATGTTCGGATGGAGCCATCCTGTCTGTATAGCCTACATAACGACGTCAATCAGTAATTCAGTATTCAAACCGAATTTATCTAGTGATTATATATACGTAATATGATTTTATATTATTTACCTTAACTGTGGCTACTGCTTCGACAGCACCAGAAGCACCAAGCAAGTGGCCTATCATGGATTTTGTGGAGTTTATCTTCAGCTGAAGGTTTAGTAAAAAAAACAGATTAAACCTAGTTCAGCAACTACTAATTAGGCCATTAAATTTGATCAACTTTACCTCAGGATTTTCACCAAAACAACGAATGATAGCTTCATACTCATTTAGATCACCGGAGGGTGTAGATGTAGCATGGGCATTGATGTAATTTACATCTTCTCTTGCAACCCCGGATTGAGATAACGCCTTCTCTATACATAAAGTTATTCCTGTCCCTGATTTCAGTAACCATTATATTTTAGAAAATGGTGAATCACAATAAAAAGTATATAACATAAGTATGTAACATTTGATTGTTCAAAAAGTATGTCACTTATAATGAGCAGTGAATAATTAGTTACCATCAGGATGAGGCTCGGTCATGTGGTATGCATCACAAGTGAAGCTTCCCCCCAAGAATTCTGCATAAATCTTTGCACCTCTTGCCTACCAACCGTCTCTTTATTCAGTTTGCAAAATCATCTATGAAGGAGAAACATAAAATATTAAAATATATGTGTAATAGAGATATACCTTAGCATGTTCTAATTCTTCTAAAAGGAGAACACCAGCACCTTCACCCATCACAAATCCATCACGGCTCTGCTCCACCAAAATGACAATAAAAACAGATCGGATAATCAAGTTATATTCTAAAGAACAAAAATATAAGAATTCATACCGCATCCCAAGGGCGTGACGCTTTAGTTGGATCACTGTTCCTCTCGGAAAGAGAATTACAAGCAACAAACCCTCCCAATCCTGCATTTTTGTAATTGTTTTTAGATAATAATTCGTAAAAATAGTATCAAACGCCACATGTGTAGTATTATATACCCATACCTATAGGAATGATGGCTGCATCAGAACCACCAGACAGCATCATATCCTGCCAGTTTTTACAAAATTAGTCCAGACAAAAAGTTCGCAGACGGTTTATCGAAAAATGAGACAACCAAGAATATGATGCTTACAGTTTCCCCTCTGATAATGTGATTAGCTGCATTTAGTATGCAAAAGTTACTCGTAGCACAAGCTGTAGATATCGAATAATTTGGTCCCATCCAACCCTACATATAACAACTAATCGATTAGCTTAAGTACAATATTTCATTTCAAAAGTTGCAGCAACTTAAAACTCAGTATTACCAAATCCATTGCAAGTATTGCAGAACCCATATTCGTTGTGGCAAATGGTACACAAAATGGATTCATTTTCTTGTATGAGATCCTCAATGCTTCAATTCCATCTTGAAATACCTGTTGAAAACATATATTTCAAATTAGCGCACAAAACTATCGATTACAGAAGAGTATGTTGAAATCCTGATACTAACCTTCATGCCTCCAAGGGCAGATCCTATTAGCACGCCACATCTTGCTATGTCTAACTCTTTCATAACCTCTTCAGTAACACCACCATCTTCCAACGCCTTCTTGCCAGCCGTAAGCAAGTAAAGCATAAACTTGTCAACCCGTCTCGAAAGTTTTGGTGCAACCCATCCATCAGCTGAAAATGACTTAATTTCACCTGCAATTTTCTAAAACCGACTAAAATTTAGACCAACAGTAACACTAAAGGGGTGTTTGGGATTGCTTTTTTTCCCCTGCTTTTGTGCTTATCTGCTTCTTTTTAGGGAGAAGTAGCTTTGAACTACTACTGCTTATCTGCTTATTTTCAGGTAAATAAGCATATTCAGTAGGAAACTGCTTATTTCAAATTTACTTTTTTACAGACATATAGAACTAACAACCCTCTTAAACATGAACTTGATTGGAATATCACACATAATTATTTTTGCTGAGTATTTTTGCATTTTATACACAATAAGCAAACCTAAACACCATTTCCAAAAGTACTTATTTTTAAGCAGAAGCATAGGCAGAAAAGCAAACACCCCTTAACAATAACATTTCATCACAACAAACATAAGGGATACTAATATACTTACAGTGGGAAACTGATCGCAATCAAAAGACTCAATCTCACTTATACCACTAACACCATTAAGTAAATTCTCATAGAACTCATCAGCAACATGACCAACAGGCGACACGACACCAAGTCCAGTCACCACAACTCGTCGTTTCTTAGTAACTGGTTTCTTTTTTGTCGTAGGTTCTTTTGCAGGCTGCACAGCAATCGCCATAGTCTTACCTAAACAAAATATACTAAGCACATCAAAGATCAAAACTTTTCAATAACCCATTTCACAAACAACCTTAACTAAACATATTCACATAACAACAATCCTAAATTCAAGGACGCCACAAGTTCAAACCCAACTTGATGCAAACAAACCTGAAGTGGCTAGTTACTAGGGGCGGACACAGGACTTCAAGTGACCAAGTGCAAAGAACAAATAGTAACGTAATATTAAAAGAAATTAATGAACCAAAAAAGTTACCGGGCACAAAAGGTAAAAGTAAGAATTTTTAACAAAATTTACACAAAGTGGGGGAAAATCCATGGGGTTCCGTGAAGGCGTGAACCCCGGTACCCCCTAAGTCCACCCCTTGTGGCTCCACCAACATCCCAAGAAGGTGCAAACAAACATGAAGTGGCCAAGTCAAACTCCCAATGCGTGGCCCGGAACCAGGACCACCAAATGTGACCGGGTGCACAAAATTTTTGGAACGGGAATATAGAAACATATTTCGATGGACCAGATGCATTTAAGATGCATTTAGGAAAAACTAATGTTATTTTCAAAAATTAACACTATATCGAAAAAATCCATAAAGTCCCCGGCACCCGCGGTCCCTGTGTGTGTGGCCGTGGGCTTAAACCCCGTGAATTAGCCGGCCAATATACCAGAAAACATACTTAAAAAAACAAAAACATGAAAGTAAGAATTTTTAACAAAATTTACACAAAGTGGGGCAAAACCATGGGGTTCCGTGAAGGCGTGAACCCCGTGAACCCCCTAAGTCCGCCCCTTGTGGCCCCACCAACCTCCCAAAAAGGTGCTTAAACCCCGTGAATTAGTCGGCCGATATGTCAGAAACCATATTAGAAAAAACAAAAACAATCCTAAATTCAAAACAATAAAAAATATATAAAAAATTATCATATTACCAATCTTTTTCCCATGTAGATTAGTACTATCTCTTCTTGTCTTCAAACCAAACAAAGACAAAGGATCAGATTTATAAAACTCATCACAAGGCTCCAATGAAGTCATGAGTGACGTCATCAACCCACCACCACCACCACCACCACCATAACCAAAGCTCTTACATTCAGTAACCATCTTTCTTCTGGCAGACCTGCTGAGTCTTTTAACAGAAACCATTTTGGCCGGAGGTGGTGAGTCGCCGGAAAATGATGACATGCAGGTGGCCACCAACCACGTGCAGAGTGGTGATGCTACAGTAGATGCCACCATCACAACACAAAACCCTGTTAAGAAAATACCCTTTTAAGATTTAGAAACAGTTGTTATGATGGTTTGATGATTGTTTTATAAAAATATAAGCTTTTAGTGTGTGTGTGTGTGTTTTTGACAATAGTTTAATGTGAATGTTTTTGTGTTACAAAATGACAAGTGTATTAGATTAAAAGAAAACATGTTTTTTTCTTTTCTTTTCTTAAATGGGTGGCTGCTAATATTGATTATTGTAATCTTTTTTTTTTTTTTTTTTTGAGCAAAGTATTATAATCTTTTTGAAAAAGACATGCTACTTTCTTCACCTGAAAATATCCTTGATTTTTTTTTTACATTGAAGTACTTGTTTAGTTGCAAAATTTGTGTACATCTTTCATAAAAAGGTGAAAAGTTTATGTTAAGTTTAGTTGTAGAAAAAAAAATTAATTTTTATTTCAAAAATTTTAGAAATAAAGAAGCGTTTTTATCTCTAGAAAAGTGCTATAATTTTAAAAAACGCGTTTAGATGATATATTTTAGAAAATTAAAAAATGCAATAGGATGTAAAAAGAAAAATAAAAGGAAAAATATAGAAAGAAATAGTAATGAGCACTTTCATTCTAGTTAAATTTAAAAAATATAAGATTTTCATTCTTTCAGGAAAAAAAAATTAAAAATGTATAACTAAACAAATTTTCAGTTTTTTTAATTTTTAATAAAAAATTTATTAAAAAAAATTGAGTATTTCTCACTGACTAAACACACTTTTAAATTTTATATTCTAACTATAAAATTAAAAAGTGTTATTTAATCCTTACATTCTTTTCACCACAGCATTTTTCTTTTCTAAAAAATATTAGTTAAACACTTTTTTGTTTAATTTTCAACATTTTTTAGCTATAAACTTTTTTTCTATATTCTAAAGAAATCAAGATAGAAATTAAGAAAATAGTTTCCACAACTAAAAATTATCCCTCCGTCTCGTTTTCACATTTTTACACTTTATTTCTCAACTAGAATTAATTAGTGAAGATTTTTAAAATGTTAGGTATTTTCAACTACTAGTAATTAAAAAAGTAGTTGTACTGAAAAAGAACAACAAGGTAAGTAAATAAAATCATAGTACAAAGACAAAAGACTTACAAGAAGTATCACTTGCTAGATGCGAATGTCCCACCAAATGAAAAATTGGGACTAGTTATAATTGCTATGAATTGATATTTTGTTTTGTTTTGTTTTTATTGAATAACTTAATGTTGAAGAGAAAGGCATAAATAAGATATGCTGAGAATCATATTCTCTCAAATTTAGACTTTGGAATTTAGAATTATGGATTCTTGGATTATATATTAGTCCTTAACGACCACTTGTTTGTCTTTCTTGACCACTTTTTTCTTAGGATTAATTTCACATTTATGTGACAATGAAATGTGAAGATGGTCATTATTATCTCATTACTTATATGGAATTTTGAGTAGCATGTACCCCGGTTGAAGCTATGACCATCTTCAATAAAGAGATTATTATGAGAAATGGTTATAAATGAGTTATAGGTTAATTTCATTATAGTTAGAAATTGAGAATCACTTGATGAAATAAGAGGTTGATATTGCTTAACTTATTAACTAATGTATTGTTCATTTGTTATGTGAGATGGTAAGATAGGTTGATACTTAAGGGACGTTTGGTTTGTTGTAATATGATTTAATTGGACGTGATTGTAATTTAATTACTTTACGTAGTTTGTTTGGTTTGCAGATTGAAAGAATTGAATTGCATTACATTACGTAAGTTGTGTTGGTTTCCGTTGTAATTATAATTCCGTCACTTTAGTTACATCAAGCGAGGAACTTCATATTACGTAGAAAGTTGGATAGAAGTTTTAAATTACGTTATAATTCAGAAGTTTTAGTTTAAAGCAACAATATTTGTAAATTTTATTTTTATTATTAATTGTTATTATTATTATTAAATATTTATTATTATGATTATTAAATATTTAATTATTATTATTCTTATTAAATATTTTATTATTGTTATTATCAATTATTATTCTTATTAAATATTAAATTATTATTACTATTAAATATTATTACTTTTATTATTATTAAATATTTTTTATTATTATATTAATATTTTTTTATTGTTTATTATTAAATATTTAATTAGTATTACTATTAAATATTATTATTATTATTATTATTATTATTATTATTATTATTATCATTGTATTCATAATTATTTACTTTTTAAAACCACATTTGAAAACCAAATTAAATTAATTTAACAGTAATAAAACCAACAATAAATTTTCGTACTAAGTCCAACATTAGAATGAAACATAAGCCAAAGTATTAATTAATGTTGTCATCGATGTACTAAGTATAAACAAAAGCTAAAATTATCTAATAGTAGTATATATTTTGGTCTATTAATATTCACGATTCATAACTAAAAACTTGTATTCGCTTCTAGATATAAAGCAAGTAAGCAACATCACTGGTCTAAGATATCGTTGTTACAAATAATTACAACTTTATTTACCATATAAAAGTCCTTCAAGAGTATATTAAATAATTCTTTATGAAGTAAATCCTTATAATTAGAATAATATTCAAAAACTTATATGAATTTAATATAAAAATATACATATACTAAGGCTTGATAAAAGCTCGAGTCAAGCTATCAAAAGCTTGAGCTTGGCTTGTTAGATGTTTCAAGCCAATTTATTGGGATTGAGCTTGGGCTTGAGCTTGATAAAAGCTTGGCTTAATCGAGTCAAGCTCGAGCTCGAGCTCGAGTTGCTTGATAAAAGTTTGGCTTGATTGCAACCCAAATGTCTTGAGTCATAGAGAATCGTCGAATACGCTTTAGTAGGGTTACTGCATCCTTCTCAAGTTCTCCAAAAGAAGAGAATGAGAAGGGGAGGAAACCATATCCAATATCCACACATTTAGCATCGTTGCTTGACACGTTACGTTGTGCGGCATCAATAACCGCATACTGGCATAAATTCAATCATCCGTGCGTCAGGGTGACGACCCCTGAGATCAACACATACATCCGCGCCCACCCAAGAATAAAGTAATATATCAGCCGGTCGTAAGGATCTGTCCCTATCTCCATAAAGCCCAATATCCACCTCCTTACGAGCTGAAATTCGGGACCGAGAACAAATATCAACAAGAACATCACGCACAATGTTATGCCGATGTTTAATGCCAACAATACCCGCACACGAAACAGCGTGATCCCCATAAATATTTCCAGTAAAACCTAGAACAAGTGAACACGGTGCACGAACGGTGAAAAGAGGAATGCCCAACCGATAGCACAACACACAAAGATATGTCCTGGCATTCATAGTTTGTCCCAGTCCATATATCGGAGCCATCCTAAGCCAATCTGAAGTATGATCCTCCTTTAGTGAGCTCCATAACGCCATGCGAGGAGATAGATGGAATGTAGATTCAACAGTTTGGGTAACCCGATCGAACAAAAATAAATCTAGTATTGAAAAAAAAAATTTGACATAAGGATAAGAGTCTAGACATAAGTTGTGCTCTCACTCTTTTTGTATACAAAAGCTTACTCTATAAGGATAAAAACACTACTCTTAGCATTATTTGAGTGATTAATGGCAATAGACTTAATACATGAAAGTGTATCTAAAGCCTCCGTATCGAATTCCTTGAATGTAGAAAAGGCAAATGGTATGAACTTGTATCCGTTGTCCGCACATTTGGACGCATACTTCCTTTTTTTCTCCACAACATTATGCGAGGCTACCCCAGGAGGCATGAGCCCATGAAGTCACCCCAATACCAGCAAATGGAGAGATTCGAGTCACATCCAAACTTGCATCTTTCCCTTAGAGCCAGTTGAATAATAACAAGTCTGCAGGACGTAGCTCCTTCCCATCTTCTGAAAGGAACCCTATTGGAGTCTCCTTACGCACCAATGACTCCATAACATCATTCACATTAAAACCAATTCATATTACAATTACAATTATAATTCCCTTGACAGATTAAATTCATTTACAATATAATTCAGTCATATTATATTACAATTTTTTTGACAGATTACAATTATCTCAAAAATATTCTGCGAACCAAACGCCCCCTTAGTTGAAAATGATTTTTACCACATAATGAGTTGAAACAATAGGTTGAAACTATTAAACATTTTTTTATGGGAATTGATTTGCACACTTTGTAGATTGATTGAGACACTCCATCTCCACATTAAATACTTGTACATTATTAAATATTCTGCTTCAACTGTTTGTACTTTAAGTGTGCAAATAAATTTCTAAAATGTGCAAATCATTAGCCATTTTTTATGTGTAAATGGTCTAAGTAAACTATTCAAAACAAGGAACTTGTTTTTGTTGAGTTTAAGATACATGAATATAATAAAACCATGTAGACACCACATAGTACACAGCGGAAGACTTAGAATCATAACAATAATTAATTAACTGAAAGATGCGTAACGTACCTCTTGCAATTGGTAGATCTCTTCAATTCAAGAACCCTAATTAGGGTTTATGTGGTTTAACGAATTGACCCTTACCGTTTTTCAATTCAAACCAATTGATGTAACAATAGTGTGTTACACCACGTTTTGTACACACGCATTATTAGCGATTCGATTCGAATGCTAGTTCTTGATCACAATAGAATAACCAAACACCTTTGTTATGCTCAAGGTCACTCGTAAATCCCTTACAATGGGGATTCACTCGTCGACCAAGAACAAGAGGGAAGAAAAGAAGAAGTTTGGCTTGTTTACTTTTCTTCATATCCCGTCGACATTTAACGACCAATAGGCACTTTCGATAAGTTCTTATCGCTCGTTTAGTCGTTTATTGTGAATTTAATAATTAAACATAACATTTTATATTAATTATTTAAACATCGAGTCTCATACGTAAAGTGTGCAATCCCGTGGTCTCGAGTTCGAATCCGGTCATACACATATTAAAATATATCCATAAACCAACAGCTCCCACTTGGAGATATCTTAGTATGCGTAATGACATTGGTTAGCATCTAGCAACACGCCAATGACACCAGAACAACTCGAGTAGGTTTCCTGGAAAAACCTTTTGATGATTCATCATCATACTTATCCTTTTGTTTCTAATACCATGTTAATAAGAATATGGATCTCACTCATTTCTTAATTAACTATTCTGTTATCTTAAATATTGTTAGATTATCTTACAATATTAATTCTAGTGAAATACCATACTTTTATGGTATGTTCGAAGAATCAAAATCTATTGGCATTGTTTGATTCAAGATAACTATAGTTTCTTCCAAAAGTTATCAAGGTTAGTAGATTGAGTATAGATTGAATATACTCAATAAGACTCCAACCTAGAAGATTAATAAGATACCATTTGTTTATGGAATGTGATGAATCACATTAAGTCTGATAAATGAAGTTCTGAATTTGTTAAACTACTTATAGAGTGAGTTGTAACAAAATCAATGTTAGGAATTGTCAATGTTTTTTGTAATATCCCAAAAGAGAACAATGTATTGTTGCTCTACTTGCTAAACTATTTAAAGGTAATCTTTAAATTGTTAAAGGCAAGTGGGAGTTTTGTTTAGATCTTGAAAGATTTAATTACAAAATACATAAGATTCTAAAATGCACTAGCAAATATCATGATGAGGCTAAACATGTATATGATAGACCTCAATATGATGGAATTGTCATTCATAGATCTGCAAGGATATCTCAGATATTTAATATCTTTGAGGAATATGAGTTACGGATCATGGTAAGCCTGTTAATCATGATGATGAATTTACCAAATGTTGAATTGTGGTAAATCAATCATACTATGAATGTTGAGATGCTTTCCATAAAGATAATCAATTTTAGATACTTGGTTTATCTAAATGAAGATGATTTTCTTCAAAGGATGAAAACCCTAGAGGTTTAAATCTCTGTGTAGAAATCATATGGAAAATATTGTACACGTATTTAATGTGTGTCTAGTGATAATATTAATCATGCTTGAGCAATTAACTATGATTGAATATTCTTTCCTAGATACATTAAATAGAAGTATAAAGATTTAGTATTTGGATAAAGGATGTTAAACAATTATTATTTATAATGAATTAAAGTACTTTACACGTTTAATTTCATTTATAATATTGTATCATATATTTGCATGTTTAAATCCTTGAATAACTTAAGTTATTCTAAATAGTCCGTTGTCGATCAATAACATGGGAATGATATCGAATTAAGACAAATCTGAGTATTAGTTAGAATATACTTGAAAGTATATTGATGCGTAGCATGACTAATTTCAGATGATATTCAATGGATTGAATATAGGACTTATCCCACCACATGATGATGGTACTTTATGGATCTTAGTCATTAAGTACATCATGAATATTTATCCTTTGACTTGAGATATCAGAGAAAGTCATGGATGTAGTGCATTTCTGTGAGGCAATCTAACGCTATACGTAATTGGTAGTTATAAGGGTTGTTTTCAGAAGAGTTGCGAAATTTATGAATTCGCTCGTAGTCAAAGCGATTTGTTTCCTTCAAATTTATTTTGAAGTATATATCTTGTTGGGCCTCGTAGGGTTGTCAAGATGTTTGCATGGCCATACCCAGGTCTTGAAATATGTTGAAGAATTGGTAATCTTGATCAATCATATAAAGCGAAACGAATAGTTAATTAAGAAATGAGTGAGATCCATATTCTTATTAACATGGTATTAGAAACAAAGGGATAAGTATGATGATGAATCATCAAAAGGTTTTTCGAGGAAACCATACTGAGTTGTTGGGGTCATTGGTGTGTTGATAGATGCTAACCAATGTCATTACGCATACTAAGATATCTCCAAGTGGGAACTGTTGGTTTATGGATATATTAATATGTGTATGACGGATTGAACTCGAGACCGCGGGATTGCACACTTTACGTATGAGACTCGATGTTTAAATAATTAATATAAAATGTTATGTTTAATTATTAAATTCACAATAAACGACTAAACGAGCGATAAGCACTTATCGAAAGTGCCTATTGGTCGTTAAATGTCAACGGGATATGAAGAAAAGTAAACAAGCCAAACTTCTTCTTTTCTTCCCTCTTGTTCTTGGTCGACGAGTGAATCCCCATTGTAAGGGATTTACGAGTGACCTTGAGCATAACAAAGGTGTTTGGTTATTCTATTGTGATCAAGAACTAGCATTCACATCGAATCGCTAATAGTACGTGTGTACAAAAACGTGGTGTAACACACTATTGTTACACCAATTGGTTTGAATTGAAAAACGGTAAGGGTCAATTCGTTAAACCACATAAACCCTAATTAGGGTTCTTGAATTGAAGAGATCTACCAATTGCAAGAGGTACGTTACGCATCTTTCAGTTAATTAATTATTTTTATGATTCTAAGTCTTCCGCTGTGTACTCTGTGGTGTCTACATGGTTTTATTGTATTCATGTATCTTAAACTCAACAGTGGTATCAGAGCTATGATTTGTGTAGCAGATAAACAACACGATACACGTTCGTTTATTTGATTAATATGATTTGTGTCACAGATATAACAAGTAGATGTGGGACTATATTGATTAGTAAGGAAACACACATGACTCTCCTTAAAACATAAGTGCCTACAATTGGAAAGTAATTATCTTTGAAGATAATCTGGGTTACTACACAGGAAATAAGGCTAGTAGCTCCCACTGAATTAGAAATCATTTCAACAACTTCTTCTTCTGTAATGCAACACAAATGCTCCTACTGAATTTGACAACATTGTAAGTGTTTCATAACCAGTGAAAACAACTTGCTTGCTTTTTACTTTCCTACACCTTTGAAGAACCATACGTAATCATTACTAAGGTACTAAAAGGTGTATTCTACTCTATCAATGATGGGTTATACATCAATGTTATTAACTCGAAAAATTTGGTATGCAATTTCTTCCTTAACAGGCCTACCATCCCCATACTGGTATGTAGCACATTTAAAGGTTAAAGCAAAACAACTAGATAAATTATGCTAGTTTGCCTTTTACCAATTTTCGCGGTAATTAGTCTAGCTTCTAATTTAGTAACTCATATACATGTTTTCCAGTTAACCAAACGTATTCATTCACCAAATGAGGGTAATGAAATCTTTATGGAAAATAAGATGTGCAATTCATTGCTATGAGTTACATTAGAATTTAGACAAATCAAATGTTCCTATTATACCTTTCTCATTCATGAAAAGGAATAGGATTGAGTCTCATTCTTCTCCCATGGAAAAGAGGCTTTGTTTATATTTTCGGTAAATTTATTCTCGATCAAACATTTGTTTGAAAGCAGAATGGATTAATTTACAAATAAAAGACTAAACCACGTTTACGGTTAAATGTTGCATTCATACATTCAAAAGAATTACAAAATTCAATTTTAGTATTTTCGATAATTAACCTTTTCAAGAAAATTAAATACCCATGGTTCATAAACATATAACCATTTAATTTTCACTTGAAAACTAGGATCCAAATTGACATAGTTTCATCACATCAGTTGATCTGCTAGTAATGAAATTATTCAAAATGGTACGAGTCGAACCTCAATTGCTAATTTTCAAATTGCAACTCCTAGATTTATGGGATTTACATTTAGCCAATTTCAATTGCCATGTAAACATGTTTTATCCACATCTTATGCCTTGAGTTGCCGCTCACTACAAAAACTCAATTAAGTTGTCCAACTTAAGAAACTGCAAAATCATCCATGCCCGTTCTCACATCACGTGGATATTTTACCCTTTGATTACGATCTAAATCACGTTCTCACGCAAATAAAAGGTAATCTCAGGTGTTTCCGTTTCGTTGGATGGCATATAACTTAAATTAAGGGTAATAATTTTGATGTTAAATCAAATATGTACAAAGATGTCATGCATTCATCTTCGTAACATAGGTTTTATTAAAACATTTATATCTTGTTTTAATGTATAAGCTTTTCATCATCACACTTTAATTGAGGTATTGGATTCACCAATCAAGGAATTTAGTGTTAATTATCATCCATTATACCGTACTTTTGCATAAGTGTAAACACTTAGTGTTTCGGGTAATTACCACTGAAGTGGCGCATGGAATTAAAACTAATTCGCCCTTAAGATGATCTTGCACATTTTATGGCTTACTAAGTAGCTCCATTCGAACTTACAGGGGGCAGAGGACCAGGTAAGCGCTAAAGCATAACCTTAGACATCCTTTCAGTGTGACTGTGTGTGACACACGGTAAATTTTCACTAAAATTTAACTGATAATTAGTAATTTATTATTACTAAGCATGAGTCATGAAGCATGCATAAGCTTTACCTGATCATTTGAGTAGATAACTCGCATACAGTAAAAATTTCACCACTCTCGCATTCATGTCATTTTATGAATATTTCATTTTGTCTTATGATTTAAATTGTAGCGAGAGGTTATCTCGTCTTCCCCGGACCGACACTTTGCACGCGCTGCATACTATTACACTATGATAAGGATTTGATAAAACAAAAGACAAACACCGTGAAAGAAAAATATTACAAAAATAATAATATCTCCGATGCGTAACCATAACATATTACATCTAAAAGTTATCAAACAATGATACCTTGGTCACAATATGACTTCGCTGAACACAAAATATTTAACCCACTATCTCTTAAACAATAACTCTTATAAGACTCAAATACAAGTGGAACCCAAGTGCATGTACATAAAATAAATTATAAGTATACATTTCATATACCCTCACTTTTACTTACATTACCTTATTATACTTTTATTTTTACATACAATACATTTACAAGAAAGGACTTTATAAAATTTGATGTACCCTCTTTGTCTTTCTCTTCCACACACGACAAAAACCAAACACCAAAAGCAGAGATAGAAAAGATATCAATCTTCATCCCCTTCCTCTAGACCTGCGCATTCACCTAGGCCGAATCTCCCCAAAAAGGGAAAACCCAACATGTTCTTCCATCATATTCCCCTCTCTCATACCAAATCCATGAAAGCTTTGCTCCTCAAATCCATCCTTGATGCGCTACAGTTAGCGAATCCAAGGGGAATCAAAATAAAATCATTCAAGAAAAACATATCTTCATACCAATCTATCTTGAGCCAATATACAAGATTCGTCTAGTTTTGGAAGCTAACCAAATTCGGCTTCAATCCAAACGCCAAGAAGAGAGAGAGGTCAAGCTCCTTCCCAAAGTACTCCTTTATCTCTAGTAGAGATGCAAACGCCCAAACTCAGCCATTATTCTTTTTACCCAAAAACTAGGGTTTGTGAAAGTTAGGGTTTTCTAAAATTGATTTGGGGGTTTTGTAATTGGAGGCATTTTGGAGCTAATTCAAGTGTTGGTTGGTTCGAATCCAAGAAGCCATACTCGTCCCTCACCCATCACTCTCGAGTTGAGGTTACTCATCTTTCTTATTGTAATGTTTTTATGTTGTTGTTATGATTTTAAGCTTGGAAAATTTTATAAATGAAATTGTCATATGTTTTTAGTCATGTCGATTTGTGTATGTTCTTGGATGCCATGTCAAAGTTGTGAGTTTGGTTGTTTGGGATTTGAGTTTTTATTTGCTTCGTTAATCATGTTTTGTCGAGATGCATGAAACAAGAAATACAAAATAAGTCAAGTTTGAAATAGTATACTAGTAATGTTAAGTGTCGAATCCGGAAAACTAATATTGGTTGCGACACTCTCGTCTAAATACTCGAATTTTCACAGAAACTCTAGTACCTTGTGCCGAATTGGCTATACATTTAATCGAGGTAGCCTTCGTAATGTCTTGTTGTTTCCAAGTAAGTATAAATTTTAAGTTAGAGGAGATCATCTTTGTCATCACAAGTGGTTTTTGAAACTTGGCGATGAGTTGGACACCTTAAGACTCACATGAATCTAGACATAGGATTTTGTGTATGGCACCTTGTCGGGCTTTCGAAAATTTTGAGTTGTAGGATAATCAAGTAAAACCGGATTTAAATTAATTTGAGTATTGGAAGAGTAGAACTTTGATGTCTACTCGACCAACCTTTCCGTCAAAAATATGTATAACATCATGCGTAATGTTGTGTTTTGGAGTGAGCCGAAAGCTCACTATAGTTATCAACATTTTCTTGTGTCTCTAATTTTCATCAAGGAACCGTGTTGAGTAGTACTCGACCAAACACATGGTTTCGTCACAATCGTTGCTCTAACCTTTCCGTTGATGAACCAAACGTGAGTAATAATCTAGGCATTTTAGAAACATCGGATAGTCGAGTATACCTTGGGGCACGTCAACTGTGATACCCTCGGTTTGAGTCTAGCCTCAGAAATGTTGGTACCTTGTTCACTTTGAATAAACATTTGTTATTTTTTTCCTATGCGTATGGTTTACCCACAAAGAAGTTGGCACAAACAGTGCACAACAAAGTACCAACTAATGCTTAGACACCAAGTTCTGGGCCACAGCCCAACAAGTGAACTATGTAGCAAAGGAGTCTGTCTATTTTATGGGCCTCGGCCAATATCTGGTACCCTGTTACCATCGACACCAAGCTGTAGCCCATGGTGGTTAGGGGTGCGTTCGATAACTTAAACGAGACGACAAAATTTTAACGTGAAACATAAACTAGAGATCAATTATAAAACCAAACTTGTAACCGCATAGTTTTCCTTCCATTTCGTATATATTGTCTTAACGTTAAAGATCTTAATCCAACGAAAAATGTGTAATGACTTGACGTAAACAACAAGTGTATTAAAACATATTTCACCTAATAATGTCTACGTCAACGTTTAACGTCAATATGTAAACAAATGTATGACAAGTGAATTTCGCATTAAGAAATATATATATATATATTAAGAACAAACAAATAAAGACCGCTATATCATTTTATTATATAATAAATTGAAAGTCTTCGAACTTAACTCAATTATTTTCTAAATACAATTAGAAAATAAATCAACCATATATGAATAATTTTGACAAAACCATTTTGTGTCAACTTAAATGAGTATATACACATTTATATACTTACTAGTGGAACATTGTAGTCATTTTCATATCAAACTTTGGATAATAAAACCATATTAACGTCAACATGAAAAGTATATATATACTTCGTATACGTACTAGTAAAATCATTTTTATAACTTTTACAAACTAAAGTTTAGTTTTAATACAATTAAACTATTTTGAGTAAGCAATACTTAAAACAATGAACTAAAACATTTCCCTCCTTATCTAGGTCGCGTGTCGGTGTCGCTCCACAACAATCACTAATCCCACATTTGGATCGCACATTTGCTAAGGTGAGTTTTCATAGCCCCTCTTTTACTTGATAAACTGTTTTATACATTTTGGGGTGAGAAATATGCAAAACCTTTTATGGACCCAAACTATTACATGATTACTATTACGTGGTTTAGCCTAAGCCCTTATGTCCCTAGAGAATGCCCTTTTCATGAACCGTCAATTCCCATTGGGAAACGCGATTGTTATAAATAGATCTATTGAGGGTGACTCCTCCGTTCGGTTGGCCATGCTTAGGCCAAGGCGAAACGTATACCATGTCGGAACCGAGTGTTGAGGGACAAAACACTCGCTATGGGCCCCTATATTGTATGACATCTTTTAGCATACATAAACTGTCGTAGTATCGGTTGCATGAACTTAGAGCTAACGTAATAGACTTTCATCCATATATCATTATATTCGTTGTAATGATTATATGACTTTGCTTATGGTCCAAGCTTACTATTTTAACTTAAACCTATGAACTCACCAGCTTTTAGCTGACCTTTTTAGCATATTTTCTCAGGTGCTTAAGTTATGATCATGAGGGCAAGGCAAGAAGCGGACAAATGGTCGTAGTAGTATTAAAGAAGTGTTTTTACACAAAAATGATGTTTTTACTTTGGGACCACTAAAACTAATGGGATGTGCCCATTTATCTAAACAATATTGTAAGACAATGGTTTAAAGTATTTTATGGAATTAAACGGAGTATGTATTCCGTTCTTTATTACTTGTGTTATGATTCACCGATCCCGTAACGCTCCCAAATAACACGTATGCTTCCGCTAAACCAAATTTAGGGGTGTTACAGATTGGCATCAGAGCCAAGGTTATAGAGAACTAGGTACATATAAACCCTAAACTATAACTACTTTTCAAAAAAAAAAAAAAAAAAAAACATCATACTACGACCGCCGACTGCCGCTTGCCTTACTTGCCATTTCACTTAGAATTATCTAAATAGGACTACATGTTTTATTTCCTATTTACTTATGCATTATTTCATATTCATTATGAGCATATTTTTCCACATACTTACACATATGCACCGTCTTGTCACAGACTATGCCTTCACCAGCCTTCACTCACGATGTTCAGGAGGATATCCTACTAGCTCACTCACCTACCACCCGTCAGCTTGCACACTTAGCCACAGCGATCCGTATATCCAGCCACATTAGCGCTCAGCCAGTTATTGCACCTACTCCATTTATACCTACCCTTACAACCACTCCATCAGCTTTGTTGATGCGCAGGCAAAAACCCCGCATGATTGTGAGAGTGCCTGGATATCGAGAGTGGTATTCGTTTGTGCCTGCACTAGCCTCTCAGATGACCCGTGCTGCTTATATGGGTCCTTCTACTACTTCAGAGTCACTGACACCATCATGTTGAGGGTTTAGACCGAGTTACTGATGTGTTGTTTGAGAGCGTGGAGCTCGAGAGACACGAGAGGATTCGACTGGGTTTTAGGGTTGAGACTCAGGTCGAGGATGTTAGAGAGTTGGATAGCAGGACACGATCTTTGGGCAGAGGTCAAGCTCAGATGCACGGATGACTAGAGGAGCTAGAGCGCGTCCAGTGGATGGCTAGAGATACCGCAGAGAGGAGTGGCAGAAGACTACTGGTTTAGAGTCTATGTTAGCATCTCAGATGAGACGTATCGCGAGTTTGGAGGATACAGCAAGGAGAGTTGATTGCTACCATTGAGCGACTCCGTACGAGCGTGATATCCTTAGATATGAGTTCATGATGTATCACACTAAACTGGATTTATAACGCTTAGTGTTAGTTATCACTCTCGTACTTCAGTTTGTATTTCCATTGTATTTCCGTTGTATTTCGGTTGTATTCCATCTAGTACCTCATCATGTACTTTAGAAACCTTGTAACAGAAATTCTATCTATGTCAAACTTATTTTCCCATCCCATTGTCTTTCCTTTTATAGATTACTCATATGATCTATCTGTGACAATCACACTGTTACTTAGCACTTACCTTGTTTAAAAGGTTATGTATCTCACTACCTTTCTTACTGCAGAAATGCCACCAAAACGAAGATCGAAACGTACCAACCCTGGTGGAGCTTCCAATGCTCCTATTCCAGCGAGGGTTACTCGCAACCAAGCTGCAAACGCTGCTATTCCAAACAGAGTCACACACGATCAGGGCTGCTGAAGCCACTACTCTTGCTAGGGCTACTCCAATCCAACCTATCATGAATCAAGCCATGATTGACCAACTAGTCAATGAACGAGTGAACGCCACTTTAGCTGCAGCAAACCACTCGTCTACTAATGCTGGAACTTCGAGACCACCCACTCACAGCCGCACTTGTACTTATCAGGACTTTCGAAAAACCATGACTGGAGGCTTTAGTGGAACCGAAGGAGCTGTCGGTCTGACTAGATGGATCGAAAATCTCGAGACGTGTTCGAATCTGCAATTGTGAAGAAGAGTCTAAGGTTAAGTATGCATCATTCACTTTACGATGCTGCCTGACCCGGTGGAACAATTTTCGAAATCGCTAGTATCGATATTGCCTATGCCATGCCATGGGAGAACTTCAAGGAAATGGTACTTCGAAAAGTATGTCCTCGTAATGAGATCAAGAAGCTCGAGCATGAGTTTTGGAACCTCAAGGTTCAAGGCACCAATATGGCGCTTATAATCAGCGATTTCAAGAACTAGCCTTATTGTGTCCTGAAATGGTTCCTACTGAGACCCGATTGTTAGAGAGATACATCGGAGGACTGCCCCAACCTATCAAGGGCAATGTCACCACTTCTAAGGCTGATGATCTTCATGAAACTATCGAAGTAGCCAACAAACTCATGGACCAAGTGATTGAGGATTCCATGGACAAAGTGGTTGACAATAAGAGGAAATGGGACGACCATTCTCAAGGCTACAACAACAATGAATACCGTGGCAACAACAGAGGAACAACGAACAATCATAGCAAGAGGCAAAATGTTGCTAGAGCTTATGCAACGGGTATTGGGGAAAGGAAACCGTACTCGGGGGCTGCACCATGTGTAATCGATGCACACTGCATCACAAGGGGTAGTGTACAGTCAAGTGCCGTAACTGTCAGAAAATCGGACACTTAACCAGGAACTGCAGGTCCAAATCATTGGCGACGGTTCAAACAGCTCCAGCCCAGGACCCAAAAGCTGCTATAACATGCTTTGGTTGTGGTAAGAAAGGGCATTATAAGAATGAATGCCGAAAGACCAAGAATCAAGGAAACCGAGGAAATCCAGGAGGCCATGGGAATGGCAGGATTCAGGGAAATGGACAGGCGAGTAATCAGGGAAATGGCGAAGGAGCTCGTGGAAGAGTCTATGCTGTAAGACCCAAATGTTATGACGGGTACGTTCCTTATAAATAACCGTTATGCATCCATATTGTTTGATACGGGAGCCGATAGGAGTTTTGTTTCTAATACATTTAGTCCACTACTCGATATTGCCCCAACTGCATTAGGAAATGCATACAACGTGGAGCTAGCTAACGGCAACGTATAAAGGGTAGATACCATCATAAGAGGTTGCACCCTTAACCTGTTAAACCACCCATTTAATATCGACTTGATACCAGTAGCATTGGGTAGTTTCGATGTCATCGTCGGAATGGATTGGTTAGCAAAATATCATGCTGCCATCATTTGTGACGAGAAGCTCGTCCAATTACCCTATGGAAATGAAGTCCTAACAATAGAAGGGGACAGAAGTGACAGAAGAAACGCTTCAAGACTACATGTCATTACCTATACCAAGGTGTTAAGGTGTATCGAGGAAGGATGTCACATCTTCCTAGCACAAGTCACCGGAAAGAACGAAAGAGAAAAGAAGAAAAACGTCCGAAGACGACGTGCCAATAGTAAGGGAATTTCCCAAGTCTTTCCCGAAGATTTTCCAGACTCCGCCGACCCGACAAGTTGAATTTCAAATCGATTTAGTGCCGGTGCGCACCAGTGGCAAGAGCACCTTATCGATTAGCTCCAACAGAACTCCAGGAGTTGTCAAACCAGTTGTCGGAACTTGCGGAAAAAGGGTTCATTAGACCGAGCTCATCACCATGGGGAGCACCAGTCTTATTCGTCAAGAAGAAAGACGGAACTTTCAGAATGTGCATTAACTATCGTGAATTGAATAAACTAACCATTAAGAACCGTTACCCACTCACGAGGATCGATGATTTATTCGATCAACTTCAAGGTTCAAGCGTTTATTCAAAAATCGACTTAAGATCCGGATACCATCAACTAAGAGTTCGGAAAGAAGACATTCCCAAAACCGCCTTCAGAACTCGTTATGGACACTACGAGTTCCAAGTCATGCCTTTTGGGTTAACCAATGCACCAGCCGTGTTCATGGACCTCATGAACCGAGTGTGTAAACCCTACTTAGATAAATTTGTGATCGTATTCATTGACGATATCCTAATTTATTCCAAGAGTGTGAAAGAACACGAAGAGCACCTTAGATTGATCTTGGAATTGTTGAAGAAGGAAGAACTGTATGCGAAGTTCTCGAAGTGTGAATTTTGGATATCAACTGTGCAATTCCTAGGTCATGTAATCGACAGTCAGGGTATTCATGTAGATCCCGCTAAGATCGATTCGATAAAGGATTGGGCGACACCCACAACTCCTACTGAAATACGCCAATTCTTAGGACTCGCTGGATACTACAGAAGATTCATTGAAGGTTTCTCAAAGATTGCCAAATCTTTAACCAAGCTAACCCAGAAAAACACCAAGTTTGACTGGGGAGAAAAAGAAGAAGAAGCTTTTCAACTCCTTAAAGAAAAATTGTGTAGTGCACCCATTCTGGCCTTACCTGAAGGTAGTGAAGACTTTGTTGTTTATTGCGACGCCTCACACAAGGGGCTAGGAGCGGTGTTAATGCAAAGAGAGAAAGTGATAGCATACGCTTCTCGCCAGTTGAAGACTCATGAGAAAAACTACACAACGCACGACTTGGAGTTAGGATTAGTTGTGTTCGCACTCAGAATTTGGAGACACTACTTGTATGGCACGAAGTGTGTCGTATACACCGATCACAAAAGTCTACAACACATTTTGGATAAAAAAGAACTGAACATGAGACAACGCCGATGGTTGGAATTACTCAGTGACTACGACTGCGAGATTCGTTACCATCCGGGTAAAGCGAATGTAGTTGCTGATGCTCTGAGTAGAAAAGAGCGACCAAAACCTCTTAGAGTCTGATCCTTGGGTATGACAATTAGTTCACCTCTTCCAACCAAGATTCTTGAGGCTCAATTGGAAGCACTCAAGGAGGAAAATCGTCCGAATGAGAACCTTTACGGAATGCCAGAAAGTGAAAATGGATTCGTGAAAAGGTCGGATGGAATTTTGTGTTTCAAAGAGCGAAGTTGGATACCACTCTACGGAGGAATCCGCGACATTATTATGCACGAATCCCACAAGTCTAAATACTCCATACACCCAGGATCCGACAAAATGTACCTTGATCTGAAGAAATTGTACTGGTGGCCAAACATGAAAGCCGACATTGCAACATATGTCAGCAGATGTTTAACATGTTCAAAGGTTAAAGCTGAACATCAGAGACCCTCAGGTATACTAGTACAACCCGAAATTCCCGAGTGGAAATGGGAACGCATAACAATGGACTTTATCACTAAGTTGCCTAAAACCTCTAAAGGTTACGACACTATTTGGGTAATAGTTGACCGTCTCACCAAGTCAGCACACTTTCTACCGATGAAATAAAGTGATGGAATGGAAAAACTTGCACAACTATACCTGAAGGAGATCATCGCACGCCATGGTGTACCAATTTCCATCATTTCAGACAGAGACAGCCGTTTCACCTCGAATTTCTGGAAATCACTTCAAGATGCTTTAGGGTCTAACCTCGACATGAGCACCGCTTATCATCCTCAGACCGATGGACAAAGCGAGAGAACCATTCAAACACTGGAGGACATGCTAAGAGCATGTGTGATAGACTTTGGAAATGGCTGGGATAAGCACTTGCCATTAGCCGAGTTTTCTTACAATAACAACTATCACACAAGTATCAAAGCCGCACCATATGAAGCACTCTATGGTCGGAAGTGTAGATCACCTGTGTGTTGGGCCGAAGTTGGAGAAAGTCAACTTACTGGTCCGGAGTTAATCCAAGAAACTACCGAGAAGATTGTACAAATCAAAAATGACTGCAAGCAGCTCGTGACCGTCAAAAGAGCTATGCAGATAAAAGGAGGAAACCACTTGAGTTTCAAGTGGGAGATAAAGTTATGCTCAAAGTTGCGCCGTGGAAGGGCGTGATCCATTTCGGAAAACGTGGAAAGTTAAATCCTCGTTACATTGGACCTTTCAAAATTCTCGCTAGAATCGGACCGGTAGCATACCGACTCGAATTACCACAAGAACTCAGCTCAGTGCACAACGTATTTCACGTATGCAACTTGAAGAAATGTCTTTCCGACGAAATTCTTGCTATTCCTTTAGAAGAAATCCAAGTTGACGAAAGATTGAATTTTGTCGAGGAACCCATTGAAATTATGGATAGAGAAATCAAACGGCTTAAGCAAAGCCGCATCCCGATCGTCAAAGTCCGCTGGAACTCTCAAAGAGGTCCAGAATACACGTGGGAGCGTGAAGACCAATTCAAACGCAAATACCCACATCTTTTCTCTACTCCAACAAGTAATTCTAACTGAAAACCGAGGACGGTTTTCTCTTCCAAGGCGGGGAGGATGTGACACACGGTAAATTTTCACTAAAATTTAACTGATAATTAGTAATTTATTATTACTAAGCATGAGTCATGAAGCATGCATAAGCTTTACCTGATCATTTGAGTAGATAACTCGCATACAGTAAAAATTTCACCACTCTCGCATTCATGTCATTTTATGAATATTTCATTTTGTCTTATGATTTAAATTGTAAGACGAGAGGTTATCTCGTCTTCCCCCAGTGACCGACACTGCACGCGTACCGACACTATGATAAGGATTTGATAAAACAAAAGACAAACACCCGTAAAGAAAAATATTACAAAAATAATAATATCTCCGATGCGTAACCATAACATATTACATCTAAAAGTTATCAAACAATGATACTTTGGTCACAATATGACTTCGCTGAACACAAAATATTTAACCCACTATCTCTTAAACAATAACTCTTATCAGACTCAAATACAAGTGGAACCCAAGTGCATGTACATAAAATAAATTATAAGTATACATTTCATATACCCTCACTTTTACTTACATTACCTTATTATACTTTTATTTTTACATACAATACATTTACAAGAAAGGACTTTATAAAATTTGATGTACCCTCTTTGTCTTTCTCTTCCACACACGACAAAAACCAAACACCAAAAGCAGAGATAGAAAAGATATCAATCTTCATCCCCTTCCTCTAGACACAGCATTCACCTAGGCGAATCTCCCCAAAGAGGGAAAACCCAACATGTTCTTCCATCATATTCCCCTCTCTCATACCAAATCCATGAAAGCTTTGCTCCTCAAATCCATCCTTGATGCGCCAAGCATGCTACAGTTAAATACGAATCCAAGGGAATCAAAATAAAATCATTCAAGAAAAACATATCTTCATACCAATCTATCTTGAGCCAATATACAAGATTCGTCTAGTTTTGGAAGCTAACCAAATTCGGCTTCAATCCAAACGCCAAGAAGAGAGAGAGGTCAAGCTCCTTCCCAAAGTACTCCTTTATCTCTAGTAGATATGCAAACGCCCAAACTTAGTTTCATTATTCTTTTTACCCAAAAACTAGGGTTTGTGAAAGTTAGGGTTTTCTAAAATTGATTTGGGGGTTTTGTAATTGGAGGCATTTTGGAGCTAATTCAAGTGTTGGTTGGTTCGAATCCAAGAAGCCATACTCGTCCCTCACCCATCACTCTCGAGTTGAGGTTACTCATCTTTCTTATTGTAATGTTTTTATGTTGTTGTTATGATTTTAAGCTTGGAAAATTTTATAAATGAAATTGTCATATGTTTTTAGTCATGTCGATTTGTGTATGTTCTTGGATGCCATGTCAAAGTTGTGAGTTTGGTTGTTTGGGATTTGAGTTTTTTTTATTTGCTTCGTTAATCATGTTTTGTCGAGATGCATGAAACAGGAAATACAAAATAAGTCAAGTTTGAAATAGTATACTAGTAATGTTAAGTGTCGAATCCGGAAAACTAATATTTCATCATAACTCATTACGTATCATATCATTCATAATAGGTAAAGGTTAAAGTATCACACTACATTTCGGTGTACTCACTCTTGTCATCATACCAATTCATCAAGTGAGTTTCCATAGCCCCATTTTTAATTGTTTTAATGCTTTTATTAAACTCTTTGGGGGAGATACATGCTCAACTATTTTTATGACATTCATGACTATTTGCAAATTATATGTTTATCCGAACTGAATGTTTAGTCATGCAAAGTAACAGTATTGCCATACGTAGTATTTCCATAATATATTCATTTGACTGATGGTCTTGGTATATTCATTTGACTGATGGTCTTGGTATATTCATTTGACTGATGGTCTTGGTATATTCATTGGACTGATGGTCTTGGTATATTCATTGGGCTGATGGTCTTGGTATATTCATTGGACTGATGGTCTTGGTACATTCATTGAACTGATGGTCTTGGTATAATCAATGCACTAATGGTCATGGAACAATTTGAAACCGTACGAATTATGTGTTATATTAAGTAATTATGGATACATTAAGTTATGCACTATTTTGTGAATTCATTTGACATCATGCACTTGATCATAAACTATACACATTTCGGCAGTGGGTTGTGAACACACAGGTTGCAAGTTTTGTATGGGCGGAACTTGGAACTGAGTGGATTTACAATGCCTTTGCTGCATAAACGATTTTTGAAAGGCTTTACATTTCAACACAAACTCTATGAACTCACTCAACCTTTGTGTTGACACTTTTTAGCATGTTTTATCTCAGGTATCTAAGGCATTCACTTCATGGCATGCATTTGGACACATCATGGAGTCGCGATGACGACGCGTCTCACTTGGGTTTTACGTACTTTAAAACATCGTTTGAATTGTAACAAACTTATTTCCGCACAAGTTGATTTTCATTTGGGACCTACTTTGTAAACTCGGATTGTTTTATTAAATCAAACGATGTTCTTTTCAAACGACACTTTAGGTCGTTCAATATAACTGTGATTGTGATGCTATGACATCCAATCCAGGAATTCCATTCGCCGCAAAACAGATAATTTGGGGTGTGTGATTGGCATCGAGCTTCGGTTATAGAGAACTAGGTTGCATCATTGACCCTAGACTATAACTACATCATCCTAGCATCTCATCATTTCATCATAGCATCTCATCATTTCATCATAAGTGCATATTCACTTTACATGCGGGTTTATGACTTAACACCAAATAACATATGAGTCGATTAGTCCAAGCATTGCATAGTTACTCCTAAATTATACATAGCTTGATCACCTATGTCTAATTCAGGAAGAATCATGCAATGAAGGGAGTAATAGTCTTATATGTGTAAGCAATTCTATGACCGAGCCAAATTTTCAAAAGACTTGTTACTCAAACCGATTTAGCCTAATCTCATGACAGTTCTTGTTTGATGAGTTGTGAGATTAAGTAAAAATCGTTACCAAAAGTCTTTGAGGGTTTTGCTCGAGAATGGGAAGGCTTGCCTCATCAAACCCTAAATCGGAGAGACCAACCTGAACTGAATTCGAGGATGAATTCCTTTTTGGATGGGCGAATGTGACAACTCGCAATTTCAGGTCATTTCTCAAAACAATTCATGCTTCACCATTTCATCATTTATCGCAAACTAGGTTTATGGTTCCAAATTCGCGTAACCTTAATGGTTTAGCGGCGAATTCATGATCATATCATCACTAACATTTCATATGGACTAAGTTTAGTCTACATTTCATTAGCATCATTTGCATCATGTTAGTTCATTCATGACATTGCATTTCACCTTAAACGCGTAAATTTTATATTAAATAAACGTTATCGCATAAATTATTATTTTGAACATTTAATCCGATACTTCCAAAAATGATCCCGACATATTTTTATACTTACATTTAGTTGATAAAAACAATATTTTGAGGTTGCCTAGTGTTTTAAATTTATTTTGTATATAAATCGTTAAATTTATATTATTACGACGCTTTTTTTTAAAAACTACACGATAATTATTATATCACTCAAATTTTACAAGGAATGTATTTTTACAATTTTTATGATCTCATTATACTTTACTTTGATCCCTTAAAACTTATTTTAGTCCATACTACTCTAAATTCACAACTATGTACAAGTTACAACACTTTTTACTTAACTATACATTTTACCTATATTTTTAACAACTTTACACATTTTATAAAAAAAAATATATATATAATTGGGAAACAATATCCCCCAAAACCGGTTCTAGAGGGGAGTGTATGCATTAATTGGTTTGGTAAGTTTTTTTCAAACATGTATACTTATATACTTCACCTAAAACTTTCACTCAATCATCTCATTCATTCTTCTCATTTTTCAATAGTTAGTAAAGTTGTGTTTTCTCTTGTTCTTCCTCCAAAGAAACCGGCCATCTAAGGGTGTTTCAAGAGATCATCAATTTTTTCTCAAGCTCAAGTATTAACAATCTAGTTATACTCTTATTAAAGGTTTTGAAATAAAAACCTAGGGTGTTTAGGTTTAATCCTTTGTTCTAGTCACCTCATCAAGTAACTAGTAAGCATATCATTTTCATTTTACATCTTTCATTATCACTTCATATTTATTTCTTCATATTTTGTGCAAGCATGCAAGACTTATTGTTGTTTATACCATTTTACATTGATTTTAAGAGTTTGATATATAAAAGTCATCCTATAATTATTCCCTTGTTATATATTGGTCTTGAAGATGTTTAGGAACCCATGACACCCTAAGAAGGTGTATGGTAGGATTAGAATAGCTTTGGAGTTGTTTTGAAGGGATTGGAATAGGTTTAGTACGAGAAAAACTATTTTCGACAAGTAATAAAAGTGGTCTGATCTTGTTTTGTTTTTCTGGAAAATCCGACAGTAGGCACGAATTTTTGGCCTTGATATTTAGAAAATATACTTTAAAACGAATCCGTGGCCGCTTGAACGGATTAAAACGGAGTTATAACGAAGAAGTTATGGATTTTTCAAGTTTGACGACGATATATATATTTTCTGAAATTTCAGCAACCTATTTTAGTTTTGTACGAGTCAAAAACGAGTCCTAAGCTTTACAAATTATTTCGACTTATCAAAAATATATTAGTATACTTTGATACGAAGCTAAGGACGTATAATACGTAGAAGACGGATTTGAAACGACTAAGATATACACGTTTTTATAAAATTGCCGTAATTATTATTTTTAGAAAAACTATATTATTTTTACGAGACAAGTGTTACGGTAAACAAAACGACCATATTGAAGGCTATTTTTAATGATGACGTAGAACTTTTTGTAACGAAATGTCTTCTAATAAAATCGAGATCACCAAGCATATTTTTCAAAATGACCAACCGTTTGTATAGCGGAGTTGTAATAAATTATTTGCGGTTGCTTAAACTTTGCCGAAACTCACTTTTAAACCACATTTGGACAAAATCACCATATTTAACCTCTATTATCTTTATGTTCGAGGCCATTTTCGTCACTTTCATGAAATTTCCAACGACATTATTTTACGACGAAAAGTTAAAATTTCACAATAAATCATTAATAAACTATTGTAGGATGACATTTTGACGTAAATACTTGTGAAGTAATTTAAGAATGGTCAAGACGTCAAAAGAGTATTTTTTGACGATAAGTATTATTTTCAAAACTCACTAATGGTATAAATAACATACGAAATGCATGCATAACATTTCATCATAACTCATTACGTATCATATCATTCATAATAGGTCAAGGTTAAAGTATCACACTACATTTCGGTGTACTCACTCTTGTCATCATACCAATTCATCAAGTGAGTTTCCATAGCCCCATTTTTAATTGTTTTAATGCTTTTATTAAACTCTTTGGGGGAGATACATGCTCAACTATTTTTATGACATTCATGACTATTTGCAAATTATATGTTTATCCGAACTGAATGTTTAGTCATGCAAAGTAACAGTATTGCCATACGTAGTATTTCCATAATATATTCATTTGACTGATGGTCTTGGTATATTCATTTGACTGATGGTCTTGGTATATTCATTTGACTGATGGTCTTGGTATATTCATTTGACTGATGGTCTTGGTATATTCATTGGACTGATGGTCTTGGTATATTCATTGGACTGATGGTCTTGGTATATTCATTGGACTGATGGTCTTGGTACATTCATTGAACTGATGGTCTTGGTATAATCAATGCACTAATGGTCATGGAACAATTTGAAACCGTACGAATTATGTGTTATATTAAGTAATTATGGATACATTAAGTTATGCACTATTTTGTGAATTCATTTGACATCATGCACTTGATCATAAACTATACATTTTCTGGCAGTGGGTTGTGAACACACAGGTTGCAAGTTTTGTATGGGCGAAACTTGGAACTGAGTGGATTTACAATGCCTTTGCTGCATAAACAATTTTGAAAGGCTTTACATTTCAACACAAACTCTATGAACTCACTCAACCTTTGTGTTGACACTTTTTAGCATGTTTTATCTCAGGTATCTAAGGCATTCACTTCATGGCATGCATTTGGACACATCATGGAGTCGCGATGACGACGCGTCTCACTTGGGTTTTACGTACTTTAAAACATCGTTTGAATTGTAACAAACTTATTTCCGCACAAGTTGATTTTCATTTGGGACCTACTTTGTAAACTCTGATTGTTTTATTAAACCAAACGATGTTCTTTTCAAACGACACTTTAGGTCGTTCAATATAACTGTGATTGTGATGCTATGACAGTCAATCCCGAATTCCATTCCGCAAAAACAGATAATTTGGGGGTGTGACAGATTGGCATCAGAGCTTCGGTTATAGAGAACTAGGTTGCATCATTGACCCTAGACTATAACTACATCATCATAGCATCTCATCATTTCATCATAAGTGCATATTCACTTTATGCGGGTTTATGACTTAACACCAAATAACATATGAGTCGATTAGTCCAAGCATTGCATAGTTACTCCTAAATTATACATAGCATGATCACCTATGTCTAATTCAGAAAGAATCATGCAATGAAGGGAGTAATAGTCTTATATGTGTAAGCAATTCTATGACCGAGCCAAATTTTCAAAAGACCTGTTACTCAAACCGATTTAGCCTAATCTCATGACAGTTCTTGTTTGATGAGTTGTGAGATTAAGTAAAAATCGGTTACCAAAAAGTCTTTTGAGGGTTTTGCTCGAGAATGGGAAGGCTTGCCTCATCAAACCCTAAATCGGAGAGACCAACACGAGGCTGAATTCGGGATGAATTCCTTTTGATGGGCGAATGTGACAACTCGCAATTTCAGGTCATTTCTCAAAACAATTCATGCTTCACCATTTCATCATTTATCGCAAACTAGGTTTGCGTGTTCCAAATTCGCGTAACCTTAATGGTTTAGCGGCGAATTCATGATCATATCATCACTAACATTTCATATGGACTAAGTTTAGTCTACATTTCATTAGCATCATTTGCATCATGTTAGTTCATTCATGACATTGCATTTCACCTTAAACGCGTAAATTTTATATTAAATAAACGTTATCGCATAAATTATTATTTTGAACATTTAATCCGATACTTCCAAAAATGATCCCGACATATTTTTATACTTACATTTAGTTGATAAAAACAATATTTTGAGGTTGCCTAGTGTTTTAAATTTATTTTGTATATAAATCGTTAAATTTATATTATTACGACGCTTTTTTTTAAAAACTACACGATAATTATTATATCACTCAAATTTTACAAGGAATGTATTTTTACAATTTTTATGATCTCATTATACTTTACTTTGATCCCTTAAAACTTATTTTAGTCCATACTACTCTAAATTCACAACTATGTACAAGTTACAACACTTTTTACTTAACTATACATTTTACCTATATTTTTAACAACTTTACACATTTTATAAAAAAAAATATATATATAATTGGGAAACAATATCCCCCAAAACCGGTTCTAGAGGGGAGTGTATGCATTAATTGGTTTGGTAAGTTTTTTTCAAACATGTATACTTATATACTTCACCTAAAACTTTCACTCAATCATCTCATTCATTCTTCTCATTTTTCAATAGTTAGTAAAGTTGTGTTTTCTCTTGTTCTTCCTCCAAAGAAACCGGCCATCTAAGGGTGTTTCAAGAGATCATCAATTTTTTCTCAAGCTCAAGTATTAACAATCTAGTTATACTCTTATTAAAGGTTTTGAAATAAAAACCTAGGGTGTTTAGGTTTAATCCTTTGTTCTAGTCACCTCATCAAGTAACTAGTAAGCATATCATTTTCATTTTACATCTTTCATTATCACTTCATATTTATTTCTTCATATTTTGTGCAAGCATGCAAGACTTATTGTTGTTTATACCATTTTTACATTGATTTTAAGAGTTTGATATATAAAAGTCATCCTATAATTATTCCCTTGTTATATATTGGTCTTGAAGATGTTTAGGAACCCATGACACCCTAAGAAGGTGTATGGTAGGATTAGAATAGCTTTGGAGTTGTTTTGAAGGGATTGGAATAGGTTTAGTACGAGAAAAACTATTTTCGACAAGTAATAAAAGTGGTCTGATCTTGTTTTGTTTTTCTGGAAAATCCGACAGTAGGCACGAATTTTTGGCCTTGATATTTAGAAAATATACTTTAAAACGAATCCGTGGCGGCTTGAACGGATTAAAACGGAGTTATAACGAAGAAGTTATGGATTTTTCAAGTTTGACGACGATATATATATTTTCTGAAATTTCAGCAACCTATTTTAGTTTTGTACGAGTCAAAAACGAGTCCTAAGCTTTACAAATTATTTCGACTTATCAAAAATATATTAGTATACTTTGATACGAAGCTAAGGACGTATAATAATAGAAGACGGATTTGAAACGACTAAGATATACACGTTTTTATAAAATTGCCGTAATTATTATTTTTAGAAAAACTATATTATTTTTACGAGACAAGTGTTACGGTAAACAAAACGACCATATTGAAGGCTATTTTAATGATGACGATAGAACTTTTGTAACGAAATGTCTTCTAATAAAATCGAGATCACCAAGCATATTTTTCAAAATGACCAACCGTTTGTATAGCGGAGTTGTAATAAATTATTTGCGGTTGCTTAAACTTTGCCGAAACTCACTTTTAAACCACATTTGGACAAAATCACCATATTTAACCTCTATTATCTTTATGTTCGAGGCCATTTTCGTCACTTTCATGAAATTTCCAACGACATTATTTTACGACGAAAAGTTAAAATTTCACAATAAATCATTAATAAACTATTGTAGGATGACATTTTGACGTAAATACTTGTGAAGTAATTTAAGAATGGTCAAGACGTCAAAAGAGTATTTTTCGACGATAAGTATTATTTTCAAAACTCACTAATGGTATAAATAACATACGAAATGCATGCATAACATTTCATCATAACTCATTACGTATCATATCATTCATAATAGGTCAAGGTTAAAGTATCACACTACATTTCGGTGTACTCACTCTTGTCATCATACCAATTCATCAAGTGAGTTTCCATAGCCCCATTTTTAATTGTTTTAATGCTTTTATTAAACTCTTTGGGGGAGATACATGCTCAACTATTTTTATGACATTCATGACTATTTGCAAATTATATGTTTATCCGAACTGAATGTTTAGTCATGCAAAGTAACAGTATTGCCATACGTAGTATTTCCATAATATATTCATTTGACTGATGGTCTTGGTATATTCATTTGACTGATGGTCTTGGTATATTCATTTGACTGATGGTCTTGGTATATTCATTGGACTGATGGTCTTGGTATATTCATTGGACTGATGGTCTTGGTATATTCATTGGACTGATGGTCTTGGTACATTCATTGAACTGATGGTCTTGGTATAATCAATGCACTAATGGTCATGGAACAATTTGAAACCGTACGAATTATGTGTTATATTAAGTAATTATGGATACATTAAGTTATGCACTATTTTGTGAATTCATTTGACATCATGCACTTGATCATAAACTATACACATTTCGGCAGTGGGTTGTGAACACACAGGTTACAAGTTTTGTATGGGCGGAACTTGGAACTGAGTGGATTTACAATGCCTTTGCTGCATAAACAATTTTTGAAAGGCTTTACATTTCAACACAAACTCTATGAACTCACTCAACCTTTGTGTTGACACTTTTTAGCATGTTTTATCTCAGGTATCTAAGGCATTCACTTCATGGCATGCATTTGGACACATCATGGAGTCGCGATGACGACGCGTCTCACTTGGGTTTTACGTACTTTAAAACATCGTTTGAATTGTAACAAACTTATTTCCGCACAAGTTGATTTTCATTTGGGACCTACTTTGTAAACTCTGATTGTTTTATTAAATCAAACGATGTTCTTTTCAAACGACACTTTAGGTCGTTCAATATAACTGTGATTGTGATGCTATGACAGTCAATCCCCAGGAATTCCATTCCGCAAAATGATGATAATTTGGGGGTGTGACAGATTGGCATCGAGCTTCTAAGGTTATAGAGAACTAGGTTGCATCATTGACCTAGACTATAACTACATCATCATAGCATCTCATCATTTCATCATAAGTGCATATTCACTTTACATGCGGGTTTATGACTTAACACCAAATAACATATGAGTCGATTAGTCCAAGCATTGCATAGTTACTCCTAAATTATACATAGCCTGATCACCTATGTCTAATTCAGGAAGAATCATGCAATGAAGGGAGTAATAGTCTTATATGTGTAAGCAATTCTATGACCGAGCCAAATTTTCAAAAGACCTGTTACTCAAACCGATTTAGCCTAATCTCATGACAGTTCTTGTTTGATGAGTTGTGAGATTAAGTAAAAATCGGTTACCAAAAAGTCTTTTGAGGGTTTTGCTCGAGAATGGGAAGGCTTGCCTCATCAAACCCTAAATCGGAGAGACCAACACGAACTGAATTCAGGGACTGAATTCCTTTTTGGATGGGCGAATGTGACAACTCGCAATTTCAGGTCATTTCTCAAAACAATTCATGCTTCACCATTTCATCATTTATCGCAAACTAGGTTTGCGTGTTCCAAATTCGCGTAACCTTAATGGTTTAGCGGCGAATTCATGATCATATCATCACTAACATTTCATATGGACTAAGTTTAGTCTACATTTCATTAGCATCATTTGCATCATGTTAGTTCATTCATGACATTGCATTTCACCTTAAACGCGTAAATTTTATATTAAATAAACGTTATCGCATAAATTATTATTTTGAACATTTAATCCGATACTTCCAAAAATGATCCCGACATATTTTTATACTTACATTTAGTTGATAAAAACAATATTTTGAGGTTGCCTAGTGTTTTAAATTTATTTTGTATATAAATCGTTAAATTTATATTATTACGACGCTTTTTTTTAAAAACTACACGATAATTATTATATCACTCAAATTTTACAAGGAATGTATTTTTACAATTTTTATGATCTCATTATACTTTACTTTGATCCCTTAAAACTTATTTTAGTCCATACTACTCTAAATTCACAACTATGTACAAGTTACAACACTTTTTACTTAACTATACATTTTACCTATATTTTTAACAACTTTACACATTTTATAAAAAAAAAATATATATAATTGGGAAACAATATCCCCCAAAACCGGTTCTAGAGTGTATGCATTAATTGGTTTGGTAAGTTTTTTTCAAACATGTATACTTATATACTTCACCTAAAACTTTCACTCAATCATCTCATTCATTCTTCTCATTTTTCAATAGTTAGTAAAGTTGTGTTTTCTCTTGTTCTTCCTCCAAAGAAACCGGCCATCTAAGGGTGTTTCAAGAGATCATCAATTTTTTCTCAAGCTCAAGTATTAACAATCTAGTTATACTCTTATTAAAGGTTTTGAAATAAAAACCTAGGGTGTTTAGGTTTAATCCTTTGTTCTAGTCACCTCATCAAGTAACTAGTAAGCATATCATTTTCATTTTACATCTTTCATTATCACTTCATATTTATTTCTTCATATTTTGTGCAAGCATGCAAGACTTATTGTTGTTTATACCATTTTTACATTGATTTTAAGAGTTTGATATATAAAAGTCATCCTATAATTATTCCCTTGTTATATATTGGTCTTGAAGATGTTTATGAACCCATGACACCCTAAGAAGGTGTATGGTAGGATTAGAATAGCTTTGGAGTTGTTTTGAAGGGATTGGAATAGGTTTAGTACGAGAAAAACTATTTTCGACAAGTAATAAAAGTGGTCTGATCTTGTTTTGTTTTTCTGGAAAATCCGACAGTAGGCACGAATTTTTGGCCTTGATATTTAGAAAATATACTTTAAAACGAATCCGTGGCCGCTTGAACGGATTAAAACGGAGTTATAACGAAGAAGTTATGGATTTTTCAAGTTTGACGACGATATATATATTTTCTGAAATTTCAGCAACCTATTTTAGTTTTGTACGAGTCAAAAACGAGTCCTAAGCTTTACAAATTATTTCGACTTATCAAAAATATATTAGTATACTTTGATACGAAGCTAAGGACGTATAATACGTAGAAGACGGATTTGAAACGACTAAGATATACACGTTTTTATAAAATTGCCGTAACTATTATTTTTAGAAAAACTATATTATTTTTACGAGACAAGTGTTACGGTAAACAAAACGACCATATTGAAGGCTATTTTTAATGATGACGTAGAACTTTTTGTAACGAAATGTCTTCTAATAAAATCGAGATCACCAAGCATATTTTTCAAAATGACCAACCGTTTGTATAGCGGAGTTGTAATAAATTATTTGCGGTTGCTTAAACTTTGCCGAAACTCACTTTTAAACCACATTTGGACAAAATCACCATATTTAACCTCTATTATCTTTATGTTCGAGGCCATTTTCGTCACTTTCATGAAATTTCCAACGACATTATTTTACGACGAAAAGTTAAAATTTCACAATAAATCATTAATAAACTATTGTAGGATGACATTTTGACGTAAATACTTGTGAAGTAATTTAAGAATGGTCAAGACGTCAAAAGAGTATTTTTCGACGATAAGTATTATTTTCAAAACTCACTAATGGTATAAATAACATACGAAATGCATGCATAACATTTCATCATAACTCATTACGTATCATATCATTCATAATAGGTCAAGGTTAAAGTATCACACTACATTTCGGTGTACTCACTCTTGTCATCATACCAATTCATCAAGTGAGTTTCCATAGCCCCATTTTAATTGTTTTAATGCTTTTATTAAACTTTTGGGGGAGATACATGCTCAACTATTTTTATGACATTCATGACTATTTGCAAATTATATGTTTATCCGAACTGAATGTTTAGTCATGCAAAGTAACAGTATTGCCATACGTAGTATTTCCATAATATATTCATTTGACTGATGGTCTTGGTATATTCATTTGACTGATGGTCTTGGTATATTCATTTGACTGATGGTCTTGGTATATTCATTGGTCTGATGGTCTTGGTATATTCATTGGACTGATGGTCTTGGTATATTCATTGGTCTGATGGTCTTGGTACATTCATTGAACTGATGGTCTTGGTATAATCAATGCACTAATGGTCATGGAACAATTTGAAACCGCATCGAATTATGTGTTATGCTAAGTAACTATGGATACATTAAGTTATGCACTATTTTGTGAATTCATTTGACATCATGCACTTGATCATAAACTATACACATTTCGGCAGTGGGTTGTGAACACACAGGTTGCAAGTTTTGTATGGGCGGAACTTGGAACTGAGTGGATTTACAATGCCTTTGCTGCATAAACGATTTTGAAAGGCTTTACATTTCAACACAAACTCTATGAACTCACTCAACCTTTGTGTTGACACTTTTAGCATGTTTTATCTCAGGTATCTAAGGCATTCACTTCATGGCATGCATTTGGACACATCATGGAGTCGCGATGACGACGCGTCTCACTTGGGTTTTACGTACTTTAAAACATCGTTTGAATTGTAACAAACTTATTTCCGCACAAGTTGATTTTCATTTGGGACCTACTTTGTAAACTCTGATTGTTTTATTAAATCAAACGATGTATTTTCCAAACGACACTTTAGGTCGTTCAATATAACTGTGAGTGTGATGCTATGACAGTCAATCCCCAGGAATTCCATTCCGCTGCAAAACAGATAATTTGGGGGTGTGACAGATTGGTATCAGAGCTTCGGTTATAGAGAACTAGGTTGCATCATTGACCCTAGACTATAACTACATCATCATAGCATCTCATCATTTCATCATAAGTGCATATTCACTTTACATGCGGGTTTATGACTTAACACCAAACATCATATGAGTCGATTAGTCCAAGCATTTCATAGTTACTCCTAAATTATACATAGCCTGATCACCTATGTCTAATTCAGGAAGAATCATGCAATGAAGGGAGTAATAGTCTTATATGTGTAAGCAATTCTATGACCGAGCCAAATTTTCAAAAGACCTGTTACTCAAACCGATTTAGCCTAATCTCATGACAGTTCTTGTTTGATGAGTTGTGAGATTAAGTAAAAATCGGTTACCAAAAAGTCTTTTGAGGGTTTTGCTCGAGAATGGGAAGGCTTGCCTCATCAAACCCTAAATCGGAGAGACCAACACGAACTGAATTCAGGGACTGAATTCCTTTTTGGATGGGCGAATGTGACAACTCGCAATTTCAGGTCATTTCTCAAAACAATTCATGCTTCACCATTTCATCATTTATCATAAACTAGGTTTGCGTGTTCCAAATTGCAGTAACCTTAATGGTTTAGCGGCGAATTCATGATCATATCATCACTAACATTTCATATGGACTAAGTTTAGTCTACATTTCATTAGCATCATTTGCATCATGTTAGTTCATTCATGACATTGAATTTCACCTTAAACGCGTAAATTTTATATTAAATAAACGTTATCGCATAAATTATTATTTTGAACATTTAATCCGATACTTCCAAAAATGATCCCGACATTTTTTTATACTTACATTTAGTTGATAAAAACAATATTTTGAGGTTGCCTAGTGTTTTAAATTTATTTTGTATATAAATCGTTAAATTTATATTATTACGACGCTTTTTTTTTAAAAACTACACGATAATTATTATATCACTCAAATTTTACAAGGAATGTATTTTTACAATTTTTATGATCTCATTATACTTTACTTTGATCCCTTAAAACTTATTTTAGTCCATACTACTCTAAATTCACAACTATGTACAAGTTACAACACTTTTTACTTAACTATACATTTTACCTATATTTTTAACAACTTTACACATTTTATAAAAAAAATATATAATTGGGAAACAATATCCCCCAAAACCGGTTCTAGAGGGGAGTGTATGCATTAATTGGTTTGGTAAGTTTTTCAAACATGTATACTTATATACTTCACCTAAAACTTTCACTCAATCATCTCATTCATTCTTCTCATTTTTCAATAGTTAGTAAAGTTGTGTTTTCTCTTGTTCTTCCTCCAAAGAAACCGGCCATCTAAGGGTGTTTCAAGAGATCATCAATTTTTTCTCAAGCTCAAGTATTAACAATCTAGTTATACTCTTATTAAAGGTTTTGAAATAAAAACCTAGGGTGTTTAGGTTTAATCCTTTGTTCTAGTCACCTCATCAAGTAACTAGTAAGCATATCATTTTCATTTTACATCTTTCATTATCACTTCATATTTATTTCTTCATATTTTGTGCAAGCATGCAAGACTTATTGTTGTTTATACCATTTTTACATTGATTTTAAGAGTTTGATATATAAAAGTCATCTTATAATTATTCCCTTGTTATATATTGGTCTTGAAGATGTTTAGGAACCCATGACACCCTAAGAAGGTGTATGGTAGGATTAGAATAGCTTTGGAGTTGTTTTGAAGGGATTGGAATAGGTTTAGTACGAGAAAAACTATTTTCGACAAGTAATAAAAGTGGTCTGATCTTGTTTTGTTTTTCTGGAAAATCCGACAGTAGGCACGAATTTTTGGCCTTGATATTTAGAAAATATACTTTAAAACGAATCCGTGGCCGCTTGAACGGATTAAAACGGAGTTATAACGAAGAAGTTATGGATTTTACAAGTTTGACGACGATATATATATTTTCTGAAATTTCAGCAACCTATTTTAGTTTTGTACGAGTCAAAAACGAGTCCTAAGCTTTACAAATTATTTCGACTTATCAAAATTATATTAGTATACTTTGATACGAAGCTAAGGACGTATAATACGTAGAAGACGGATTTGAAACGACTAAGATATACACGTTTTTATAAAATTGCCGTAATTATTATTTTTAGAAAAACTATATTATTTTTACGAGACAAGTGTTACGGTAAACAAAACGACCATATTGAAGGCTATTTTAACGATGACGTAGAACTTTTTGTAACGAAATGTCTTCTAATAAAATCGAGATCACCAAGCATATTTTTCAAAATGACCAACCGTTTGTATAGCGGAGTTGTAATAAATTATTTGCGGTTGCTTAAACTTTGCCGAAACTCACTTTTAAACCACATTTGGACAAAATCACCATATTTAACCTCTATTATCTTTATGTTCGAGGCCATTTTCGTCACTTTCATGAAATTTCCAACGACATTATTTTACGACGAAAAGTTAAAATTTCACAATAAATCATTAATAAACTATTGTAGGATGACATTTTGACGTAAATACTTGTGAAGTAATTTAAGAATGGTCAAGACGTCAAAAGAGTATTTTTCGACGATAAGTATTATTTTCAAAACTCACTAATGGTATAAATAACATACGAAATGCATGCATAACATTTCATCATAACTCATTACGTATCATATCATTCATAATAGGTCAAGGTTAAAGTATCACACTACATTTCGGTGTACTCACTCTTGTCATCATACCAATTCATCAAGTGAGTTTCCATAGCCCCATTTTCAATTGTTTTAATGTTTTTATTAAACTCTTTGGGGGAGATACATGCTCAACTATTTTATGACATTCATGACTATTTGCAAATTATATGTTTATCCGAACTGAATGTTTAGTCATGCAAAGTAACAGTATTGCCATACGTAGTATTTCCATAATATATTCATTTGACTGATGGTCTTGGTATATTCATTTGACTGATGGTCTTGGTATATTCATTTGACTGATGGTCTTGGTATATTCATTGGACTGATGGTCTTGGTATATTCATTGGACTGATGGTCTTGGTATATTCATTGGACTGATGGTCTTGGTACATTCATTGAACTGATGGTCTTGGTATAATCAATGCACTAATGGTCATGGAACAATTTGAAACCGTACGAATTATGTGTTATATTAAGTAATTATGGATACATTAAGTTATGCACTATTTTGTGAATTCATTTGACATCATGCACTTGATCATAAACTATACACATTTCGGCAATGGGTTGTGAACACACAGGTTGCAAGTTTTGTATGGGCGGAACTTGGAACTGAGTGGATTTACAATGCCTTTGCATAAACGATTTTGAATGGCTTTACATTTCAACACAAACTCTATGAACTCACTCAACCTTTGTGTTGACACTTTTTAGCATGTTTTATCTCGGGTATCTAAGGCATTCACTTCATGGCATGCATTTGGACACATCATGGAGTCGCGATGACGGCGCGTCTCACTTGGGTTTTACGTACTTTAAAACATCGTTTGAATTGTAACAAACTTATTTCCGCACAAGTTGATTTTCATTTGGGACCTACTTTGTAAACTCTGATTGTTTTATTAAATCAAACGATGTTCTTTTCAAACGACACTTTAGGTCGTTCAATATAACTGTGATTGTGATGCTATGACAGTCAATCCCCAGGAATTCCATTCCGCTGCAAAACAGATAATTTGGGGGTGTGACAGTAGTACTCGACCAAACACATGGTTTCGTCACAATCGTTGCTCTAACCTTTCCGTTGATGAACCAAACGTGAGTAATAATCTAGGCATTTTAGAAACATCGGATAGTCGAGTATACCTTGGGGCACGTCAACTGTGATACCCTCGGTTTGAGTCTAGCCTCAGAAATGTTGGTACCTTGTTCACTTTGAATAAACATTTGTTATTTTTTTCCCTATGCGTATGGTTTACCCACAAAGAAGTTGGCACAAACAGTGCACAACAAAGTACCAACTAATGCTTAGACACCAAGTTCTGGGCCACAGCCCAACAAGTGAACTATGTAGCAAAGGAGTCTGTCTATTTTATGGGCCTCGGCCCATATCCGTACTCGTTACCATCGACACCAAGCTGCAGCCCATGGTGGTTAGGGGTGCGTTCGATAACTTAAACGAGACGACAAAATTTTAACGTGAAACATAAACTAGAGATCAATTATAAAACCAAACTTGTAACCGCATAGTTTTCCTTCCATTTCGTATATATTGTCTTAACGTTAAAGATCTTAATCCAACGAAAAATGTGTAATGACTTGACGTAAACAACAAGTGTATTAAAACATATTTCACCTAATAATGTCTACGTCAACGTTTAACGTCAATATGTAAACAAATGTATGACAAGTGAATTTCGCATTAAGAAATATATAGATATTAAGAACAAACAAATAAAGACCACTATATCATTTTATTATATAATAAATTGAAAGTCTTCGAACTTAACTCAAGTATTTTCTAAATACAATTAGAAAATAAATCAACCATATATGAATAATTTTGACAAAACCATTTTGTGTCAACTTAAATGAGTATATACACATTTATATACTTACTAGTGGAACATTGTAGTCATTTTCATATCAAACTTTGGATAATAAAACCATATTAATGTCAACATGAAAAGTACTCACTCCGTCCCTAAATAAGTGTCCAGTTTGACTTTTCAAAGTCAAACTGGTTCAACTTTGACCGTAAATATTTTTTTTGTATTATATAATACTTGATGAAAAACTATACCAATGAAAAATACACTTAAAACCCAATTAATTCATATATTTTGCATCAAGTATTACATAACACTCGCAAAAATAGATAAGGTCAAAGTTGATCCAGTTTGACTTTGAAAAGTCAAACTGGACACTTATTTAGGGACGGAGGGAGTATATATATACTTCGTATACGTACTAGTAAAATCATTTTTATAACTTTTACAAACTAAAGTTTAGTTTTAATACAATTAAACTATTTTGAGTAAGCAATACTTAAAACAATGAACTAAAACATTTCCCTCCTTATCTAGGTCGCGTGTCGGTGCCGCTCCACAACAATCACTAATCCCACACTTGGATTGCACATTTGCTAAGGTGAGTTTTCATAGCCCCTCTTTTACTTGATAAACGGTTTTATACATTTTGGGGTGAGAAATATGCAAAACCTTTTTATGGACCCAAAACTATTACATGATTACTATTACGTGGTTTAGCCTAAGCCCTTATGTCCCTAGAGAATGCCCTTTTTCATGAACCGTCAATTCCCCATTGGGAAACGCGAATGTTATAAATAGATCTATTGAGGGTGACTCCTCCGTTCGGTTGGCCATGCTTAGGCCAAGGCGAAACGTATACCATGTCGGAACCGAGTGTTGAGGGACAAAACACTCGCTATGGGCCCTTATATTGTATGACATCTTTTAGCATACAGAAACTGTCGTAGTATCGGTTGCATGAACTTAGAGCTAACGTAATAGACTTTCATCCATATATCATTATATTCGTTGTAATGATTATATGACTTTGCTTATGGTCCAAGCTTACTATTTTAACTTAAACCTATGAACTCACCAGCTTTTAGCTGACCTTTTTAGCATATTTTCTCGGTGCTTAAGTTATGATCATGAGGGCAAGGCAAGAAGCGGACAAAAGGTCGTAGTAGTATTAAAGAAGTGTTTTTACACAAAAATGATGTTTTTACTTTGGGACCACTAAAACTAATGGGATGTGCCCATTTATCTAAACAATATTGTAAGACAATGGTTTAAAGTATTTTATGGAATTAAACGGAGTATGTATTCCGTTCTTTATTACTTGTGTTATGATTTACCGATCCCGTAACGCTCCCAAATAACACGTATGCTTCCGCTAAACCAAATTTGGGGGTGTTACAGATTGGCATCAGAGCCAAGGTTATAGAGAACTAGGTACATATAAACCCTAAACTATAACTACTTTTCAAAAAAAAAAAAAACATCATACTACGACGCCGACCGCCTTGCCTTACTTGCCATTTCACTTAGAATTATCTAAATAGGACTACATGTTTTATTTCCTATTTACTTATGCATTATTTCATATTCATTATGAGCATATTTTTCCACATACTTACACATATGCACCGTCTTGTCACAGACTATGCCTTCACCGCCTTCACTCACGATGTTCAGGAGGATATCCTACTAGCTCACTCACCTACCACCCGTCAGCTTGCACACTTAGGCACCGATCCGTATATCCGGGCCACATTAGCATTTCAGCCACCGGTTATTGCACCTACTCCATTTATACCTACCTTACAACCACTCCATCAGCTTTGTTGATGCGCAGGCAAAAACCCCGCATGATTGTGAGAGTGCCTGGATATCGAGAGCGGTATTCGTTTGTGCCCGCACTAGCCTCTCGATGACCGTGCTTGCTTATATGGGTCCTTCTTCTACTTCAGAGTCACTGACACCATCATCTACTGAGTCCCCACCTCATCGAGACTCGGAGATATACGATTCCTACTCAGATGAAGACCCGGAAGAAGATCCGGAAGAGAATCATGAGGAGGAACTACCAGAGCCTATGCCTACTGAGAGTGTCCCTGGACATGTTAGCACAGCAGCAGATATGGATATACTAGGTCTGGAGATTGTCCATAGTATTCAGGAGCTAGGACAAAGCTCCGGGATGGCTCAGAGATTGAGCGATGACATGGACATTGATGCACCATTTGGATTGGGACAGAGAGCTGCTTTCCTCTGTAGCCAGGAGGAAAGTAATGAGATTACTTGGAGAGATATTGATTGTGTGATCAGTTCTGCACCACACATCGCCAGTCCGAGCTATAGTCCATCATCACCTTCATTCATACCATCTGCAGCAGACATGGAGCGCCTTGCACGCGCCACTAGACAGCTTGAGACCATCGAGGAAGCTGCACCGGTTGAGGCACAGTCCGAGCCAGACCTATCAGGATCTCCATAGTTTCGGCCAAAAACAAGCCCAAAAGAGGGTTCCTAAAACCGTCTCTTGGCTTATTTACTTTTCTTCATATCCCGTTGACATTTAACGACCAATAGGCACTTTCGATAAGTGCTTATCGCTCGTTTAGTCGTTTATTGTGAATTTAATAATTAAACATAACATTTTATATTAATTATTTAAACATCGAGTCTCATACGTAAAGTGTGCAATCCCGTGATCTCGAGTTCGAATCCGGTCATACACATATTAAATATATCCATAAACCAACAGTTGTTCGATTGTCTCTCATTATACATGAGTGTTCAACAAGATATTTGTGAGGTTTAATTATGTCTCTAATACATGAGTTGTGTTTTTTGTATTGTGAGATAGTTGATTGATTTTTATTAGAAAATAACATTGTTACAGGTGACACAGATACTGGTAAATTGGTTGAGTTAAGTTTTATAAACTTGTATATGTTAGTATTGTTTTTTCTTTTCTTTTTTCATTATATTTTCAAGCTCTTAAATCAAGTTTGAATTTTTTTTCTGAAGCAAATTCTAGCCGCTTTAAAAAATCAGGCAAAACTAGAAATTAACATACTTAATCAAGTGTACTTAAAGCTATAACATACAAACGATAATGAAATATTTTTATGCGATATACATTGTTGAAAAACTAACATCATGAGTAAAGAAGTTACGCTTTTTTTGTCATTCACTAAGCATGTTATTATTTGTTTTTCCCTACACGTTTATTGTCTACTCAAGCATTACTATTTTCTAAAGTCGGTTTTTTATTTCTAGAAAATATGTTATATATCTTTAGTTTACATCATCTCGTAGGCAGTTTGATAATGAATTTTACCTTTGTTATCGGATATTGAACCACGCAATTGTAAGTACGCGTATTTTTTTTGTGGCGATTAACCTATTATAAAGTCGGCTAAATATCAAACCTCATAGCAACAACCGTTGAGTGAGTCATGTATACCACACACATTATGAAAAGGCAGTCGATGATGAACAACAGGTTCCAATTATCGGTTTATTAAACTTTTGGCACCTAAGTGACCTAACTATCATTTAGCCCAAAAGATCAATGATAATTTATTTCCTAACACTATTGCCTATAGTGTTTTTGTCTGGGGTTTTCATGTTTAAATTAATCTAAATTAATTGTAGTCAATAAATTACGGCTACATGTTTTGGCCCAAAGTATCAATTCTTCTTTCACTTTTGTGAAAGTTCTATACATTTTGGCAGAATTTGGTGTCACACCACAACATCATTATTACACTAAATAAACCACTTACTATAAATATACAAACGTACTATGAAGGTCATATATCGTGTTTCAGAATTTATGGAGTTGGTGTAGAATATTAAAGGTGAAGATAAGAAGTTAACACAGCCAATATTTGATCTTGGTTGGTCAACAAAGAAATTAGTACATAATTATGTTAAAAACAAGTGGATTTGTTGGATGATCAACTTAATTAGTCACCCAAGTAAACATGTTTAAGTTAAGTATTTGTTGGAGTATCGCAGACCGAGAAAACGACCGGACCGACCGAACCGAAGAATAGGTGGTCCGGTCTTGGTCCCAACTTTTTTTTTTTTTATTTCGGTCTCGGTCCGGTTCGGTCATGTCTTACATACAAACCGTCCAATAATTCCTTCTTGGACCGGACCAGACCGAACCGAACACATTCGGTCCGGTCCTCGGTCCGTGGGGTTTTGGTCTAATTCGGTCTTAGTCCGGTCTGGTTTTTGCCGGTCCGGTCCGGTCTTAAACCGATGTTCAACCCTAGTTACACTTACATATATTTTCAAGGATTGTTAAGCACCATCAAATATAGGGGACGAAATCAAGACAAAATATTACCGGTTGTACAAATTTTTGTGAACCGTAATATAATAAAGTTAAAAAAAACCTTATCAGTTTACCTGTTTATAATTTCAAGGACTGTGATTGCAGCCATGAAGTAGAGAGTGTAACCATCGACATACAATTTATCGATGAAAAGGTTAATAAGTGAACTTTTGACCATTAAATTTTGATACTTACGAGTTTGCAATAAAAAGAGACGGGGCCTAGAGCTACGAAGGAAACATTGGATCATAACTTGACCAAACTTTTTTCTAATGTTTTCAAAATTGTTGTGCTATAGCTAATTAACTAGTCAGCTACTTTATAGTGGACTACAATACACTATTGGTTTTTGTGAACATATTCCTAAACTAATTTTGCTACTGATATGAAGCAATTTGTCATATATGCATATACTAGATTGTTTATCCTAAAAAATCTTATTAGTTTAGTTAGTTAAACAGAGTTTAAAAGGAAAAGTTGTTTACTTTAACTTAAAGAAAGTGCTTTTAAATCTTTTTGGTTTCTTTATCTGTTATTTTTGTTTCAAATAAAATATATTGCACGTTTAGCACATATTTGGTGAAGCACAAAATTCATAGTAACCAATCCATCGGTCATGTTAAATTTACTTTCTTCTATCATAAAGAAACTCATATAGTGAAGGGATTCAATCCCCTTACTTTTCACTGTCACATCAGCTTTCTCTCTCCAGCGACCTTCAGTCGATTGGGTGCCCCAGTAAGGCGACCTACACTACAAAAAAACATACCCTACAAATATACATTTTATAATTATTCAATACACACACAAAACTGAATTTGTATTCGATCGTGGGGGGATTCATTTCCATGTGTTTTTGGCCGATCGAGTATACCCACAAAAGGACGATCGAGTGGCGATCGATCACCACAATCGATCGAGACTATCTATTGGAGCCAGCCTTATATAATGTTTTATAAAGAAGAAATCCAGTAAGAAGTAAATTAAAATAAGAAGTGGTAAGAAGTGGGTATTGTTACTTCTTACCACTTCTTATTTTAAAATTACTTCTTATTTGATCCTAACTCATGTTTTATAAATGTATTGTCAATAACTTATCATGTAACAAACAAACTTATGATTTTCAGAAGATTTGAACATACGAGCTCTAAAGCTTTTAATAGACAAATGTTTTGGTAAATCCAACTTACCCAAAAACAGACAACATATAGTAAGTTATACAAGAACCTTTAAATTGTCGTTAAAAAAAATAAAGACCTTCGAATTAGGATCTCTATTCGTTAGACTAAAGTATATCACTTAGATTATCCAGAGTGGAAGTGACCCCCTCACCATTAGCCTTAGATCACGCGCCACAAACCAAAACGAAAGCCATGGTCACGGTTAAATTTTTGTGTTTATGGTGAGCCGGTCACTATAGTGAAAGTTACAAAATGTGGGCCCCAATTCCAAAAGTAATGTTTTTTATTTGTTTTGTAAGTGTGTGTAGGATATTGAGTGGGATATATTTGTATAAATTTGGTATTTTAATGAAAGGTGAGAAGAATGTGACCAAAACGGGTGAAAGGTGAGAATGAATAAGAGGAAATAAGATGAGAGAGAAAGCTGATGTAGATGATGAGTGAGTGGTGACCACTCCTTTTAGCCTTAGCAATAAAGATGTAATCTGGTAGCGGGTGAATAAATATAAATAAACTTTGAACCTAGCCTTCTAAAATACAAGAACATTTACTAGAGTAAATGTGCCCTAAGCCATAAGGCGCGTTATGACCTTATGGCGTTGTCCTACGCGAGACGACACCAACACTGATGTTATGGGGCTTGGAGTCATCCTCACCAGCCAAGCGATCAGGCAATATTCTTTTTGTTATCTATATTTTTTATTTTTTGGTAGGTTTATATTTATCTATACTATCTTATAATGCATTTAGGCCTTCTAAATCTATACTATCTTATAATGCATTTAGGCCTTCTAAAATTAGAATGCTTAAAAATTCAGACTTTTTTAAATTACTTATAATGGAAAGAATTTTCTCACACATATAAAAAAGAAGTAACATGAACGTAACAGCCCTCCAATTTTGCTAGCTTAAAAATTCAGCAAGCAGGGTAAATAAAAAGGCTACATAAATAAGGACTTGTAACAGCCCATATGATAATGACGAAAATTGAATACTCGAACTTGTAACAGCCCATAGTATTCAAATGATAATGACCTCAAAATTAAATACTCTATTTACACCTCTTCAAGTATGAAAAATGAAATTACTATCCATTTACTCTAATTTAGACGTTTCAGACAACCCCATCATCACAAACCTGACCTATATAATAAACTCAAATCTCATACAACACAAAGAAAAACACGCACTCTCTTCTTTATCTTATATATTCAAAAAGTCAAACACACAAAACGTGCTCACTCGAACAACGGGCCGCGCCACCACCACAAGTAGGCTCACATCATATTCTGCCGCTGCCACAATAATCAGGACCGATGACACAATACCATTGATGATCGAGTGGAATAAACAAGGAAAAAGATGAGATCGAGCCAAAAACAGCCACGCCTTTCGACCAAGAAACTCACGACCAAAGCTTCCTTCGAACCAAGACTCACGCTCACAAACACCTTATCACAGCCTCCCTTGCGCACACCTTGTCTTTGTTGATCGAATGGAAGAAGAAGACACCATTGTTTTTGCCGTCACTTTTTTTTGTAGGCTAGGGTTTATGTATTTTAAGTGTATGAAAGGTAGATTAAAATGATGTCAAAGTGGGATTCATGGTGTATATGTGTTGCCGAGAAAAAGGAAGGGCCCAAGCAGATTTTTGGATTTTCAAATTTACAATTATATATGGGCTTTTAATGGTCTATAATTTGTATAAATGATTTGGCCCATGCACAAAAGAAACGTGCGATATGTACTTATTCAAACGTGCGATATGGTATTATATAACCTTTTTATTAGAGTTAGAAATATAGGCTTAATTTTGTATTCAATTTCTTGGTGGACTGAATTTTGTAAGTTGTTGTGAGTGAACAATGAAAAAACCATTAATAATCGGAAAATAAATTATTATGCATTGTAGAATGAAAAACATTGTTCCTGGTTAAAGAGTTGAAGTTGTCCCGACATGAATTTCCGTACATTTATAGTAAGAAAATATAATAATTTCAAATACATACCTCACCGGAAATTAAAATACGTAAACTTATGTTTAGAAAAAAACATATAAATGAAAAACACTCGTTCGCCACAAAATTTAGTCACAGGGTACCCACCGCCGCATTGCGCGGGTACCCTGCTAGTGTTTATGTATGTGTGTGTAGATTTTGAGTTTTGTGTTTATGTGTGTGTATTTTTGCAGGTCGCGAAAGCAAGAAGAAGACGGTGCATTTTTTTTCACTTTTAGTCCCCTTAGTTAAGTTCTTGCATTATTTGTCTTTATTAGCTTTGCGTTGGTAGTCCTTTAATTTTTTTTCTTACATAACTAGTCCCTAAAATGTATAAATTTGGTAAGTTATTTTATTTAAATTATGTAATGTTTTAATTTTTATATGTTGTAAGTTATTTTATTTTTGAATAAAAAAAGTTAAAAATTGTGGGCCCAAAGGTGTCCTAAAATCTGACTGATGCATGGAGGATGTTTTTTGGTTAAAGTTATAGGAGAAAAGTGTTTATGTGACATCACTTTTAGCTATAACGCTAGCCCTTGGCTCTGGGACAACTTGTGCTCTAAAGATTTGCTAGAGTAAAGCTTATTTTACCAGTGAAAATTAAGGCTGTAAAAAAAAATGGAGGAAAAGAATCGAAGAAATGAATCGGTCCTGACTAGGAACCAAACTGAATATTAGAACCATGGTCCAGTTCTCGATTTCTAGAATTCCAAAATTTTGGTTCGGGTTGGAACCGTCCAGTTTCGGTACTTTCCATAAAAGAATCGACTCTTTTAAAAATATGGAGTTTTGAGGGGTTGTTTTGGATTTTTGTACATGCAACTAAAAGATGTAGAGAAAAAACACCTCTCTCGTATGAATCGTCAACTTTGTAAGCTAAAACCCAAAAAATATCAAAAATCAAAACCCTAACCTCTAATATATTCCAAATAACACCAAACTGTTGATTCTTCAATTACTAATAGCACTCAAATATTCAATATCATCACTAACATAGTTAAACATGAAAGTAAATTATTTAAAATCTTTTTATCTTTTTATCATGATCATGTGAATTGAATTGTGAATTGTCTACAAGAGTCTTTATCGGATTAAAGACAACAACTGTAACTAGAATAATAATATGAAGTTCACACTTTTGAACAACTATAGACTTACGTTTTGTGTTTTTGTTTATGTTAATTTTAAAACTTGGAGTTATGGAATGATTTGCATTGTTGGAAACATTTTCTTTTTATGTTTTTGTTGTTATAGCATGTCTTTTGTGAATGATCGATAACGTCATCTGAATTTTTTAAACACACTTTGGTACTTGTTGGGAATTACCCGAAGATTCTCATACGAAACCGAACCGAAGAGCTTGGTGCGGTTGTCTTTTTGGTTCTTGATTCGTCTGGCCGGTTCAAGCACGATTGACAACCCTAGTCGAAAAGTCTTTGTGGTCGAAATAATTAAGCATTGGGTTCGATCTCAACGCTTCTTAGTTTGTAAAAAAAACAACCGAAAACTACCTAAGGTGTTGTCCTTTAAGAAAGAGGGTAGAATTCGGTCCAAAATAACTTTAAGTTAGAGTTGCATGTGGAATCAATTTATATGTTACAGTAGTTAGTATGTTTCTCCAGAGTTTTTAAAAATGGGTGGTGTGCAATGTCTTAGAAGCGTATCATTATACATAATGCGGATAAACAAACTTGCGATAAGAGCAAATGGTGTAGTGGCTCAAGCCAAATGCAAAAAGTGATGACATATCATGCCACATCAATATTGTGTTTTTTCACTTTTCTTATCACTCACACACCAATATCACCCTCCTTAGTCACTCAAGCCAAATTCTTTACATTCTCTTTGGTGTAGGGGGAAAGGGGCAATCACATTGCTTTGGCTCAAGCCAAAAAAATACTACACATATTTGATATGAGGTTAGTGCCACTACACTTTTACTCTTGGAAAATTGTCAAATCCGACAATTTTTGGTGTCCACGAAATATCTTACTATCATTTTACGGAAATAAATTTAAAATGCTAGTTTCACTCAAGATTCTTAAGTAACCGAAACTAGAGATGGCAATTTGAGACCAATTGGTTAAACATGTGTGTAATTAGGTAAATATCTAGTAGAGGATGAGTCTAATTGATTCTCCCTAAATATTATAAGTGTGTCTAATTGAGTATTTGATAGAAAGTGCAATTATATAATATCATAATTATCTAACGTGTCTAGAGATAGGTCTACTAAATAAATAAAAAAATTATTATTTTTATTTATTGTTTTTTTTTATTCAAGAAAAATAAAAAGAAGGTTTCTTATCGCCCGAACCACAACACATCTAAACCCAAACCCATTTAACCCCAGGGGTGAGCTTTTGGATCGAGGACCCGACCTGACCACCCGACCGAACCAAACTTGCTTTTGTATCGGGTTGCACTTTTTCAGACATGTCGGGTCGGTTCGAAGCCACCAAAACCGACAAACCCGACCGACACGAACCGACCGACACCGACCTGAGTAAGTTTCGGTTATGTCTCAGGTTGATTTTTGAAGGAATTTCGGTTTCGGGTTTCATCGGGTCGGGTCGGATTTGACCAGATACTCACCCATATTTAAACTCATATTTCTAAAAGAACCATCTAGACCCAAACCCATATAAACCTAAATTCATCTAAAACCGTAACTCAAACCCAACCCGATCCACCTACTTTTTTGCACCTATAACCAAAACTAAAAATCACATAAAAAATTTGTAACATACAAAATCCAAGATCCGACCCATATCATCCTTAATATGGAATTCGTGAGATCCCACTTCCCAAAAACAAAATTCGACCGTTAACCTCAAAAAACATAAAACCCTAACCTTAACCCCATTTCAAATACATTAAACCCCATTTTTTTTTTTTTTTTTTAAATACAATGGATCCAGAAAACTTGTATGAACTCATTGATTCAGAAGCAGATTCATTTGATTCTTCTTCCTCAGATGATTCTGAAAATGACCCGTCTTTCGACTTGCTCGAAGAAACTCGATCAAAGCTCTCGACTCTCTCCATCAAGAAAAAACCCAAGTCTCGGTAATTCCTTTAATACCCTTTTTAGTCTACTTTCAAAAATTTATACATTTTATAGTATATGATTTTTTTCGCGATTTTAGTGTTGCGGTTGAAGTAGACGAGGTTGCTGAGGTTGCCGCGCCTGAGTTTGATGCGAATGACCAGAAAAGCTATGAGGGTGTTCAGAAGATGATTGAATGTAAGTTTTGGATTCTTAAACGAAAGCGCGGAGATTATTGTGTTGTATGTTTATTGGTTCCATTTTGCGTCGTTTATGGGTAGGTGGTCAAGTGGAGAAACTGAAAGTGGATCAGTGTAAGCTGTATTTGAGAAAACACGGGTTGAGATTAACGGGCAAGAAAGATGTTCTAATTAGCCGCATTAAGGAGCACGTTAGGTATATTTGATTGTTTGACTGATGAATTAGTTACTCTGGCTTTGATTGATTAGTACTATGTTGATGATAATGGATTTTGATTTGTTGTTTCAGCATCGTGAATGGAGAGGGAGAACTTAAGTACCCCGCTTCGAGTTTTGTTATGAATTGCAAAGGTATGTATGTATTTATAATTAGTCTTTTAAGGAATTCAAGTTTGTAGCTGCGATATTTTGTATTATGCATTTTGTCTGATTTGGTTCGGCTATTGCAGGTGATGCGTGCACAGGAGATGTTGTCATGTTTGAACAGAACGTTTATGAAATGTAAGGATCCGTTTATCAACACGATTTTCATAGTGACAAATAAATAGCTTTGCCAAACTTATGTTATTTATATGGCTTATTATTAGTCCGTTTCTGTTTCTTGTTCTTTGAAACTGTTGTTTACATTGGTTTGGTCCATCTATGTATGTATCAGGTTTAGCATTGTGTCGAGGAGTGCCACTGGTCCTCCTTGTGGCAAGAGGGTTATAGCTGGTAGGATTGTAAAAGAAAGCTATGGTGCCGCTAAGCAACAACATACATTTACGGTGAGCTACATCACTGTTGACTTTTGGCGTTAGGATCTCAACAATCCTTCATGTTAGTAAATTCTAAATTTTTACGTGAAATACTTGTTAGATCGAGGTGTTATGGAGCAAAGGAGTGAAACCACTCCCACCCCTTCATCCTCTACTCATCAAAGGCAGAAACCTCTATAGGTTAAAAACAGTGAGACAGGTATCGATGTTGTTATTTATGATTGCATACTTGAGTTGTTATTGCATATGTGGTGTACTGGTGGCTAACTGTTATCATTAATAATTCTAGAGATGGGAAGATGAAAGTGAAAGGCAGAGAATTTTGTCTGAAAAACATGATAGAGGCAACGCAGCACGAACTAAGAGGGACTCACGTCTTCAGGAAAAAGGAAGGAGGAAGGCTCTAAGAGAAAGCAGGTAGATTAGCATAGCTGTTTATCATATATAAAGTTTGGTTTTACGCATTACAAGATACAATGTTTAAATGTCTGCGTTTTTATCTCAGAGCATCAAAAGGGAACATTCAGAATAAAAGACAAGAGAAGAAAAGAGAGGCATCTCCAACCCGCCCTATGATTGATTCAAGGAAACCTGACACTTTGATTCGACCTGAAGTTGCACCATCAAATCCACATGTAGGTGCTTCAACATTAACGAGCAAGATTCATAATCATCATGGACATTCATACAAAGAAAATATCGCCCCTAAGACTGCTAGGGGTCCTGCAGTTAAAGTGGAACGAGTCGCTCCTTTCAGAAAAACATTTCAGGTTAAACAAAACTCGGGCTCCTATCCTTCAAGGACATTTGAAAGACATGAGTATGATCGTATGACAAACATTTACTACCATCATCAAGGTCCACCACAAAGCTATGGTGTCAAACAAGGCAATAAGAATGGTCATGATTTTGATTATAGAGCAAGCATCTACCAAGGTCCACAACAAAAATATAGTTCCCAACAAGGTTATAAGAGTGATCATGAGTATGCCCGTCAATCAAGCGTCTTCCATCCTCAAAGTCCAGAAAGATATGGTTCCCGACAAGGCAATAAGTATGACTATGATGGTAGAGCAAGCATTGGCTATCCTCTAAGTCCACAAAGATATGACTACCAACAAGGCAACATGAATGACTATGATGGCAGAGCAAACATTGGCCATCCTCAAAGTCTAACACAAAGATACGGTACTCAACCAGGAGGCTATCAAGGACAAAGGCGGCAGCTGTGCAAATACTATCCTCAAGGAAGGTGCCACTATGGAACTGACTGCAAATATTTGCACTAATTTGTGCATCTAAGCTTTCCTCTTTTGGTTTTTAAGGCAAACACGTTTGAATCGATTCTTGACCTCTTGCATCTTACTATGATGCTGATTTTCTATGATTGATTGGACATCTACAGTGTTCTCAAACTATGAAAATTACAGATTGAACATCGGAAAGATAACAGATTTGCCTTGCAACATTTGACTTCTTATTCTGCTTATTAATATCAGTACGGAGTATTACAGAAAACTAATGAACGAGCTTTTTCTAACAACAATATAACCAGTCCACTGCCTTGAAATGTTAAAATTGAATATGAAAACAGCAATTAGTCGCGAAAATTAATTGCAAAATTAGCCGAGCATTCATGCTTCAAAAAATGAATATATACACAATAAATTAGGCTTTATTTAATGTTCTAGCCGTTGGAAAATGGTTTTGCAAAATGAGTTATTGCAAATTTTGGACACTGTTTAATATATGTATATGTTATATATATTTATACTAGCTTCATAACCCGCCCAATGGGCGGGTTCGCTTCATTTTATTGTTTGACAATATCTAAGTTGACGTAAGTAAATAATGAATAATGACAAATATGTTAAATAAGTTGGAAACAAAAAGGCATTGTTCATGTATTATATGTAAAAAGAAAAATGATAAGTATGGGAACAAATCAATTACATGATGCTTATTCAAATACGAAATATAACTTATTTGTACACAATGTTTGTTGTGTAGTTTGTGTTTTCAACAAAGAACATTCAAACTTTTTTCATCTCGAATCTTGAAATAACCGCATAAAGTTGTCTGTAGATTTTACTTGATAATGATAAACGATAATGTATTCTTGGCATCCTGTGCCCACCATGGCAAATGTTCCCCGGATAAAGTAATGAGGATTGCATTGACAACTCTAAATATCGCATCCTGTGACAACAATTAATGATATCAGATAGATATATAAATAATACAGTAGTTGGGACTTTTTAAACATGCATGCATACTTGACCCTCACAACAAATTCCTACAAAGTCCATTGCATTATGGGTGCCATTATATTCTTTTGATTCATCTAAACTATCAATCTGGTATTCTGGTAATAGTTTGATTGATTTAAACTTTTAAATAACAGAGTGTTATTGGATCTCCTAGTTTGTATCAATCTGGTAATAGCTTGAGGTGTAATTTATGTGAAAAGCTTTACATATGCAAGTGTCAAGCTTTGCTTTTCACCTTCTTTTCATATTTACTAAATTTCTTCTCTCTCGATTTATTTGCCTAGACAATGCCATAATCATAGAAGAAGAGCCTTGCATATTTACACTTCTAAAGCACGGCTTCTATTATAAAGTTTCCTAAAGTTGGGCTTTATTTAGTTTTCGTTGTGCCTATATTTATCAATCCAGTAGTTCTGAGCATGTGGCTTTAATTAGTTTGGATTAAAGAACAAAGAGTTACACATTGAAGAAACCATGGTTTGTAAATTTAGATGTATTAAAAAATCAATATAACATGCCCAGAAATGAAGATGAACACTATAGTGAAAAGCGGGTACATGGATAGCCGTCGTGTATATCAAATTCACAAATGCTTCCAAATGGCTATCAATCCAAACTAAACTAAGAGGGTGATTTAGTCCATGATGATTCTACTCAATATAATTAGCATAACTTTATAAGCTAGAGCAGAGATGCACTAAGCCAAATTTTGGCCCATAACAGGCTAGTGAATCTCATATGGAATGTTCATTGTTCCTAAGGAACCTAATATTAAGAATATGTACATTCATCTCCTACATAAGCTCATGCTCTCTCATTTAAAAATAAATATGAAATAACATTCAACTTAGACTCAGCAAGAAAAGCTTTACTTTAGTTTCAAAAATCCTGTTGTTCGAAGATTATTAGGTAAGCTAAAATATGAAATGTCCATGATTTTCCGTTTATGTTGTCCTTGTTAATTGGCCTTTTAAGCATATGATTAGCAGTAAAAAATATTTATATTAACTATTTGTGCGATCAATCGTTGCATATATTTGGCAGGGAGTGGAAATGTTATAGACACAGGACGAGTTACCCATACTATAGAGAACTCATGAACCCTACTTATGACCAAAACTTAATAATAGTTGTACTGGCTATAACAGAAAGCAACTAACCTCCAAGGCTTCAAGTCCTTCACACGCTAGTCTTAAAGAATCAAGAACAACATCAGGATCTTTAGAAACTGAAAAACAAATATGCAAATATTACAAGTAAAAAATGCTAAGAAACAGCCTCCAAAGACCTCAAGAACATAAACTGAACTTCCAACTGAGGATAAATCAAAAGGCTATATACGAACAGTTGCATAGTTTGATTGAATATGGTTATGCCCAGTTCGATTACTTTATTACTGTATTTAACAGATACATTGAAATATAACATAAGGATATGTTAGTAGACTTAGAGTACCTGAAATGGTGGAGTCTGATAAGTAACATTTAGCCTCAGCAATGTAAGCCCGAGACTGCAGCTAGAGACTACTCTGACCAAGCCAGTTCAATTCTTCCTTGTATACAACATTAACACAAATTAGAAGCGACAATTCATGAAAAGTCATGATTTCAAGTAATAAAGAGGTGACAAAAACTTAACACAACTTAGAGTTAAAAAATTCTTCTTTGAACACAACATTGTTGGTTTGGTTAGTGTAGTTCAAAGGCGTGTACGATGGACGGGATAATTTTATGAACACAACATTGTTGGTTTGGTTGGTGTAGCTCCCTTATCCTCATCCCCTTCTCACCTAGAAGACAAAGTTCAATATGCAAAAAACAAAGGTGTTAACTTTTTTCAAACTTGACAACCAATGAAAACTTTATAAAGAACGTAAAACAGATACTACTAAATATCATGTAAAGCTTTTAGAGTTGTCATATTAACAAAAGCGGTAGTCTTCCATGATAGCTCTTACATGATGCTCTTACTTTCTCTGTAGTGTAATCACCAATATCAAAGACGGTTTCTGTCAGTTAATTTATCACTTAAACATCTAATAGACAAAGGTTTTAACACCAATCATACAATACAAACAAACATCTTGTATAGGAAAACATAACTTTGAAATTGGCTAACCTGCTTTCAACCGAAACTAAATATAGACATTTTTGTATCTTAAAGTAGTGGACCACCTAGCTTATACAAATAACCAACACTTGTGTATCTTAAAGTAGTGCACCACCTAGCTTATATACATATAAACTGAAATTCTGTTTCCGAACACAACTCTTGGATCCACTAAAAAAACTTTGATCTTTTTAAGCCCCTGCGCGCAACTCGTGACTTTTTTAAAAGATTCTTTCAAAAAAGTCACATAAACAGCCAATTCTCATTTCTCTATATCACATAATCACTTTCATAAATCGGCCTTAAAACATATAACAACTTATGTTCAAACTGATATGAATCATCGTACAAATCAAGCAACTTACTACTTAAAACTTTTTTATTTATTGTAAAGCTTTTTGTAATTATCTAATATGTTTTTTTGTTGGCATATCAAATTTGAAGTTGAAACTAAGTTGTTTGACCAAAAAGATCAAAGTTTGGAAGTCAGATAATTGAAATACCATGATTTTAATCCTTCCAAGAAGTGAAGTAGGATGCATGTCTTGACTTGATGCAGATTTAGCGCTGAGCTTAGGTGAGGCTTCTGACCCAGTGATCGACTACCGACATCATCATAATCTTCGATCCCTTCGCTTCTTCGGATTGGATCCCGAGTATTTTGATCCTTCAACCCTTTCATATGTATTGACTACTTTCAGTATCAAATATAACACATAATTATTTCACACAAGCTATAAAGTCATAGCAAATATGTACCTGAGTTTTGATCTTGGTGTTAAACACTGGATTTTGACCTGAAATGACAGCACAATATATGAGGTTATTTGCATTACAATTGAACTTTGTGTATCAACCCATAAGTTTAATTTGTTTACCAATTTGACCCATTTAAGATAAAATACAACCTAAATTGACTTATCGTGATTTTGTTACACAAAATCAATGTAATACATTATACATTCCATAAACATAACATTCACATGTAAAAACGTCCCATAGTTTCATTCTTCAACGACAATGAGACTGGGCGGATGATCTTGAACTTGTATAGTAGCGCAATATTCACGGTTGCTTCCCCAAGAATACCGGATCTTAAATCGAATCTTCATTTCCATCAGGTAGCTCTTCCGTTTCTTATTGTAGTATATCAATCTCGTCATTCTCATTACATTCTCACCATGAGCAGTTTGTACTAAAGTTGGTGGGTCGTGTATCATGTACGGGTTAAAACAGGTGATTTTGATGCCGATCAAGACAGGCCAATTGGGTTGCCGTGAAGGCTGAAACATTTTTGGTTATATTTATAAATTAAAATTAGTGAGTCAAATAGGATAGGATTACAATATTATTTTATAGCTGATAAATACACTTTAGCCGACTGCTAAACCGTTCTACACATTTGACCGTCACCTTTAACTGCTAACTTTATGTATATCAGGATCGACCCATTCACAAGTAAATGGGTCAAAATTGAACCTCTATCGATAGTTTTAAACATGTAGGTGAGATAGATGAACTTACTCCTACATTCTCCATCATCTGGTAGTATGCCCTACCGTGCAATGGGGTATGACCTTGTCGAGACTCTTTGAGAAATATCTTGTTCGGAAACAGACATACACAAACTCATTAGCCAAGGACATACTTTATACCTAGATCCACAATAAATAGCAAAAAGTGAATTAATGCTGTTTTGAATGGTTTCAATGGTGAAGGTGGAATATTTATTGATATGCCAATAAAAACTATTACCACAATACACTAAGACGGGTACCTTCAAACTAAATAAACAATCTACCACACGACTTCCATTATCTGCATGTTTTTATAAAAATCAAAACTTTATATCATAAATACATAAGTTGTACAAAAGACTGAATCTCAAGCACCCTTAAATAATCCAATTGTGCTTCATGATGTACATTTATTTTAATTAGTAAATTGAAAAAACGCCTACCATTGAAAAATAAGTATAGCAACCTATTTTGAATAATCATAAAAATCATCGATCCAGTAGGGTGCGCTTATTAATTCCTGGCTTTCAATAATAGATTGACCACAAATAAGCAAAAAAGATAAAGAATCGCATACCTTCAATAGTTTGAAGAATTGTCATTGTGAATCAAATGTGAGGGGTGATTTTCCTGAGATTGATTTGTAGATTAAGGTTTGTTGGTTGATTTGAATATCATGAGCTATGATCGATATAGATTTTTAGGAAATGCTGTGAAAGGGATTCGGTTACAAAGTGTTAATATGGAATTGCCGAGTGAGCCGGATTTTCAGTTTTGATATGATTTAGGAAATGGCGAATGGAAGGTTTTGATGATGGTTGACTAACATTTGAAAGAAGTAACATTACTTTGGAAGTAAAAGGTTAAACATCAAAATATGGATTGCTTCAATGGTTGATTCGTTTGGCTTTGAACCTGTAAACCCATGTTCGAATCCTGCAAGCTACATTATTTTTTTTATTATGTAACCGGATGTAGTGCCATGATGGCATTTCCATGTCATCATATGATGCTCCATGTCAACATTTAATTGTCTAGTAAGCATTATCTATGTGTCATGCTTAGTCCCATATATATATATAGATAGATAGATTTCTTGGTAGCTTTGCGTTTTCCTTGATGAGAGCTTCGCAACGAGCTAAAATGTGTCAAAAATGGAGCTGATATGAATGAGATCAAAATTTTTTAGTTGGTTTTACTCCAACACCTACATGCACGCGTGACTGAGCCTCATTTTCCAATTCTGTATCAATAATCTATTTCAGGAATATATTGAAACTTAGTGAATAAGATATTTTGTGTGTATCTGTATCCATTTTATTTATAGAACTGATTTATATCAGTTTATTTTTTATCAGTTATGGTGATTAACTCTATAAAAGGTAGCCTGTTGCAAAAAAGGTACACATTGCTACGCGATTTGGAATATAACGAGGTGGTAGAAGCAGTTTACATCTACTGAACCTTGATACCGAATTTGACAAAGCACATCTACCCCGGTTCTAAATGTGCAATGTCATTGAACTCCACATAAAGAAGGACGGTTACATCTAGTGAACCTTGATACTGAATTTGACAAAATATAAGAAACGCAACGCATTACAACAATATCACGATGATCAAAAAAACCAATTAAGCAACAGTTTCTAAAAGCATGTTATATTTTGTCAAATTCATCATAGTATTGTTTGACACTGGTTGCTAATTGAGTATAATTACAATAAGCAAATATTTTAAGAATTAATGCCTTAAAAAAAGGAATACAACATACCTACTCTTTAACAAGATGTAGGTGCTTGTAGACGTCAGTTTCACTTTCAAGTTTTTGTTATGTTCAATTTAATGAGACAATCTTGTATACAATACGTTTGTATTGACTTATAGACATCTCTTCTGTTCAAATTGAACGATGAATGCGGTGGCATATTGCTAGATGGCTCATGGTTATGGGCCAAGGTAAAGTACTTCATCTTCAAAAGACTTGATGAGTTGATTTGAGTGAAAGAATGTGACATGCTATTAGTGTCATTATAATCCCATATTGAATTATAGGTTACATATACTAAATGTTTACTCATTATGTAATCATTTGAATTCAATATAATTATGAATGCTCCTAATGGTACATTAAGTCTTTGACCGTTTTATTTGTTAGTATTGATGGACATATTAACTCTTAAGCCTATATGGCTATATATACATCTAGTCCTCTCCTTACCCAATACACACAAGTAGAATCATTTAGCTATCCATCAAGCTCTCTACACTTAAGTAGGTCAAGGGAGAGAAACTAGTTTGTGCTTAGAAGTGCTCTCTACATCATAACGACATCCGCTACGGCCTTCGGTATGTTGTACTCGTTCATCTTATCTATGTGGTTATTATCGTATTCTAATATCATTGTGGCATAATAGTTTAATGTGCTCATCATGTATATTTGATGCGAATGTTTACACATATAATTGCTTACATGTGGTATCTAGAGACATTGTTATTGAATCGATAATAATCCTAATTTTAATTGATCTTGTATCGATAGAGGATTTTGAACCATTTAAACTTGCTCTATTATAAAAATAATTTATTTTGGTTCCTAAATTGCTTGTACGTTATATTTTTTTTTGAAAGGCAGCAATATATTACCAACAAAACAAACCAATACAAACAACGGCATCCAATTTTCATAATCGAGACGATTAAAGAAAAATGGACCCAAAAAAAATAGCACCCACGAAGGCATACATTAGCAGATACAAACTCAAAACAAAGGAAAAAACTATCCCCATCCAAAGTAGTACCCATGTGGCCACACCCAAAATTAGCCAAAAACTATAATAATGCCCCACCCAGTAGGGCCAATGGATGAAACATAATATAGCAATTGACTAAAAAGATGTAGACTAAATGACCACAGCCATCAAAAGTCCATCAGATGCTAAATACTAATGCCTAACTCACAAAGCCAAACACCCATGAACCAATTTGAAATTATGTCCTGTAGTAGCAAACCATCTGAAATTGTAGATACTAAAACAGCATAAATGACTTGACTTCATAACCTGTACCCCACAAAACGTAATGCAGCTCGAGCACAAAAACCTTAACATTGCAGCCCGCACCACCTGAACTACACAGACTGCAGCATGTATCACACTTGCATAAATATTCATATCTGACATTTTAACGGATCAAGGAGCCAATGTTGCCAATTCATCCCTCTTTTCTTTCCCGATCTTCTCACAATCCACTCGAAGCTTTTAAGCTGGATTTCTTGAACAATTTTATTTATACTAGAAACTTTACCCTTGAAGACAATGTATTTCTCTCTTTCCAAATGTAGTACCCGGAAGTCCAAATGACCGCTTGACACAATCTTGATGAACGACTAGGAACGATTGCATTACCATTGTTAGAGAAGAGTTCCTCAATGGAGAAAGCGCTCATGTTCCCAATTTTCCACCAATTAAATATTTTTTCCCACACGCTCATAGCAAAGTTACACATAACTAAACAATGAGAACAAGATTCCACCATGTCGCCGCACGATGGACAAAGAAGCGTATCCAAGTCAATACCTCTCTTGTCTAACTCTTCACGAACCGGAAGCCTTCCTTTTAGGGCCCCTCCACACGAATATATTAACTTTTAAAGGCACCCATTTGTTCCATATCGTCGCGACACCTCCATTGCCAACGTTTAGATACTTTCTTCCACCATCTTTGTTAACTCTTTAACCGTGAATTCTCCACCATCATGAAGCGCCCATCTCCATCGATCCCTACAATCAAACTTAATAACCACATTTTGCAATATACTTTGTAGTTCTTCAAACTCTTTACACACCCTTCCTCTAATATTTCTAACCCATTCCCATTCCCAACACCAAACCCCATCTACCCATTTCCCTTTTTCCGCCACCATACCCTCTTTTCTCCTATCTAGATGGTATAATCTAGGAAATTTGTCACATAATCTAACCCCTCCCACCCATCTATCAACCCAAAAACTAATATCACCCATCTATCAACCCAAAAACTTATATTATATATGCAGTGAACTACATGTTTTTAATTGGTTTATGCATGTAAAATGAAATGTTAGATTTGTCTGTCATGCTGAGGAGATTGATTATAAATTATAAATATGGTGCCTTAATTATAGACTATGTTTGCACCAGGAAGACATGTTTAGTCATTGCGATACTCAAATAGTCAAATGTGAAAATTATGGGCTACTCTAAATAGTGAACATTGATGTTATACTACTATCTATTTAAATTATATGCTTGATTGTACAATAATTTGTACGACCAGGCCTTCGATGGTGATCGAAAGGTATGAGGGGTGATATGCTTGCGCCAAACTTGTAGCCAATCTGCAATAAGAAATAGTAGACACTTCGTTAAGTGATTGCGCAGGGGTTAGGCCCTGCGAACCACCTCCGGCGTGAAAGTAAGTATGTGATATGTGTTGTAAATAATATGGAGTATATGAAATACTGTGTTGAATGAACATACCATTGAAATGACTCGTCCAACCTATTTATAGATGAGAAAATAAGCTTGGAGAGTGTTAGCTCGTTCGGAGATCATGGGGCGACCCATGATTTGTGGTAACCGCTAGGGCTTCATCCCCTCTTTCTGTCTTGGCGGGGGAAGCTAAGGAGATAGTGGGGCGTGGGGAAGGCCAAGTCAATGTTCTCCTTTGTCTTGGTGCCTTGAGAAGACTCGAAGGGCATAGGCCTTCGGTGGCGAAGTTCCCACGGTAACCATATCAATGATGAATGATTTTACGCCACCAATGACTTATGAAGAAAGACTTGGGTCTTTGTAATGCAAATTTGACTGAGGTCGAAGGGTGTCCTTCGACTGACGGAGGGTACGTCATCAAGCCCCAGGTTGAAAGTGATATGTACGAACAAGAAATATTGCTACGACTCAAGAATAATTGAAACTTCCCGCCGTCACAAAAACGAGCGAAGATGAAAAGTCTAGCAACTATGGGCCCGTAATTAAAGCGTGGACTTATCCTAACCACCCTTTCCTCGGTAAAAGTAAAACGTCTCTTCAAAATTTAAAAAGGATTTGAAATTCGGAGGTTAGAGGATAACTTAGGACACGTGTAGGGCCGAGATTCATCATGTGTGTGGGTATTTGAAGTCAAAAACAGTAAAACCCTAACACCATTTTATCTCACGCCCAAATGCCCAATTTTTCACCTAATAAATCCTCTTCCGATCAGGCTTTCGAACAAACAGGTAAAGTATTCCTTCGTATCTGTTACATTTTCAAATACTTTATTTTCGATTTAGAAGGATCAATGTCTACAAATAAGAAATTTGTAATCAAACAACAAGGTTGCACCTTGACTAGGGAGGAGCTCAAAGCGTTCCTCACCGATTATCCAATTCCCAAAGAGCATAAAATCATGTTACCTGGTAAAAATCAAGGTATTTTTTATGCCCCAGAAAACTATGTAGGCTTATACATTCGTGCATTCACCACCTCCAACCTTAGGATACCCTTGCACCCTTTGATTTTAGAACTCCTCCAGTATTATGAGGTACACATATCTAGGTTTAACCCTGGCCTAGAAGCTCACGACATACATTGTAATATGTAAAGCTTATGGGTTTGAACCATCATTAACTGTGCTTAGAGGGTTTTTGAACTTGTACCCTGGAGGAGATTGGTTGACATTGGCGAGAGGGTGAGAGGGATGTGCCCATTCTCATAGATAGGCCGTTTACAAACATCGAGGAATGGAAATGAAAATTCTTTTATATCCAAAACACCATTATTCCTCCAACTTTCCCTGCATTGTTAAACCCAGAGTTTCAATATGATGAAAAAAGGTTCAATGATCCCTTGCCTATATCGTGAGGAGGAATCCTTTGTATCGGCGTTTGGCTCGTCATCCAACCGATTGCCAAACATTCCCGAGCCAATTCTTTTCATGGTCGGTCTTCTGAAAATTTGGGAGGATCTCGGTTCTGAGATTATTTGTGATGGAGAAAGTATGTAAATTTTTAATTAAAATAGGAAATAACAACTTATCTTCGATTTTCACTGTTTTCTCCCTTTGAGAGATGTCATTCAGAATTTTATGGTTGATGGTGGTGCAAAAGGCCGACTTCATTCGAAGGATCCCCGTGAGGCGACCTATGGTGTGGGCTCTCCTTCGGTGTCGGTGAACAACAATGATGTGGATGCTCAACCCATCGAACCTGTGTCCTCTGCTCCTCCTTCAAAGGAACCCATAGATGTTGAAGACCAGCTTGTGGAGAATGTTGCGGAACTCGACGAACCAAGGTCGAAGGACGGTGGCCATCGTGGGACCCTCGGCATTGGTGAGAGAGTGCGAAGCGAGAAGGTACCGCGAAGGCTGCTAAATCTGCATCGAAGAAAGCTTATCCCTTACTCTCCTCCTCGAACTACCGAAGAGTGCGGGGTAAGGGGCGTGTGTTTCCGACCATCGAAGGGCCCAAAGAGATGATATCCATGGTAAGGTTTCTTTCCTGTTACAAAGGATTAGATTCAAGTAATAACATATTAACAAGTCTATTTATGCCGCAGGACTTCCCGATATGAAGGAGCTTTCTTCTCCGGCTTGTCATTTTCTTGTGGAGCGTGTGACCCCAATTGACCCTGGAAGGGGTGATGGACAACATGTCCATGGAAAGACTCGTGATCTTCATGACAAGAGTTATGTCGGGCAATGCATGTTGGATAACCATTTCAATACCGGACAAAGGCGCTCGTCTGTCACCAAAGCTTGAGAAGAAATGGATGTCATGCTTGCCAGGGGGAAGGCTAGGGATCAAAAGTATGTAGACCTGCAGAGAAAATGTGAAGAAGCTATGGAGGACTTCGACAAGAACCACTTAGTACAAGATCTGAGTGATGTGGAAAATCTCAAAGGTCGACTAAGAAGCCAATTGCGAATGCATGTGAAGACTATCTCTCGAAGCGCCAAGGCTACTGAGCTATAAAGAGCAAATATCCATTCTCAAATCCAAGTGTGGAGGCCTTGAAAAGGAGAGGGCTAAGCGGTTGACGGGAGATAAAGCTCATGGAAAAGGTTGATGGGTTAAACCTTCGGTTGAAGATGCTCCAGAAGGATCGGGTGGATTTGGTGACCAAAGTCATCCCACATTGCTATGGGCTGTACCATAGTGAGGATGTGGGATTGTGATTGGGAAGGCTGGTGAATGCGACCATATTTCATGGCAAGTGCACCACTTTGGAGGAGATAGCTAAGGCAGGGGAGCCGTGAAGTTGGAAAAGGTTCCATACTACAGGGGCCAATCATGAGAGGTATGATGATGAGGGCAATGCCTTAACAGCTTGAGTTCTCCTTCCTTCTTGAAGTGACGAAGGATCCGAGGCCTCTATCGAGGACCTGGCGCCAAAGCCAAGGAAAGTCCACCGCCTCCCCTTCGAAGAAGACACACACTCTCCGAGGTTCCATCCCAGGGCTCTGCGATCGACCCATTCAAAGTTTGATGAAGGCTACCATGTGGTAGTAATTTGATCCCCGGGTGGTATGGACCTGTTTTAAAACAATTTGTCTGTGTCCCTTTCCAGGCTATATGCCTGATGAAACAATTAACATTTGATGTGTGTGGTATAGACTTCGGCCTAAGAAAATGTTTTGTTTGTTTGGATTTTTAAGGCTACGGCCTGTTGAGACTAGTTAAAAGTAGTCATTAAGTAATATCTACATCAAAGCCACTAGGGCTTGTATTTTGTCATGTGTGATTCTTCTCTTTACATTTTACTTGTGCGTAAAAAAAATTTACAACCTAAGGCGTATGGTAGATGCATAGCCTCATTGTGTGTAATTACTTTACCAAGAATATAGCATTATAATTTGATTGTGAGGAGGGTTGCGGCCCACTCCATCTTAATCCTTTGGGCGTGAAAAGGCTTAAAATACCTTAAGGCCATATAGGAAAGTTAATGTGAAGTTGAGATGGATGTTATGCATATGAAGCAAGACGGTGTTGGTAGATACTTTGTACATCCCTTCGACATTGAAACTTATAAAAGCGACTTGGTAGACAAATCTTTGTTGTATTTGAACGAAACAAGAGATTTGAGGGAAATGCGTTATATCATTAAGTGGGTAGGGAGGATTACATCATTTTAAGAAATGAATACTAGACGCCTACCATTAATGCTTCTTTCCCAAAGTGAGAAGAATGTAAATGCATTGATTGAAAGCAAATTAAAAATGTCCTGGACATTGTAAGTTTCAGACGTAGAACTTACGAAGGGTAGTGCCATTCCAAGTTCTATCAATAGCATCTCCATCCAAGTTTTCCACTTGTAGGCTCAGTTGCCATATGCTTCCTTAATAACGTAGGGTCCTTCCCATGTAGGCCCTAGTTTACCCCTAATTTCAGCTTTACTTGCACTATTGAGTCGGAGGACGTATTCCCCTGGCTTGAAGGTCGAAGGCCGAACCCTGCTGTTGTAGTACCTTTCAATATTTTCACTACAACAAAATGAAGCTATTGCAGCATTTTAGAAGCGACACTTTTGAAAATTGTTGCCTTTTAGACTTCAATAATAATAAAGCAACATTTTACTATTTAAGTGTTGCATTTAAGGATCTAATGCAACATTATTTTATAAGTGTTGCATCCATTAGGAAAAAAATACAATAGTTTATAAAAAGTGTTGCACTTTTTAAAAGAAAATTCAACACTTTGGTCCAAAATGATGCAAATCTTATACAATCACGCAACATTTCAAAAAGTGTTGCACAACATTTGGAAAGTGTTGTGTTCACATACGTTTTAGATCAAGAGCGCTTACGGTTTTTAGATGCTAACATTAAGAGATTAAAATGAACATTTTGGAAACCTCCTTCCATGTAGGTTAATGCACTCATCGTATTTTGTGTTTCTAATATACAAAAGCTAAGTCTATCAATCATCGTAATTGTCACTTAGTAACGCACGTTTTTTAAGTGCATACAATTATTATAAGATAAAAGAATGTATGATTTTTAGAGCTAATTCTACGACCCCAAAAGTACAACTTCACTTACCCCAAAATATTTCCATTTTCTCAAAATGTCTCAGGGCGAAAGTCGGTCCAGGTAGATGAGGGCTACTCTTATAAAATTGCGACACGTGTCAAAAACAAGTACATGAGTGGGACACGAGTCACAATTTTGTAGGAGTCGCCCCCACCTACTTGAGGCGACTTTCACCATAGGGCATTTTGAGAAAGAAAAAAAAAATTGAGCATATAAGGTAACCCGACTTGTACTTTTGAGGCAATTGTGGAATGAGAAAATTCCCAAAAGAGGACTTTTTTTCAAGGGTGGTCCGTTTTAAGATCTTTTAGGCTCTTTAAGAGCCCGCGCGCTCAACCGGCACAACTCAAGCTGGCACAAGCTCAAGCTACTTTGTACAAAAGAATGACACGTGGCAAAATTTGGGTGGAGTCGGCAGTGGCTGATCCAAGGAATCGGCCGGTTGGCAGTCGAGTCGGCGGAGTTGGCGATCAAAAGGAATGTGCGTGTCGAAAAATGTATGGGGTCGAGCAGTTGAGCAGTTGAGCGTGGCTCTTTTGGGAAAGAGCCTAGAAAAAAGTCTTAAAAACGGACCACACTTGGAAAAAAGTCCCTTTTTGGTAATTTTCTCTTGTGGAATTACCTCTAATTTTTATTTGACACTTTAAGGTTAGTGAAACTTTCAATACAAGACATGGATTCATAGGACGCCAATAATCTTCATGCACCTCAATTGTATTAGGTGTAACATACATGTCAATGTAAGATGATAATAATTGAGATAGAATAATGTGAGAGAGAATAATGTTTATTATTGATTGTGTGTATGATACATCCAGAGAATCGGTACATATAGGGGACTACCAAAGATAGATTGGGTGGAGTACAGAATATTACAACTCATAAAGTTGTATGGGTGGACTACAGAATATACAGTCTAACACTCCCCTTGATCAGCCGAGAAATCAGCGCTCGGTGAAGAAAGCAGAAACTAGAAGAAAAGAAAACAAACATTAACATAATAAAAGCATAACTTTAGTCGACTCGTAACAAAACCGTACAACGATCGATTTAATCACCGGTACCAACGATCGGCTAAGTTGGACGGTAATCTTTTGTACCAACGGTCAACATTAGGGACTGGTACCAACGATCAACTTTATTCGACTGGTAACAAATCCGTACGAACGATCGACTAACAAACATTAATAAACAGGATAAACCAAAGTATCCTGACCAAATGGGATAAACCAAAGTATCCCTTACCAAATAGGATAAACCAAAGTATCATTACCAAATGGGATAAACCAAAGTATCCCTTATAACTAAACAAATGAACGAAAAGATGAGACAACGAAAGTTGGTTCTAAAACTTCAACCCCCAAAGAACCTTCCGAACAAACGGGGCGTGTTTTTTTCGTAGAAAAACATAAAGATCCGTTTTTTTTTAGATGTTACCTTTCAAAAACCCACACACACTTTCCAAAATTATTTTCCAACCGAATCACTCAGTCTCAATTATTAAAACTTTAGGCTTGTCGCAGTGGTCTCGGTTGAGATCGGTTGGCATAAAAAAAAGTCCTTGGGCAACCGATGTGAAGATCGGGCAACACGAATGCGGGTGTGGGTTGCAAGATCGGTCGTGTGTGGTATATTTGCCATATCGAGCGCATTTTCAACCGATTTGGATAATAACGTTTGTATTTACAAATTTTAAAAGTTGACCGTTTGGTCTTAAACTAAAAAAAATCAAACCAAATTCTACCTCTATAAATACCAACTTCACCTCAAACACATTTCTTAAACACACAATTTCAAACACAATTCAACCTCAAAATACTTCTCAACACAAGATTTAATATGGCTTGCCGTCTCCCCCATTCTGTTGAAGATATGCAAGTGTACGTTCAAAATCAATGCAATATCGATTAGATTTATAATTATTAGTTTTAGTATTCTAGTGTTTATTTGAATTTCGTATTGTAATTTTTTTTTTTAAATTCGTAGTGTAATTTTTTTTTTTAATTTCGTAAAATGTAATGTTTTTTTTAATTTGAATGAAATTTAAATTTAATGTTAAAAATGTTTTAATTTAAAAAATAAAAAATAAAAAAATAAAATAAAATTGCTCGGGTCGTCGGCGTCCGGGTTGTCCGGATCGTTTGGAGGCGGCGATGGAGCGAGGTTGTAGGAGTCGTCAGGGTTGCGACTGGGACTAGCGTTAGGCAACAAAACATGACCCATGTCTTTTGTTTTCTAGCATTTGGAACAAGTATCCATATCTCCATTTCTCTCTTTGTTTTTCATCTTCTTCACAAACTAAAAACAAAAACACCGCATAATCTCATTCTTCTTTGTTTCCAATTTTCTCAACATTAGATGCTTGACGACTAAAACGTCACCGACCCCATGCCGCCACATCACCGATCCCATGCCGTAATAACCGAAACTTTTCATAACGAAGATTCCGATAATGAAGGAAAGAAAAAGTTTCTGTTATTATTATTATCAAGAGGAGTATCGGTGATGACGATCTCGCAAACGATTCTGCGAGGAGAGCGAGGCTTGTTGACGTCATCAGATTCAACAGAAGAAGAGATGGTGGTTTTTGCGGATCGGAGAAAATGGATCGGAGAGCGAGGATTGGTTCTGATTGACTGATGGAGGTGGATTTTCTTTATTACTTGATAATTGAAAATGAAATATGACAAAGGTTAAGATTTAAAGAGAGCCCTCCGAACCTCTGGCGTGTAGCCGGCGGCCGGAGGCAGCGGCGGAAGATTGAAGTCTAGGTGATTAGGATCTTTGGCTTTGATACCATGTAAGATGATAATAATTGAGATAGAATAATGTGAGAGAGAATAATGTTTATTATTGATTGTGTGTATGATACATCCAGAGAATCGGTACATATAGGGGACTACCAAAGATAAATTGGGTGGAGTACAGAATATTACAACTCATAAAGTTGTATGGGTGGACTACAGAATATACAGTCTAACAGTCAATTCAAAAAAAAAAAAAAAATTGTGATTAAGCTAACATCATTTAAAAAAGTCATTTAAATCGTGTGACATGAAAAATGCAGCAACACGAAATAAAGTAGAAGCAAACTGTCTCAACATCACGCTCCATCAATTGCATTTGCAATTTCGACATTTTTTGCAATCATGTGTATCTTGAGAAGCAGGCATGAAAACTCTTTTCTAGTTAGCTCAGTCCCTGTTAGAAGATTTATGTTCAAACAAAATATATAATCTCAATACATATGCATATTTTACATCAACAGCTACACAATAAGATATAATTACCTTTAATTCTTCATGCACCGTGGCATAACTTTTTTTTACCCGTAACTTGCACCATCTTCTTTTTTGCGCAATTGGCCTTAATATTTTCAGCCACTCCCTAAAGTAGGAAATGAATAATCATGAATAAGCAGCCTAAACATTGCATAGAAAAAAGTCCACCTATGGAGACAACAAAAGTTTATATATGCAAAAAAAAAAATAATAATAATAAAAAATAAAAAAAAATAAATAGATGCACACAACATAAGTGGTAAGAGGTTTTAGGCTTATCTTTTGAATGTTTTAATCTTCTTTATAGATGATACGGCTTCAAATGAGCCTATTATAAATTCGATTGTTACTCAAACTTTTTTAACGAGCTTAAGTTGCCACCAAATGTAAGTCTTTTGAAGATGAGGATGCGTCTAAAGCCAATTTTGTATTTCTTTATTTAAATGCTTCCAGCAAAAAGTTCAGGAACTACATACCTGTTGTTGCATCATTGGAACGGGCTGCTGATTTTGTTGCACAGGACCAGTTCCACGCCTTCCACCAAGTCGTTGTCCCTACTGACCTTGTTGGACAAATGGTATAAAGAAGTTCGGTATAGGACCGCCACCTGGCCTCATTCCAGGTGCCAACTGCTGCTTGTAACCAAATCCACCTTAAAAATTAAAAAAAAAAAACTTGAGAAAATAAATGCATATGGTGCACAAATAAGTTTAGCAAGGAGTACCTGTGGAGGAATCATAGCAGGGGGAGCTTGGCCATAGAATAGCTGCTGGCCCATACCTGGAGCACCACGAGGGTACATAGGCATACAAGAAGCCATCATCGAAGGTGCCATTGCAACTGGCCTCATTTGTTGAAATTGAGCCTGAGGGAGATAAAAGTTGACAACTTTAGAGGATGACTTGTTTTATTATACAAAATATGATAGGTGATACAACTTTTTTTGTTAATATTGATTTAAGAGACCTTGACCAATCATCTTACTGCAACCTTGTCCTCTCTTCCTACGTACGTGCAAGTGCAACATATCACCTACCCATTTTTGCAAGTAATAAAACCCTGTTAGCTGCAGTGAAAAACTAAGATCATCTGCTTTGACTAAACAAAAGATAGTTCAATAAATTCCACTAGAATACCAACTCCCTGTTTCTATTTGGTTATCAAGTCTCTAAAGCTTATCAAGTCTCATTTTTCAATGGACGAATCTGTTAACATAATCACCTAGCCATTTTTTATTAACATAGCGACAAAGAGCCTTATTGCATACTCTGTATTTAACATGGCATGTGATACGAACCTATCCCATACTAGGCTCGTGTCGATGTTCATAAGTCCAAATGTAGAACTCACTCAAAAAGCTAGCTTGATGAGGAGGGGACACTTAGACATTATAAACCACCGCCCAATCCCATACTTGGGCGATGTGGGATCGTAACAATACCCCACCCTTTGAAGAACCAACGTCCTCGTTGGTCACGGCTATGTTGGTCACGGTTGGCACCCCTCTTTAGGTCCAAGCCACCACTCCATAGGCCACCACTCCGAGCTCGTTGGTCACGGCTATGTTGGTCACGTACTGTTGGTCACGGTTGACACCCTTCTTTCGGGTCCAGCCTCCACGGCACCACTCCATAGGCCACCACTCCGTGTTGGAACCTCGAAAGGTTGGGCTGCTCTGAAACAATTGTCTGAACCTATCCCATACTAGGCTCGTGTCGATGTTCATAAGTCCAAATGTAGAACTCACTCAAAAAGCTAGCTTTTTGAGTGAGTTCTACACTTGGACTTATGAACATCGATACGAGCCTAGTATGGGATAGGTTCATATCAATTGGTTTCAGAGCTTAGTAACTGATACGAACCGATCTCAGTTACTAGAATCGATCTCAGTTAGTAGACGTGTTCCTATGATAAGATCGTTATCTTTATTGTTCATATCAATTGCTTTTTCGAGAGGTTGAAATTCATGTTTTCTCAACCGATCTCAGTTACTAACTACACAAGTTAGGAATCTTCATGTTTACGGGCTGATTCAACTCTCATAGCCCCCATTCTTTTCTCAAAGTTACTCATGACTAATCTGATGCTAAGCAGTAACTCCGGGATGAACAGTAAATTCCGGTGAACGATCAGATGAAACGATGCCGTTTTTTTTTTTTTTTTTGAAACCCTAGAATCGAACAGCTTTGATACCAATTGATACGAATTGATACGAACCTGGCTCTGAAACCAATTGATACGAACCGGATCGATTAAGAGATAAAAAGAACGATAAAGATAAGTGATCAACTTTCGAGAGGCCGATCTCTCCCAATAATGAAGTCAAATAACTAAACCATTAATAATCTTCGCATAATTCTCCGCTTACAACCCTAATACCTTATTTATAATAAAAGGCCCTAGACTTAACTTGTTCACTAAGAAAATATAATAAAGGAAACTAAATAAACTAATTAATTAATTAATAATAATAATAATAAAACTATAGAATGAGGATCGTATCAATACTCCCGCCCCAAAAACACCTTGTCCTCAAGGTGTTGCTTTAACATCAGCCTCGAGTAATTCCGGGATCCCAAACTCTTCGTCGTGTTCCTTTTTTATGCTCCATGTAGAAGTGAGCATGCTTGTTGTCACTTAACTCATGAAATTTTCTAGTTGAATCTTTAAAATATAAATAAGACCACAAATTACTACCAAGATTACGGTTGACATTGGTGATGTTTTAAAAATGGCCAAACCTCAAATCAGTCCCATGTTTTTCCCTATTATCATATATGTTTTGAACAACTGGTCCATTAAAACACCCTATCTCATTCGATTTTCCTGTGATCCCAAACTATAGAAGTCTCATCGGACTCGTGGATAAGTTTCGTTCTAAATCTCTTTTCACATCAGAACATGTAACCACCTGGTTTTCTTTTGGTGTTGATTCATCATCACAATCTTTAGTGACAAAGATTTGTGATTTAGGATTTGATGTTACATTTTCGGATGCTTCCGGTGCTCTAAGATCACGCCACTTCTCCCATTCTTCAACCTCTTTAGCGCGACCCATTGAGATCGCCAATTTTTTCAATAGATCTATAATCTCTTCATGTTTACGGGTTGATTCAACTCTCATAGCCTCCATTCTTTTCTCGAAGTTACTCATGACTAATCTGATGCTAAGCAGTAACTCCGGGATGAACAGTAAATTCGGTGAACGATGCAGATGAACAGTAACCGTTTTTTTTTTTTGAAACCCTAGAATCAAATTGGTTTCACAGCTGTTCGATCCGGAAACACTGTTCATCGGAATACTTGTTCATCCCGGACCTGTTCATCCAGGAAAAAAAATAAAAAAAATTCCCGTGTTAATTGGCAGAACAATAATGACAAAAGTAAGCGATTTGGAGGCGGGTTTGGGCGGTACAAGGTTGAGCAAGCAGCCATTCAAGCGAAATTGAAAGAAACTCGAAAAAATAAGGCCGATGCCGACAAACAATTCATTGAGATCCTACAAGTGTTGAAAACACTACAACCGGCTACCACGCCGCCACCATTACCGCCGCCCATCACACCCAACCGCAGACCATACTCCTACGGCATGCCGCTGCCGCGGCCTATCCCACCACTACACCGCCACCAACCTTTGCCCCCCCACCGTTGCTCATTCAACAACAACCTCAGCGACCCTACCATCTTCGCATACACTAGTTTTTCGGCCTTTGCTTTGACTCGCAGGGGTTTCCGCTTCCACCGGACGACGGTGAATTTTATGGGCCGTTTGAGACGAGGGGGCATAGTGGGCACCATCACCGCAGGCTACCGTGCGTCTTGAAGGATGTTCCATAATTTCTGGATTTTTGAGCCCTCACACGATGCCACGCACCGCTTCACACGGGAATGAGCGGGGTTGGGGACCAGGGCCGACTATCGGTTGAGAAAACTCAAGATGCCTCTGTTTAACGGGGATGACGTATATGAATGGGTTTACCAAGCCGAGAGATTTTTCGACATCCAGGGATACTTACCTCGGGGAGCGACTCGAGTACGCGATGATGTGCCTAGAAGGTCCGGCCTTGTCTTGGTTTCGTTGGAGCGACAACAGGGATCCGTTCCGAGGTTGGGAAGAACTAAAGCGACGGATGTTGGTTCGTTTTCAACCCTCGCAAGCGGGTAGTTTACACGAACAGTTTTTCGCTATTAGCCAGAGCGGAACCGCCCGAGACTATATCGCTATGTTTGAGAAGATGGCAACACAATTCACAGGGTTACAAGAGGAGGTACTTGAGGGGATTTTCATAAATGGGTTAAAACAAGAGTTACGCACAGCGGTTCGAATTCAGAAACCCACGGGATTGAGTCAAGCCATGGAATTAGCATTAATCATTGATGAGAGCAAGACTTGTAACAAGGTCTTATCAGGAGGTGGGTCACCGATCAACATAGAGGCCACCACTTCCCGGAGAGAACTTTAGAAGCTTAACTGATTCGGAACTACAAGCCAAGAAAGCTAAAGGATTGTGTTATAGGTGTGATAAAAAGCCCAGTCACCGCTGTCAAAGTCGACATTACAAGTGTTCTTCGGTTGATGAAAGTAATGGCAGTGATGCGGAGGTTGCACCGCACTTTCAAGTCACACGATGGGATCCCAGAACAAAGATCGATTAAGAGGATATTTAAAAGCCACACCTTGAGGACAAGGTGTGTGTTTTGGCGGGGGAGTAATGATACGATCCAACACTTATAGGCAATCTTCATAAGTCTAGGGGCTGAATTAAAAATAGTTGTTTCCTTTATTATTAGTTTCCTTTTTATGGATTAGCTTGGTGGCCAAGCTAAAGTATTATTTATAGGGCATTAGGGTTACAGGTTTTGATATGCAGAATTTGGAAGTCATTAGATAAATAAGGAGGTCACCTACATCTCGAAAGTAGGCACTATCTTGTACTTTATTTTTGCTATCTTAATAAGAATTCACAAAGAGGTTGAAACCACAAAAGCTTTTTCATTAATCCTTTGTTATCTTTATTGTTCTTTTTATCTCTTAATCGGTTCGTATCTTGTACTTTATTAATCCTTAGTTATCCGATTACTAACAAAAGCTATCCTTAATGATCTTAGTAACTGATACGAACCGATCTCAGTTACTAAGATCTTTATTGTTCTTTTGAAACCACAAAACCTATCCTTTGTTATCTTTATAGGAACACGTCTACTAACAAAGTATCGAATAAGAATTCATGTTATTGATCCCTAGCCGAGCTTATAAACGATCTTATCAATTGGTATCAGAGCGGGGAGCTTTTGATATAGGGAATCACCAGGTTTTGGTTGTCGAAGAAGCAGCGATCGTCTGCAGATCGAAAAAAAAAATACTTAATTGGTCGAATTATTGAATTCATGGAAAATATGTGCATAATATTTTTTAATGGGTCAATGATTCTTTATGAATATCACGTGATGATAAGACTTACAATTGAAAATCACGTATGATTCATGGTTGAAGATTCACGTAATATTTTAATCGGTCCACTTGAAGATTCATGGTTGGTGTGCGACCACCGTTTCATTATTTGATCGGATGGTAGAGATTTCGGTTTGGGTTTAAATCTGCTGTGATGCACATGGTTTGAGTCAAGATTGATGAACCTAAATTATTTGCACATGGGACCCGCAAATATGTATTATGCGTATAAGTGATCAGATTGGTTAATCGAAAGTACTGCAAGTTTTTAATTTGATTGGTCCGCGTGGGATTGACTTTAATGACAAATATTTTTTTTAGTCTGTCGAGAATTTGACGAAGTGATTATACTGTGAATATTGAAAGTCTTGCTTGCACGATTTAACAAAGTCTGCTCAAAAATTTTTCAAAGTCTGCTCGTATTTTTGTGTCAAAGTATCTGCTGCAAGTTTATTTCGAAAGTACGATGATTGAATTTGAAAGTATCTTGTTGGAAATTTTTCGAAAGTCTGGTAATTTTTTAAAGTCTTCGCTGCTGCTCATCGACTTAAAGTAATCGCTTGAATGCAAAGTCTGCTTAAGGTTGCTTATATTAACGCTGTCTTGGTGTAATGCTGCAGTTTATTTCAAAGTCTGCAGATTTTTATGAAAGTCTTGCTCCTTCCTAACGTCATCGTTCATGAGTTATTACGAGGCGATTTTGATTTAAGGGGAAGTCGAGCATGATTTTGGATGACACCACAGAGAAAGGTTATTTGGTTCACACACACAGGAAGAAATTTATGTTCTTAAAAGGATTTTAAAAAGGCTCGTTATGAAGATTTATTGAAGAATTGATTACGAAGAGGATTATTTATCACTTATTTGAAGGTGAAGTGAAATTGCTTGGTTTGTGTTCTTATCATCTAGCTTGATGAATCTAGCAATGTGTGATTTTTCTTATGATGCTCTATGCACACATTGTCTATCACTTGAAGGAGTTACATTGTAGTGCTCAGTGTCTCATATAGTTGAGGATTCTTGTCAAGGGATTGCGGTCTACTTATATTCGCCTTATAAGTATGGAGTTCCGTGGATAGTAACGATTTAAGACACAAGTTTGGGAAATTTTACTTCTTCATCAAGTTCGTTATATTTGGTTTTCTTCACAAAGTGATCATTACAAGGAGCTTACAGATTTTGAAGAATCAAGAAGATGGTTAACATATGGTTTTAGGGGAAGCTTATTGTTAAATGTTTAACCATCTACATGCATCACTCAAGGGGAAGTTTTTGATTTTTACTATTGTTGATCATTATTACTACTGCTAGTTGAAGTTTTCTCTGTTTTGAGTCCATTTTTCCTATGGTGCGTAATGGTGGGTGATTTGAAGCATTGGAAGTCTTAGATTGGAAGTATGATATTGGTTCGTGGTGGTCAAGATCATTATTTGCATACGTTCCCTATTTGGATAATAACAAAAAGGGGAAGAGATGTTTGAGTGACATGGCATGGATTAAGGGAAAGACAAATGAAGACATACTTGTTTCATTCATGGTGAGTCCATGATCTCAATTTCTCTACTTCGTCTAGGGAAGTTCGTTCAAGAATGGTTTTGTCATTATCAACTAGGGGAAGATTGTTGGGAATTACAAGTTTGAGTTGATAAAGACAAAAAGAATGAAACAAGAGGGACTTAATATGACAAGAAGGAAACCTACTAAAAGATGGAAGGACTTGCTTGCAATGGAAGTTTTATTATTTAGTCCTTATCCTCTAGTATATAAAGAGGACATAGGTGTAGGTTTTTAATTAAGTCTTCCAATAATGTAGTCGACTAAAAGGTGTGTGTTTAGCCTAGACGTTAGGGAAGAACGTCTAGGGTTTTAGATTAGTGTGTCCTAGGCGTATAGTCTTGTAAACGCCTAGGTTATTAGTTTAGTTAGTAGACGTGTTCCTATAAACGTCTAAGATTAGTTAGTGTTAGTGAATGAAAACCTTGTTCAATAACAAAGAATTATTTTGATTATTCCGCTGCTTATTATCTTTGTTATTGATCCCTAGCTGAGCTTATAAACGATCTTATCAATTGGTATCAGAGCGGGGAGCTTTTGATATAGGGAATCACCAGGTTTTGGTTGTCGAAGAAGCAAGCGGTCGTCGCAGATCGAAAAAAAAAAAAATACTTAATTGGTCGAATTATTGAATTCATCGGAAAATATGTGCATAATATTTTAATCGGTCAATGATTCTTTATGAATATCACGTGATGATAAGACTTACAATTGAAAATCACGTATGATTCATGGTTGAAGATTCACGTAATATTTTAATCGGTCCACTTGAAGATTCATGGTTGGTGTGCCACGCCGTTTCATTATTTGATCGGATGGTAGAGATTTCGGTTTGGGTTTAAATCTGCTGTGATGCACATGGTTTGAGTCAAGATTGATGAACCTAAATTATTTGCACATGGGACCCGCAAATATGTATTATGCGTATAAGTGATCAGATTGGTTAATCGAAAGTACTGCAAGTTTTTAATTTGATTGGTGTGGGGATTGACTTTAATGACAAATATTTTTTGGTGCTGTCACGAGAATTTGACGAAGTGATTATACTGTGAATATTGAAAGTCTTTGCACGCGATTTAACAAAGTACTTGCTCAAAATTTTTCAAAGTGCTGCCGTATTTTTGTGTCAAAGTACTGCACGCAAGTTTATTTCGAAAGTACTGATGATTGAATTTGAAAGTATCTTGTTGGAAATTTTTCGAAATACTGGTAATTTTTTAAAGTCACTGCTGGCTCATCATCGACTTAAAGTCTTGCTTGAATGCAAAGTAATCGCTTCAAGGTACATATTAACGTGTCTGGTGTAAGGTACTGCAGTTTATTTCAAAGTCTGCAGATTTTTATGAAAGTCTGCTCCTTCCTAACGCATCGTTCATGAGTTATCGAGGCGATTTTGATTTAAGGGGAAGTCGAGCATGATTTTTGGATGACACACACAGAGAAAGGTTATTTGGTTCCACACACAGGGAAGAAATTTATGTTCTTAAAAGGATTTAAAAAAGGCTCGTTATGGAGATTTATTGAAGAATTGATTACGAAGAGGATTATTTATCACTTATTTGAAGGTGAAGTGAAATTGCTTGGTTTGTGTTCTTATCATCTAGCTTGATGAATCTAGCAATGTGTGATTTTTCTTATGATGCTCTATGCACACATTGTCTATCACTTGAAGGAGTTACATTGTAGTGCTCAGTGTCTCATATAGTTGAGGATTCTTGTCAAGGGATTGCGGTCTACTTATATTCGCTTCGTATAAGTATGGAGTTCCGTGGATAGTAACGATTTAAGACACAAGTTTGGGAAATTTTACTTCTTCATCAAGTTCGTTATATTTGGTTTTCTTCACAAAGTGATCATTACAAGGAGCTTACAGATTTTGAAGAATCAAGAAGATGGTTAACATATGGTTTTAGGGGAAGCTTATTGTTAAATGTTTAACCATCTACATGCATCACTCAAGGGGAAGTTTTTGATTTTTACTATTGTTGATCATTATTACTACTACTAGTTGAAGTTTTCTACTTGTTTGAGTCCATTTTTCCTATGGTGCGTAATGGTGGGTGATTTGAAGCATTGGAAGTCTTAGATTGGAAGTATGATATTGGTTCGTGGTGGTCAAGATCATTATTTGCATACGTTCCCTATTTGGATAATAACAAAAGGGGAAGAGATGTTTGAGTGACATGGCATGGATTAAGGGGAAGACAAAGGAAGACATACTTGTTTCATTCATGGTGAGATCCCGGATCTCAATTTCTCTACCGTCCTAGGGAGTTCGTTCAAGAATGGTTTTGTCATTATCAACTAGAGGAAGATTGTTGGGAATTACAAGTTTGAGTTGATAAAGACAAAAAGAATGAAACAAGAGGAACTTAATATGACAAGAAGGAAACCTACTAAAAGATGGAAGGACTTGCTTGCAATGGAAGTTTTATTATTTAGTCCTTATCCTCTAGTATATAAAGAGGACATAGGTGTAGGTTTTAATTAAGTCTTCCAATAATGTAGTCGACTAAAAGGTGTGTGTTTAGCCTAGACGTTAGGGAAGAACGTCTAGGGTTTTAGATTAGTGTGTCCTAGGCGTATGTTCATGTAAACGCCTAGGTTATTAGTTTAGTTAGTAGACGTGTTCCTATAAACGTCTAATATTAGTTAGTGTTAGTGAATGAAAAACCTTGTTCAATAACAAAGTATCGTTTTGATTATTCCGCTGCGTATTATGTTTATTATCTTTGTTATTGATCCCTAGCCGAGCTTATAAACGATCTTATCAATTAAATCGAAAGCCATACGAGAAGCAGTACTTTCGTCAAGAACAGTATTTTCAATGAGAATCAGTACTTTCATCAGTACCTCGTGACTATGATCATAAGTCAAACGAGTATTAACAGCAGAATATAAAATCGTAGGTCCCATCCCATATGCTTCAACCATTCACATACGCCAGCTACTCTTTCATATTCACGTTAAAAATATGGGGACCAGTATACCTTAACTTTGATATCTCCATATTGTACGTGATCACTTGCACTTAATGGGGACAACTTGCACGTTAAAAGCAATAAACATATAAAAAAAATAATACCGATCAGTATTAAATTCAAACCACTTGTGTGCCCCATATATTGACCAATCAGAAAAATATTCCAAGGTATGTACCAGTATTAAATCATCCTTTGACCAATATTAATTGTTTCGAACAGTACATAGAGAACCAACATTCACCACCGAATATTTAAATTGAGGGACCAATCAAATTTAATATACTTTACCTCGGATCCAATATTCCGCATATATGACGATAGTAATATGGACTCCCCATCAGCAGTCATTAAATTAATCTCTCAAGCAGTATAAGCATAATTATGTCACACCGATCAAAGCCAGTACGTGATAGTAGGAACAGAATTAATGTACCGTTCATCGTCCAGAATATACGTAAATAATATATCACTTTCACCATCCGATTCAATAATAAAAGCGTACCTTCTTCCAGCCACTTTCTTTAACAACGAAACCTTGTAAATCCCTTTATCAAGAGCTCCCGGCTTTGATACCAATTGATACAATTCGCTGAGATCCTACAAGGACTGACTATCGGACTGACTAGGGTTTCAAGCTTTTGTGGTATCAAAGCTAGCAAAAATATCTAATGACTTCAACCGATCAAAAGTATCCCTTTGATGTTATTAGTTTAGTTATTGAATCGGATAACTAAGGATTAATAAAGTACAAGATACGAACCGATCTCAGTTACTAAGATCGTTAATCCTTTGTTACTAAGCTCCCAATAATCGGATAACTAAGATCATTCTTCTTGTTTTGTACAAAAGCTTTTTCATTAATCCTTTGTTATCTTTATTGTTCTTTATTGATACGAACCGATTCGATTAAGAGATAAAAGAACAATAAAGATAGGTGATCAACTTTCGAGAGGCCGATCTCTCTCCCAATAATGAAGACAAATAACTAAACCATTAATAATATTCTGCATAATTCTACGTTACAACCCTAATACCCTATTTATAATAAAAGACCCTAGACTTAACTTGTTCACTAAGAAAATATAATAAAGGAAACTAAATAAACTAATTAATTAATTAATAATAATAATAATAAAACACTATAGAATGAGTTGTATCAATACTCCCGCCCCAAAAACACCTTGTCCTCAAGGTGTTGCTTTAACATCGACCTCGAGTAATTCGGGATCCCAAACTCTTCGTCGTGTTCCTTTTTTATGCTCCATGTAGAAGTGAGCATGCTTGTTGTCACTTAACTCATGAACTTTTCTAGTTGAATCTTTAAAATATAAATAAGACCACAAATTACTACCAAGATTACGGTTGACATTGGTGATGTTTTAAAAAATGGCCAAACCTCAAATCAGGTCCATGTTTTTCCCTATTATCATATATGTTTTGAACAACTGGTCCATTAAAACACCCTATCTCATTCGATTTTCCCTGTGATCCCAGCACTATAGAAGTCTCATCAGACTCGTGGATAAGTTTCTGTCCTAAATCTCTTTTCACATCACAACATGTAACCACCTGGTTTTCTTTTGGTGTTGATTCATCATCACAATCTTTAGTGACAAAGATTTGTGATTTAGGATTTGATGTTACATTTTCGGATGCTTCCTGAGCTCTATTAAGATCACGCCACTTCTCCCATTCTTCAACCTCTTTAGCGCGACCCATCGAGATCGCCAATTTTTTCAATAGATCTATAATCTCTTCATGTTTACGGGTTGATTCAACTCTCATAGCCTCCATTCTTTTCTCGAAGTTACTCATGACTAATCGATGCTAAGCAAGAACTCGGATGAACAGAGAAGTTCCGTGAACAAGAACCGTTTTTTTTTTTGAAACCCTAGAATCGAACAGCTTTGATACCAATTGATACGAACCGATTCGATTAAGAGATAAAAGAACAATAAAGATAGGTGATCAACTTTCGAGAGGCCGATCTCTCTCCCAATAATGAAGACAAATAACTAAACCATTAATAATATTCTGCATAATTCTACGTTACAACCCTAATACCCTATTTATAATAAAAGACCCTAGACTTAACTTGTTCACTAAGAAAATATAATAAAGGAAACTAAATAAACTAATTAATTAATTAATAATAATAATAATAAAAACTATAGAATGCAGGATTGTATCAGCATGTCCGTCAAATAGCTTTCAATTATATCCTATGGGGAAAGAAGAAAAATAGTTTAGTTCAACTGCCTAAGCACCTATGAAATTCAAAGATCCTGCAAATTATGATTATAATTATCTTAATTCGAATTACTTCTTAAGCATCTCGGAAAAACTACTATACATTAATGATTTCGGATTTGACTCAATTTAGACAGTAATATCCTATTAAAATGGTTAAGTCACATAAACTGTTTCTGGGACAAGCAAAGTGAAGACTATCGTAACCACCTAATAGTGAAGTTTGTATAGCAATCAAGTACCGTATGGAAAATATATAACAAGGAATGGACAATAAAAGAATCTTCATTAAAAGAATCATCATCGCCTAAAAGTCATTCTTGAAAATACAAACGTACCTCTAAAAACATGTTAATGGGAATTATTCCCTTGTAATCGACATACAGATCCGACATGGAGAAACTTTGAAACTAGCATTTGCCTAGAACTCCAACTAAACACACTACGTTAATGTTCCTAATTTACAACTGCATCATTTTGGTATGCATTCCATTTTCAAATGACCCATTCACAATTATCTCCTTTTCCTTTTCTTTGCATCCTCGAGTCAGTCATCAGTAAACTAAGAAATTGCATCCAAATTTCCTATTTTTCCGTCTCTACTTCCAGTAGCTAAGAATTTCTTGCCGTTGCAACTTTATTTTCACCATAGGTCTTTTTTCAACAACAATCTCAACATCATTGCTTTTTAACCCCTGAATTATCAGAGCAATTCTACCTAGTGGAGAAACAACTTTCGCCCATAAGCTAAGGCTTTGCACCACATCTTCTTCCCACCACAAGTCTCTTGGGAACAGAAGCCAACAAAACCGCTTTCTCCCCTTAATCTACTGGAGATACAAGAAACGGATTCAATGTAGAAAAAACTCGCTCTCAACATGCTTCATAACCTCCTTAACAGTCACACACTCCAACACACAACAATCCAAATCCGAACCAGCCACAATATATTATAAAAACGCCAACATGCTCAATATATGTATACAAACGCAGACATAAATGTACACACATAATATAATTTATTGCTAAAATTCCATTTAGACATTTCAGCGAACACTTGGCATTCACAATTTGCAAATGTGTAACAAATACAAGTAGCCAGCAAAAACAACCAATAAATGAAATTTACTATGCAACAAACATTGAATCGACCAGATATATATACCCTGTTTTATTCGTAGATGACTTCCTTATTATCGGTTGTCTACTCAAAATTTGACCAGATGTATATTGAGAAGAAGTCTACAACACCACCCAAATTCATCAAATCGTAAGTGATGGTAGTGGTGATGTAAGCTGGTATGGGTTATCATAGTTTGGACGCTGAAAGCCGGCCGAATGGAGATGAAGAAACGCGGTGTCAATCACAATTGTAGTGGATAATTTGGCGGGAAAATTAGCGGGCTATTTAAACATGAACTCTTAAAGTTCTACCACCAATTAAGAGAAGTTAAATAGTCTAATTTTAAATATATTTGAAAATTTGTGATGATAATTTAATGACACTACGATTTCGTTTAGTTTACAACATTAAAAATAATTAAAAATCTAGACGATTAACTCCGTCCAAAACAACGATGTATACGACAAATAAATAAATATACTTGTGAAATCGTGGATTCTGATTGAAAAGCATATGTTTTCAAATACAAAGTGTGTTTTTTAAAAGTTGGCAAGTTTATAATTAATCAAGGTTTTGTGTACGAGAAATAAAGCCGTAGAAAAGGAATGAATAACTTCTCGTTTGGTAGTGGTGAGAATTAACTGGCTAATTTCAATTCTCAAGGAGTTCACCTCTTTGTATTTTGTTAACTTTGTTTTACACCCCTCTTGTAGGGGAAATGGAAAGAATTGGAGAAACGGATAATTATTATTATTTTTTTTTCAATTTTTTTTTTCCAACTATAATTTTGTTAAATAATGTGTTTTGTTTTAAATACATTATTAAAAAATATTATTTTTTAAAAATATTTTTTAAAAAAAATAAGTTTTTTTTAAATAAATATATTTTCAAAAAAAAAAAATTTTTAAAACAAGTTTTTTTTAATACATTTTTAAAAAATAATTTAAAAAAAAAGTTAAAAAATAATTTTTTAAATATTTTTTTAAAAATAAGTTTTTTAAATAAATATTTTTTAAAATATTTAAAAAAAAAAACAAGTTTTTTTTTAAATAAATACATTTTTAAAAAATATTTTTTTTTAAAGAAAGTACATAAATTTTTAAAAAATAAACTAAAAAAAAGATATATATATTTTTAAATAATTTAAATAATTTTTTTTTTTTTTCATTTCTCGGGTCAAGTCTCTGTTGTTACCAAAGATTAGAATAGAACAAAATTCTCTACTGATTTCTATTCTCTGAGATTCTATGCTCTGCTTCATTTCATTTCTTTGAAATTCTCTCTACCAAACGTATCCTTAAGGGTAATTTAGGGAAACCACATTAGTTTAAGTTTTCAATTTTTCAAAAATACACATTTACTCTTTATAAGTAGTATGGATATAGATTAGATCATTGAACAAGGGGAATAATCATGTTAATGTCTATGATTCGATGATTTGTTATTATCAGTACAATACGTTAAATAGCATACAAGAGATAAGTCCAGAAGTGGGCCTAGGCCCGATGACAAATGGGTCGACTAACACCTCATAGTTGGAGTATGAGGATCAACGCCAAACCTGCACGAAACTCTTGTAACAAAGCGTAAGGAAGTCCATTGGTGAAGATGTCGCGATACCGATAACTAGGACGGAACATGAAGAACACCTAACTGACCAACATCAACCAAATTACTTAACAAAATGAACATCTATCTCGATATGCTTCGTACGTTGATGCCGAATCGTGATTACATGACAAATAAAATGCACCGACATTATCACGAAACAAGTGTTGCGAGGCAAAGGAGCACGCAACTCACGTAATAAACTCCACAACCAACAAGACTCGCCCACAACATTGGCAACACCGCGATAATTTTTCTTGACACTAGACTAAGAGAGTGTATGTTGACGCTTTGAAGATCAAGATAGTAAGTTGTTGCCCGAAACACACAAATAAGTTCAATCGTTGAGTAGTAAAAACGTACCAATCGCATCCCGGTAATCAACCAAATATGTAAGAAGATGAGTATAATTGTAACCCATGATCAAGAGTACCAAGAACATATCTCAAATCCGCTTAAGAGTCGAAAAATGATGCTCCCGGGATCATGCATATAAAGGCAAATCGATGCAATCGATAGGAAATATTCGGCAAGTAAAGGTAATATAACAAGAGCTCTCGCAAAACTACACGAAAAGCGTCATATCGTAGACCGGATCACCATCGCCCAATTTAGACTCAATCAACAGGGTCCAACAAAGATTACAATTAGTCATATGAGCCCCTCTCAAAATCTCAAGATCATACTTATGTTGAGATAAGAACATCCCTCGATGAATCAAACACAACCGAAATACCCATGAAATAATTAAGCCATCCAAGATCCGGCATAGAAAACTCTCGATGTAACGAGGCAATAAGTCAAGGTAACAATGCCTCAAAACAGAACAATATCATCAACATATAAAAGTAAGTAAGCAATGTTAGTCCCCTATCTCAAATAAGGATGAGTCACAACGACTATGAGAAACACCAATATGGGTAATATACCAGCAAAATCTCAAACCAAGCCCGAGGGCCAACTTAAGACCATAAAGTGGTCTACAATAAAACAAACATAGTCGATGAGTATAATCCCTAAACTCGAGACCGATGCATATAAATTGTCTTAGAGAAATCACCATGCAAGAAAGCATTCTTTACATCGCTGATGAACATGCCAATGTCGAGAAGTAGCTAAGCTAAGTACAATCTGAATGGTAGCCGGCTTAACAACCGACTAAAGGTCTCATTAACATCAATGCCATATAACCGTAGTCGTCATTCGCTACACTATGAGCCTTGTAGCGACTAAGAGTGTCATTCCGTTAAGTACTTGTGCCAAACAACCACATAAACTAACAATGTTCATCCGTAGGTCGAGGCACAAGAGTCCAAGTTTTATTATTAATAAATGCATTATATTCATCATACATAGCATTTTGCAAGTTTGGATCATTAAACACATCATTATATGATTTTAATAAAGGTGAAACGGTGGACACATGAAGATTTAGACGATAAGGATGTCGATTGGACCCGAAATGAAAGCGTGTGACCATGGGATGAACAAAAACCGGGTTTGGGTTATCAAGGAGACATGTATGTCACAAGATTAAAGAAAATGCCCCGACATGTATGAACAATATCTGACCAAGTGGGGTGGTGTCACTACGAATAGTTAGTACGAAAAAAATTGAAAAAAATACCCCAACATGTATGAACACCATCATGAAAACCCATAATAAAATGCATCGACACTTTCTTCGATGTTTTGCTTCACTGACCCTTGATCATATGATTTTTAGGATTTACAAAATCATAAAATGTTTTAGCCGAAGTTCGTCAATATTTTCTTGTTAGTCATTAATTTTGATATTTTTTAATCTACTAGAAACGAAGTTTCCCCCTTACATGCATCGTAAAATGTATTATAATTATTGAATGACATTTTTTTGAGTGCTCATGTAAACGGGTAATTAAATGGACTAGATATAAGGAATGCTAACCACTACCAGATGACTCAGTGGCAAATCGCATGGCCTCGTCACAAAGAGATATTAGGTATAATCGTCATAAGGTCAAATTTTATGGTTGGCTCGTGAAGGGTAAAAGCCATCAAGGATATAAAGTTGTTAAAGATACATATGATTATGAAACTCGCCTACCTAGGTAAGGTGAACAGAACCTCATCTCGCCAGTTCGCTTGCATAAACAATGTTGTAGAAAAAAATGTTACAGTATTTAATAACTATACTACATCTGTACTACTTATAATAGAGGAATGAATCTATCTCCTCATGGTCTTAAAATTAAGACTTACAAAATATAAAGCCTATTATACAATACATAATGCACTATTAATGATCTTTCTCATCAATCTTAATTTTAAGACTTACAAGTCTTAAAGCTTAATGTACAAACTACAAAGCACTATTAATGCGGTCAAGATATTTAATGTAGTTAATTAATTAACTGGTCAATAAATACAATTAATGCAGTTATTAAAACACCCCTTACACAAGAAATACAAATTATCAACTTATTGTACAACCAACTTAAACATAATTCTTGCATTAAAATGTCACTAATACAAATAATAAAGAACATTATACAAATATTCAGTTCTAACGGGCATCAAGCCCAACTAACGGCACGATCCAAACGGCACGGGCCAAACGGGTAAGACGGCCTAAACGAAATTTTGAAATCCATAAATTTATTATCAAAAGAACATAATAAACTAAAATACATTTATTCATGAATTTTGATTCCGACATACGGACAGCCCGAACCAATGCAAAGTTAAATCGTACCGTTCGGGACGCGACGGGCCAGCCAAGCCTCGAAGCTCGAATCCAACGGCCTAAACGAAATTTCGATATCCATAAATTTATCAAAAAACATAATAAACTAAAAATACACGATTTATCTAAAAAATTTTATTTCGCAGATCCGCACTACGCATAGACCGCTAGTTTTTATGACAAGTGGAGACACTTATCATCCAGGCACGTGTCGTAATATGCCTATTGCTCTATTTTTCTATTAAAATAAAAAAACATCTTCGCCCATAAAGAACCGATCATCTTTACTATCTAAAATGGAAAAACGGTCAAAGTGGAAAAGTGAAAACTTGAATATTGAATATTGAAAGTCAAATGAGAGATAAATGCATAGTGTAGTTAATACTCTTATTAAAACACCCCACTACTTAAAAATACAATAATTTATTCACATTGTGCAACCAATTAAAAGCACATCTACCAAATTAAAACAACAAATTAAACACCCCTTATTAAAAAGTACAACAAAATTCTCATAACGTACAATTTAAAGAAGTTACAACGTAATCCAAAATATAAAATAATTAAACACACTAATTAATGATATTTTTAAAACATCCTAAAATGAAAAGTACATGTTATTATACACATTATACAATTAATAAAACACACAAAACTTCATACAAGCTAACAAGTTGATGTTACATATAGTTTTGAAAATCGGACCGACCGAACCAACGTGAATTAACTGGAACCTGTCGCCACCGTCAAGCTAGCCAATTAAAGCCGCCCCAAAAACGCAATGAGAGGACCCTATGACACCGATACAAATGTTGAAGACATATATTTCAAATGGAAACTATTAATACATATCGAAACCGGTTGACCCGGACGCTCAAAACCCGCGGGTTAACCCGATTTAATTTGACTTGTTTTCGACCCAACCTGTCGGGTTGACTCGGTTTAAATCGACTTTTGGACAAGAACGGTTCAACCGTTGAACCACCCGGTCGAACCAGATTCAAATTTGACAAAATTATATGAGAAATGATGAATTAATGTGGAACCCGTGAAAGGCCAGACATAAAACGAAAAGATAAATGTTGTATTCGTGATTTTTTGTTTATGTACACTAACTATTTATGTACTACGCGCTCTTGAGATACAAAAAAAATGTTAATTGCTTCCTTTCAAAAAAAATAGCGTTATTATTATTTAATATTACAGAATTGATTAACGAACTTACAAAAATGCTATCAAAAATGACAATCTCAAATACAAAACAACGCTATCAGAAAAACAATATAATCATTCAAAATGGATTCATTAACACTTAAAATCCCCGATTCATGAAACAAACTTAATCACCGCTAAAATTTTATCGAACTAGATATCATTGCCGCTAAGCTGCATCTGTTTCTAGTTTTTATATACCAAAATAAAAATCGTGATTTTTAAACATAAGAAAAAACAAAAAGTGATTCTTCTTCTACATCTACATCGTATCTAGATGCAAAGAAATTATGGTCGGTCGGTCGCTGGGTCATGGGTCAAATAGTTTATAACAATTGAATGATTAACAACCAATATATATATAAGACCGGTTGAATGATTTAATCAGCCGTTATAAGATTTTTATCGCCACATTTTACGTTGTCGAGCGACACGTTATTGGCGATTGCTGGTCTTTCGACGTTATCCGAAAGTGAATTGTTGTCTTGCTGACGTTGGTGACGTTTATCCGTTAAGTTGCCATTTTAAGGTTGTCGGCGATGTTATTCGCGTGTTTGCTTATCCAGTGAGCGACGTCAGCTTTGTTATGATTGCCATTCACGCAGGTTGCTCGAGATCGTTGTTAACGATGTTTTTCGCGCGGCGCTTCTGTTTTTACACAAATGACGAACGAAAGACTGAAAGATGGTTTGATAAAAAGAAACACTGTGAAAGCATTCACGGAGAAAGAAAAAGGAATGGAATGAATGGACAAAATAAAATAAAATGGAATGGAATGGAATGAAAGGAAAAATGGAATGGAATAAAATGGAAAAATGGAACGGAACGGACGGAAAAAACGGATAAAACGGAATAAAATGGAATGGAACGGAAAAACGGAAAAACGGAACGGAACGGAAATAAACGGATGAAAACGTAAAAACGAACGAAAAACGTTAATAAACCATCAAAACGAAAAAATGACTAAAACGCCGCAAAAACGATGAAAATGTTAAACCTAATGAAAAAATATAAAAACATAAAAAACACGACATCTAATGATGGTTGAGTTATCATCCGACCCTTAAGTGACCCATTCAACCCATTTGTTGACCCATTCGACCCATTTGTTAATTCACATAAGTCTATATGTTGACCCATTTGACCTGTTCTTTGCAAATGGGGTAACCCAATCCAACCCATAAGTTGTTATTTTTGACTCATAGCAACCCATTTTTCTCTAAATGGGTTGTGATTGCCACCTTTAACTGTATCTTATAACATAGAAAGATATAAACACTCATTCTTATAACCGTAACAAACTGCTTCGACCTTGTCCCCAAATCCCCTTTTATCGATAATCCGTACCACCCTCACTCATTGAATAGCGAACAAATACCAATTGAACGATACCCGTCGCCTCTATCTCAAGCTCAACTTAGCAACTCTCCTTGTGGAGCCTCATTTGTCGCAATTAAAGGTAAACTATTGTGATGTCTATTATATGTGTTCTTACTTCTTATGTTATGTATAATGTTCGATTTGGGTACGGGAATTCGCTTACTTATTAATATTTTCATACAAATTTGGTGAAATTTTGATTTGTTTGGTGTTTTAATGAAGCGACTCGCCAATTCAATAGGGTTTGACTATTAGTTGATGGCCTATATTTAGTTTTCATTCTAATTTGAATTCAGAATGTGTTTTTTGTGTTTTCCGAGATACTATCATAACTTGGGATACTACATGTGTTCTTATTTTGAGAGACCGAGATATCACATAACTTCAATTAATATAAATGTTACAAGATTATGCATGTTAGTTAACTTTTCTATAGGCATAATTTTTACTAACCATCTTGGTAGACCATACACACCTCAAGATCAAGTAGCTTGTAGAGAACCATGAACAAGTGATTGACTCTAGTAGTCAATCATATAGGCAATTTGTGGTGCAAAAACATATGTTTTGTTCAGACATGAGGAACGATAAGAGATCTGATGTATTTACCTAGAATGTGCACCTAGTTTGAAGTCGGAGTTAATGAATTCCTTGATGCTTCCTTTGCTAAATCGGCAATTGAGGTGAAATTAACCGTCCATGCAAACAAGTAGAAACCGCTTCTCGTGTAGTAGCGTAAAAGAAGTAAAAGACCACCTAATAGGACAAGGATTTGTAAGAAACTACTATGTGTGGCATTTGCATGGAGAGGTGCCCCAAAAAATAAGAGCTAATACTATTAGATTGTTACTCTACAAGACGCTTCATGGGCTTAGTAATGTGGCATTTGATGATCTCCTAAACTCCTAAAGGAGACAATTCCGTATAAAAATTCCCGCTAAATTTACTCAAGCAAAATGTATTGTAAGAGATTTGGGGCTTGATTATGAGAAGATACCAAATGTCTAAATGATTGTATGTTATATCGGGATAATTAGTTAATTACAAAGATTCGAGCACGTACACATGTGTCACACTTTCAAATGGAAAGAAACTAAAGATAATCAAGGAAACACACACAATGAACCTTCCGAAAAAGTTCAAAGGTTCCATTTAAGGTGTGTGGCACTTTTAAGGCCTAGGCTACAAAGACTTAATATGTGTTTAGAAACAGCTAAATACATGACCTAGCATGAAGAAGAACGCCCCACAATTGGAAATTTAAGACATCCCGCGATGGGCAAAGTTGGAAGGAATTTGATATAAAGTATCCTGGTTTTGCCAAAGAAGCTAGGAATGTGAGGTTGGGGTTGTCTAGTGAATCCATTTAGAACAATGAGCATTATAGCACGGCATGTTCGTTAGTTAATTACAATTTGCCTCCTAGATGTCGCTGAAACCATAATACTTTATTTGTCCTTGTTAATACCGGTCCCAAATCTCCGTGTAATAACATTGATGTTTACTTACAACCTTTTATTAAGGAGCTAAGGAATTGTGGGTTAATGGGCCGGAGACATATGATAAGTCTAGAGATCTAGACCTTTAAAATATATGCTGCCTTAACATGGGCTACAGTTATTCAATGTTATTAGGGTGAAAAACAAAAGGAAAAATTGCATGTCCATGTTGTAATTAATAAACCAGCTTCATTATATTTGAAACCTAGCAAGACAAGCTATATGGATCAATGCAGATTTTAGATGCACAACACCCATGGCTTATTTAAAACAAAAGAGCTCTTAATGGTCTTAGCCTTTATAAAAGGGGTTGTTTGTACAACTTCCAAATATAAAGTTTCATACATCAATTATTGAGTCCTTTATAAACTTCATTTCATATTTATTCTTTCATGATTAAAGATGTAAATGATGCTGATAGAGAAAATTATGGAGTTGAAGATGATGAGAATGAGAATACAAAGCATTTGTTTGATAATAGTGATAATGAGATAGAAGATGATGGCAGTGCAGAGAATTTTGAAAATGATGATGTTGAACTCGAACTACTTCAAGTTCCCCTATCACAATAGTCCGGTTCACTTGATGACTGAAGCGCATGGAAAAAGCATGAAGAATGTTGATGAGAATGGTCATAATAAGAAGATTTCTCTTCTTTCGAAGATAAAGCGCACTGAAACGTACACTTTTCTTTTCTTTAGAGAACGAGGTTTGAACCGGTGTTCAAACGTCATAATCTCTCTTTTCAATCTCTTGCAAACTTGTTATCAATCCCATTATCATTCGCCTCTTTGTAGTGACAACGATGGAGAAAACCCAATATGATGAATTTGACCCCTGGTAAACTAACCCGAACTGACTTAAACTTGCACATATGTAACAAAGAGCGCGGTGCGAGTTCATCCTCCATTGAATCTCTAATTACTCTATACTCTTCATCCAACCAACCATCAAGTATAAGACGTACATCACCTCTTGAAAATCCACAATTGAATGTGACACTGAGCACTACAACGTAACTCCTTAAAGTGATAGTTATTTTGTGGTAGTAAGAGCCCGATTCCCCCAAGTGGTAAAAGAAAAAGAAAAAGTCACCCAACAATAACTAGATTTTCAAGTCTTCGTTTTTGATAATAAGCTTGAACAAGGATCATGAAGAATCTTCATCCAACCATCCCCGATACCTTCAGATACTAAGTACACTTGCCCGTGATATTTCACTTCAGCCTCAAATAAATAATAGTGAATTAACCCCGTTGTCACATCTTCTGGTTACAAGCTTAAATCTAGCCACCTTTTTCGTTTTAAGTGAACTATGATAATGGATTCATCCCGACCATGGTTAAAATCACATAACCCAGTAAAACCAAGTATTACCAAACTGCCTTGAGGACAATCCAATCAAACATCCAATTCATGAAGTACACCCTTTTATCCCTTCTTCGAAACAGAAACCGTAGCACCAACATCAGATGAGATCCATAAATACACTTTCCCTTTTTCCAGGATGAATCTATGATCACGGGATTTTACAATTCTATGGTTTAAACCGAGAAATAGTTTCTTTCGCGGGATTTTACAAAACCAAGAATAAACCGAGATATAGATCCAGAAATGCACTTTTACTTTCACCGGGATGATTCCATTGTTACGGGATTTTACAAATCTATGATTTAAACCGAGAAATAGATTCTTTCGCGGGATTTTACAAAATCAAGACTAAACCGTAAACAATGTCAGCTTGAATGTGTTATGACAACTTTGGTTTAAGTGAATATCTATTTTAGGGGAATATGCAGTGGTTCATCAATGATTCTAACTCCAACATCAACAATATCATCAACCATCCAATAAACACTTTGGTAAACACATCATACACGCACTCTGTCGGCTATTGCAGTAACAACATGGTGAAGTAAACCCGATATGCCAAACTTGATCATGAAGTAAAACCCCCGTGATTTGTTACTTAAACTTGTACTAATCTTCGTGGAAAAGAAACGGTGTACCCAATGTACAAAACCTCTTGACATATCCTCAATCAAGGAGACACCGAAGTGATAGCTATGTTTGTGTGTAAAGCGATAAAGATTCACAACCGTAACTAAATAGCCAAGTCTTTATCACACTCAATAAATGCCCAAACAAGTCATCTTCGCGGATGGGTAGAAAAAAAGAAGACGAAATAAGTAGACGCGCCTGGAAAACGTCACATCAAATTCAAATAAGAAATACCGTACAAACAATCCCATAGTCAACTTTGTCCAATCATAAATTCAAGCCAGTATACTCCGTGAGAATGTGTAACCAAAGTATCAAGCCCCATAACACAACAACTCTCATCATCACATCAGATCTTATCATCAAAACTCATTATCACAACTCACATGACTCAAAACTCATCAAATAGCAAATCTCATAATAAAAAACACCAAGTCCAATTCAAATCCGGCCCATAAGACTTTTACCCAATCCGAATAACCACTTATACCACGGCCTAATAATTTTAACTAACCAGATTCGTATAATGTACACTTTCACAATCACATACAGCATGATTCTAATAACATTTGTTGAGAGTGTACCTTAACTAACCGGTTGATAGTGTACCACAAACTAGATTTATTACCTTACCATATATCACGGCCCAAATCCAACCAAATACTGATCCATTCCAAGATATCATGCGGCCCAATACTACATCTGAATTAACCCATGTCCTAACCCTAAAACGCATGTTGGTATAAATATGATACACATACCCTAAAGATTAGGAACCCTAATCACATATTAGATTTTATCCGCCCCCAACACCTACAACTTCTCTCCCATCAACACTCAGATCCAAAAGAATATTACGCATCATAAATCATCTCACCTCCTAAATCAGATCGATCGAAGTACTCATATCATCATGCCAATCGATCTCACCAGCACATCCAGCACAACTTTACCGTGAGCAGTCTTGACGAATAATGTGCGTTAAGCCACATGGATGGTTTGGCGACACTCAACACAGCTACAGGGATGGCATGGGCGGTTGAGATGACAAAGAGATCAAGACCAGACAATAAATGGTAGGTTTATTTAAGAGGATCATGTAGGTTTATCATTAATTATTGTTTTTGAATCTCCCTTTTTGTCCACTGAATTCGAAACAAAGAACAAGGAAAAGCATATTTGTTTCTTTTCTTTCTTTTTAGGTTTCGTATATTAAGCATAAGATCCAATGATGAATATCAATTTCGTGTTTATGGCAACTGGTCTTGATGTACTTAAGTACCACGAAAATTGAAATATGAGATTCAATTAAGTCTTTATGAGATTATATCAATGAAGATTTTTGGACCCATTTTGAGATTTTTGGAGTATTCAAGTTTAGTATCTTAGTTATAGACTGAGCCAAAGAAAGAAAATAACTTTCTAGCTATTATTCTTCTTAATGTGTTCGGATATTCAAATGAAGTGAACAACTAGGTCAATCAGTGATGAGGTTATTATCGTGTGAAACTCCCTTCGTGGCATGACATCCTTTTGAAACACACTAAGAATGATCCTGAGATTAGACCCTTTGTTTTCATTTGACTGCGAGTCTTGATAGAGTAGAAGATGAGATGGATTTTGGTTATGGATAGGTGATTAGACGTGAGATGTGTATGTTGGTAATGGCTTGTTTGATTGTATGTTGATGTTGTGATTTTGTTTGATTGGTTTGAATGAATGATAGTTTAGATTGAATGTTTGTGCCGAAGATATTGTTCGAATGTTGTTTGTAATGCCCATTATTAAGAGTCAAAGTACTTGTAAAGCTTCTCCATCAGTTTCAGAGACAAATCGCTTCATCTTCTACTTTTCAAACACAAGTCGTAGAGAAACACTTGAGTCAAAACTCAACGTATTCTTAACAAGTCGCTTCATTTATTACATCACAAATCGCTAACTTATAAACATAAGTCGCTTTTGACCATGTTCTGAAACAAGTCGCTTTTAGCATTAGAGACAAGTCGCTGCATTTCTTAACACACAAGTCGCTTTGACCTTTTGACCAAATTAAAGACAAGTCACTTTTGACTTAGAATACAATGTATCTGGACATCTTTTAAGGACAAGTTCGAAGTGATTTAGACACAAATGACAAGTCACTTTCAATAAAGGACCACAAATCACAACTCGCCTTTGACTTTTTTTTAAAAAGTCAACAAACCTCTAAAGGTTCATTGAATCTGGACAAAAGATACACAAGTCTCTACGAAGAACATGACCAAGTCTATACCAAGAACAACATAAAATCATATCAACATTTGTAAAAAACGCTTTTAACAAACAGTTTTGACTTCACAATTTTAAAACAAGTAAGATCAGCTTATAACAATAAATTCAGCAACATCCAAACATCAACCAAACCACATTAATCATTACGAGAGCATTATCAAAACGCAACAAATGTACAAACCGCATATAAAAACCACACAAAAAAATCATGTGAATCATCAAAAAACAACACAACCTGGCTCTGATACCATTTGTAGGATCATGAATATTGTGTTGTTAATGATTCGGGTGGTCTTGGATGATGGAAATACATGTTAGCCATTTAGAGAAAGATAAGAGATGGGTGTTTTCTAGATAGAGAGTTGTAATACAAAAATGAAAGGTTAGATTGAAAAAGCACCACCCCTTCCAAGGATGGAAGGGGTATTTATAGTTACAAAGGATGCCTCCTCGACAGTGTGTGGATCGCAAGCATACAAATGGGTAAAGACCGTCCTTCCTCCACGGTGTTACACTAAACTAAACTACGCTACAAACTAACTAATTGACTATGAAATAACGTAAATAACTACAAGTCTACGAGCTAACATATGCTAGACCATAATTGGGGTGACCGACACTTTAACATGGAATTTCCAATTCCTAAAAGAAACAAAGTTGTTTACTTGTTGATATGAATTTTTCTTGGTTTGCATATGTGTTACATGAGTTGCTACTTAATTTTTGGATATAGAAACCAAGTTGTGCATATGTGTTACTTGAGTTGCTACTGAATTTTCTTGGTTTGCACATGTGTTACATGAGTTGCTACTTCATTTTTAGAAAACATATTAAATACCCCACAAATTAAATACATGTATTCTTTTAGAAAACATATTAAACACTGAATTTTTCTTGGTTTGCACATGTGTTACATGGTTTGCATATGTGTTACATGGATCATGTATTCTTTTTATCTTTGTATGGGCTAAAGGCAAACAAAACATATTAAATACGTCACAAATTAAAATTCATGTGCATGAAACTATAATCTTATTTGGGTGGGCCTTGACTAATCGTAGCTACTCCGTATGACACAACTTCGTCCCTGCACATATGTTTTGCTAGATTATGCATATATATATATAACATTACTTTTTAGGATTAAATTCATTTACATCATTTAATATAGGAAAGGATTGTGCATATGTGTTTTGTTAGTTGTTATGATTAAATAATTTGTTTATTAATTATTTGTGGTTACAGGTACAAGTATGATAAGCAACATGAAGGGTGCACATGTGTTTTGTACATACTATCAAGCAAGAAGATAGTTATGATAAAGATATAAAGAGTAGAGACACATTTTATACCGTAGATAAGGGCAAATGGATGAACAAATGTACATATACATACAAAGAAATCAAAAGTGTGTAATGAGGGAAAATACATGTGCATATACGGCAACACCTAATCTGATTGTGTTAAATATTAGTAGACACGTCTATGTATCAACAAATTTTTTATGTATTCTTTACTTTTAAACTTTTTTTTAGTTGTATATCACATGATTTTAGATTTTGTGTATAATATTTTTGTTTTAAATATATACGGTACATGTAGAATATTTGTGTTTATCATTTCATGCACTTGTGTAAATATGAGTGACCAAAACTCATTAGAGGTTTAAGCAACTAAACACTAAAATATAAATAAATTTACAATATATATAAATTTAAAAAAAAAAAAAAAAAAAAAAAATCCCCATATGTACCTATGCTAGAATTAAAATTATTTATAAAAAAATTAAATTCCTAAAATGTAGGAACTAAAAAACGTTTTTTAGTAAAAAAAAAAACCAAAAAGAAAATAAAAAATGTAATTATTAGTTACTTACTTCCTCGAAATGTGTTTCTATAATACTTTTCAAAGTATTAAGAAACACCTTATTTTTGTGAGGTAGTAGTGAAAAGTATTATAGAACCACTCTATTAGTTACTTACTTCCTCGAAAAGGATTTTAAGTTAATACCCCATAAACAGAAATGATCAATGTCCTCCTTGATAGCTAAGCCTGACCTTAGAATGTATCCCACACCTCTGCCTAAAACCATAGAAAACAACGAGGTTCACCAACCATTAAACCTCCAATCCTACCCAACTTAGACAACTAAACCCTACTCGTAGCTATGTGTAAATGTTATATCCTGCTACACATTCTTGCTACAATACAGTTTCTAAATTGGAGGATTCCCCTTTAAAATCCAACAATAATACTTTCCAAATCCCTCGTTAAAATGAGACAAGATCCTGAAACACTAAAAGTTTCACAAAACTTCCCTATACACTCCATAATTAAGAACTGGTTTTACAATCTTGTGAAAATGTGTCATTTTACACATTATTGATTTTGAAATCCGGTCTTAGCCAAACTTGTGTAAACATTTAGTCGAAAGAGAAATTCGAAAACAAATGTTTATTCATCCCTTAAGAATCAACCCATATACTTTAGAATCATGAAACGCCAGAAATGGGTACGTCTTGATAAGACCTTGAGAAGTTAGAGATGCCCACACTAATAGTGAAACCTCATAACATCAAGAATTTGAACTTTCACCCAATGAACCTACCCCAACAAATCATGGCTCCTCAGATAAAGGATGTGCTGCTGGCATAACACCTAGGTACCCGTACCCAAAAAGGAAACCCTAGAATAACCTAGGGAAAAAAACTCAAAACTTGTTCCAAATACATCACCGTTCCGACACCCTATCCGGTGCATCGTAAACCGAGATCCGGACCGGATCTCCGTAAAGGTGGGTAGACTATAACAACCCGTAAAATTTTGGATTATTATAATAATATTTATCACGTCAGAAAGTTCAAATCGATTATTTTCTGACAGATGTCGATATCCAAAAATTTAAAAACGAGATGTCATCTCATTTCTTTAGAAATAAGACACCGCACATACGATACTTGCCCAATAAGTATCGGTATAATAAAAGTGAAATTTATTATTGTCCCAGTTAAAATTTAAGTATACATAAGCTTAATTCATTGTTTCGGGAAGTTATTCTCAAGATAATCTAAAGGCATACACATATATATATATATATATATATATATATATATATATATATATATATATATATATATATATATATATATATATATATATATATATATATATATATATATATATATATATATATATATATATATATATATATATATATATATGGAGGATCACGCATGATATTTTTTTAGTACGGATGGCGATGTACCTCATCCGTGATCTTTTTGCATTTAGCGGCCGAGATTTGACCAAATTCATCCCTTTTTTCTCTCCGTATCTTTTTATTTTTATTAGAATATTCTATTTCCTTATTTTTCTCAGCTTTTTTTATTTAAATTTTTTATCGAATGGAATTACGATCATAGATTCTCAGATCGGTCCCCGATCTATCGGTTCATATTTCATTAAAAAACGCTGTTGAAGGTATTTTTATGATAGTTATTATGATATTAAGGTTTTTATTATGATTTTGAGGATAGTTACTGTGATATTGCTATTGTTATTCTGAGCATTAGTACATTTACACTTTGATGTTTCTATCGTTAGTATGATAGTTATTCTGATATTAAGTTTGTTATTCTGATATTAGGATAGTTATTCTGATATTAAGGTTTTTATTATGATTTTGAGGATAGTTACTCTGATATTGCTATTGTTATTCTGAGTATTAGTACATTTACACTTTGATGTTTCTATCGTTAGTATGATAGTTATTCTGATATTAAGTTGTTATTCGATATTAGATAGTTATTCGATATTAAGTTTGTTATGCTTTGATATGAGGATAGTTATTCGATATAATGTTATTTTTGTATCTTTTATTAATATCCTTAATATGACCGTATTATGATATTAATTTTATTTCTCGATATGTGTATAGTTATTCGATATTAATAACGTTAATATGATAGTTATTGTATATTAGCTTTTTTTCTTATTATGCGTTTTAAAACCGTTTTATATATGTATAGTTATTTCGATATCAATAACCTTTATATGATAGTTATTCTGATATTAAATTTGGTAATATCATATAATGATAGTTATTGTGATATTAAACTGTAATATCATATAATGATAGTTATTCGATATCAACATATTTATAACGCTAATATGTTGATAGTTATTCGATATTAATGTTTTTTTTTTCTTATTATGCATTTTAAAACCGTTTTATATATGGATAGTTATTCTGATATCAATAACCTTTATATGATAGTTATTCTGATATTAAATCTGGTAATATCTTATATATAGTTATTGTGATATTGTTTATATCATATAAAGGGTTCTTATTGTGATATTAATCTTTTTTGTTATTGTCATATACTTCTAAACATACAATTTCAAACACAAAATTATTATGGCTTGTTGTTCCTCCCATTCCGTTGAAGATATGCAAATGTATCGCTAAAAACAATGTGAAAGAAGATGATGTGGCTCGAAAAAACGCTATTATAGACGTTATCAATTTATTTCAGCAGTAAGGGGTAGAAGCAACGCATGAGGAAGACTACACGATTTGCAATGATATTACGCTTGAACCAAAATCCGTTATTTAAAAGTTTTGATGGATGAAGACAAAAAAAGATGACAATATTTCGATATTTTATGTGTGTTCGACAAATACGTAACAACATCAATACCAAAATCGGTTGGAGCTATCCGGAGAATAGGAAGATTTGGCTCAAGTTTGTCTGCTAGACTAGGAAGATTTGGCTCGCATTGAGGAATATGCCTAAGGTATCTCCCTTTATGATTTTATGATTTTATGTATTTCGTATTGTTAATATTGTTTAATTAGTATTAACAGCAGTAGTAACATTTGTTGCAGTAGGAGTAATGCTTTTTTTTTTTTTTTTTTTGGAGTAACATTTGTTTTTTTAAGATAGTTATTCTGATATTTAAAACTGGAATATTATTTTAATAAAACATTTTGTTCAAGTTTATTTTATTTGTGATATTACGCTTGAACGAAAAAGATATTCTGATATTAAAGGTGTGTATATCATTCAAGTATAGTGATGTAACGAAAAAGATATTCCGATATTCTGATATTAAAAGAATACCGATAATTAGGTAAATTCACACACTAACACACACACTTGTGGTAGGGAGAAAATGACTTTCATATATTGATAATCTGATTAGCAACAAGGTCTAGGTCCCATTTATAGTTGTGATTTATGACAAGGAATTTGTAAAGTTGAGAATAAAATTAAATACATTAGGAAACTAAAGAGTCAAAAATAAAGAAGGTAGTATACGGATGGTTCTTCATCATATAGTTCTTGTGATAGGTAAGAAAATAGTTGTTGAATGATAGTTATTTTGATATTAAAACTGTTAATATCATTGAATGATAGTTATTGTGATATTTTATCTAAATAGTTGTTCAAGGTAGTTGACGCAGCTAGAGAAAATAATTTCTCAGCAAGAGTAAGTTGTTGCAGCAGTAGTAGCACTTTCTGAGATGCTATTAATATATCTTTCAAGGATAATCATATTGAGATGCTATTAATATATCTTTCAAGTATAGTTAGTGTGATATTTAAGTAAAGTTGAGTTTTCTATGTTTTTTTTAGGTGATTCAATGAGACAAAATTGTGCAAGCAATGAGTTTGTTGAAGATGAATATTTGTCAGTTGATGTTAATGTTGAAGAGAATGAAGAAGTAAATTCACCGATTTTTACATCAACTTCAATGCTTATTAAACCTGTTGTTTATAAAACTCTTGTACATTGGAAGGTACTTTGTTTGATAGTGTTGAAGAAGCTTATAAAGCATCAAAGATTATGTCTGGCCAGTGGTTTTATTGTTCGTAGAGGCAATCAAACTAACGATGGAGGTATTGTTATGAATAAGGAATTTCTTTGCAAGAAAGAAGGTACCAAGAAAGTTAACGTTAAAGAATTTGATAGTTTAAAATATAATTGTGATGCTAAGTCCAGAAAGAGAATAAGATCGAGTTTAGACAAATTGCAAAGCTAGAATTTATGTTGTCGATCGGTGAAAAGTATAGGGTTAAAAATTTTGTGAAGAGCACAATCATGGTTTTTAATTGTTGATCAAGGATAGACATTTGCAAAAGTCTCATAGGTCTATGAGTTTCAAGATCAAGATTTTGCTATTAAGGATTCGAACTTAAACATCGGTCCTTGTATGTCATTCAATTTTATCGCAGAGCTTTTGGGAGGATATGAAAATGTTGGTGCTACTAAGATTGATTTTAAGAATATGAGTCGTGACATTTATAGCTATATTGGTAAATATGATGCTCAAATGATTATTGACAAGTTTAGTATTTTGAAAGAAAGAGATGAAAATTTTACGTCGAAGTTTAAGACTAACACCGGATGGTCAGCTAAGTTGTTTGTTTTGGTCTGATGATACAAGTAAAAGGAATTATGAAGCTTTTGGTGATGTTCTTTCTTTTGATGCTACATACAAAACCAATATGTAAGTTTTATTTTTCTTTCTTTTATTCTTATTTATTTAGTTTTGTATTTTTATATATATATATATATATATATATATATATATATATATATATATATATATATATATATATATATATATATATATATATATATATATATATATATATATATATATATATATATATATATATATATATATATATATATATACATATATATATATATATATATATATATATATACTAGTGTCAAAACCCGTCCGATGGACGGGTATGACTTGTGGTTTTTATTTTTATGATTTAGTAGATCAAATATATACTAAAAAGTAACTAAAAGTTAAATGAAATGACTAAGATCTATAATTGATGTTACCGTAATCCATAAAATGACTAAAAGCAAGTAAGTACTTTGATTTGTGGTTTTTATTTTTAGGATTTAGTAGAAAAAATATATAATAAAAAGTTATTAAAAGTTAAATTAAACGGTTAAGAACTATAATTGATGTTACCACAATCCATAAAACGGCTAAAAAGAGGTAACTACTTTCTAACATTTTGTTCTAAACAATATTAATCATGAACATCTTTTACATTTGATAATATTATTAACATTTATTATTATTATTTTGTTTTTGTTAATTATGTTTATTTAGTTATTGTATATAGGTGCTTCCAGCCATTTTTTTACCAAATTTATATGATGTTGACGAATTTGAATTATGTATGAATGGATTTATGGTTTTGTTTGATGTTTGTTGTGATGAGAATATGTATGTATTGTCAGGTTACAAGTGGAGTTTTGTTGTTGATACCTTTTGTTTGTTAAGTGGTGATATTTGTGTATTTACCAGGAATAGGGGAAAAAGGTTGTGGTTATATACTTTTGATAATGATGGTAGAATCCTTACAGAGGTGGTTTGGTTTAAATTAGATCGAAAAAGATACAAATTCCAAAACTTAGAAACAACAACCCACATAGCATCTTGACTTTAGCCTTCAGTTCATCAACTTCTGTCAAATGACTGACATTTTTTTCCAATATGACCTTTTCAGTTCGTGAGTTTCATTGAATGATGTAGCTTTGTTGTTCGGTTGTGATTAAAACAAATTTAAAGCTGAATTATATCACAGGTGGGGTGGCTCATGGTCAATCCAGTTGAAATAATGGCAACTCCTCTTCCCAGTATGCAAATTACTTCAATTTTTACCAATACTTAAAATGATAGTTACACATTCATGCAAAACAACAAACTTTTACCCTCTCATTACCATATCTATTAAATGCATTAAAAACGAAAAGAAATAAATTTTTATCGAATATGAGAAAACATAAGTTAAAAAGTTGTCAGCAAGCACAAAGTGCCAGGTTTCACGGATCATGTACATGTGCTAAAGTGTTGCTGCGATCTCATTCTTTTCTCCAACTGAAGAAATTGATTAAACCTTTCAGACGCTCTCTAGAGTCACCGAAAGGGAGGCACCTGTTAGTAATAAATCAAGACAAAAAGGTATTAGTAAGACTCAAATAGTGATTAGCTAAAGGAAATAGAATTTCATAAATAACCTCATCAAAAAAATAAGGGTATTCATTCTACAGTTAAAGCCAGTGGTATCTCTCTTCAGATCCTACACCATGATAAAGCTAGAAATGATAAGTCAAAGAAGAAAATTGTTGATGCCCCATGAAAGGTGTAAGAAGCATATAACTGCTTTAGTTCTGAAACCAATTTCAAGTTTAGCCTTGTGATTCTTTCCTATCTTCATCTTTAGAACTGTAATTATAGAAAAACATCAAACTAAAACAATATATTTAAATAACAATGGAAGTTGCATTATTATTTACAAAATAAATATACCTAGTGAAGTACTCCCACATGATCGACTGCAGTTCCTTCCTAACTTCCTTTGTCCTCCTGATGATCTTGTTCAAAATGTTGCTCCCTAGCTGCATAGGAACGATCGGTGGATCTCACCACCGTGAAACACTTTGATCGATATAAGACCCTTTCATATGTTCAATTGATGGCTTCACTGCCCTGCATGCAAATATCAATGCTTCTAGTAAGGAGTTGCTAGCAAATCTATTTGCTCCATGTAATCCCGTGCATGCTACCTCCCCTATACAATCAAGTTAATCAAATATGAGATGTTGATAATGGGTTAGTGTATGCTAATGTATGACTAAAACTCAATACAATGTTATATGAAACATGTCGCTAAATCCATGTAGAGTCCAATTCCCAAATAATCCAAGCTCCATTTTTTATTCCCTCATGGTTTTTGGTTCCGTATATCATCGTTTAACTAAACATTATCATTTATCAAAGCCAATTCCTCAAAAACAAAATCATGTATCTTTTTTCATTTATCTTGATATTGTTTGGAAAATAGAACCTTGAGATGTCCTTAAGTGACGTAAAAAAACACATTGCAAAAGATATGGCTTTAAAGTCAAAATACCGCTCTTGGACTAAGCCCCGTCCGTCACCAACATATGCATCTTTTTGTCCCATTCCAACCATGACACCAGTGTGACGAGGACGACAAACGATACTTGGGAACACAGCCCTTGGAACAACATCTACTACAAATCCAAGAAGCAACACAAAATTCACTTTATTTAGCGTAAAGAAAAAGATCTTGATACAAAACTGGCAGCTATTATTACGCAGAAATAAATTTAAAAAAAAAAACTCATTGCCAAATACAAAAATAGAAAATAATCTCATGATTTTTATCAAACATACTTTTCAATATAGCTTCTCTTGGATCTTCATCCATCCATGTTTCTTTAATCATGCCACCTGTCACGCAATAGCAAGAGTCAAATGACCTAGACTACAAGCTAATTATGTTTGTATTTGCAACAATATAATTTAAAAGGTTGTGGCGTACATATCACCTCTAACTACAAATGTAATAGCAAAAGCACTTTTAGAACTAAAGGTGTTAAAAACTTATAAAGAGATAAAATATAAACGCACCAATATAACTTTTACAATTATATAGGATCAAGATATAATAAATATTTAGAAATTTGACACCCCTAAAATAAGATAATTGAATTCGGAGGTTTGACTATTGCTCATTCTAAACCCGTACTCCTTACCCTCTTAGCTAATTTTTTCAATTAACCTCTAAAATACACATTTAGAGGTAACTTGTCAAATAATTGTCGACACTAACATATTTATATAAGACTTTAAAAAGTTGTTATTTAACCTTTCGCATTGGAGCAAGAACTCTGAATTGCATAGATATCAAGATATGGTTCACACATACTGGTTGGCTTACCACTGACTGATGATTGTCGCCGTTTATTTTGCAGGTCATTCATACCTACAAAGTTAATCAAATCTTAAAGGTTACTGCGATATAAATAGTCTTCTAAATAATATACAAAAAGTTTTAGATTCAAAATGAACATATTTACTATCGGTATTGTGGTCCGCCGCCGGGTGATGGAAGTGCTAGATCGGCCCGGCCCGACGCGAGGCGTTGTTCATGGAAACATTAACATGACCGTGATTCGCTATATTATTAATACCAAACTAAAATTTATGGGTGTCTGGTCGCCGTGTAAACACGATAAAAAAAACATAACGTTAGATACCAACAACACTAAATGGGGACACACTATAACATAACATAAAACTTGTAACATCAACAAATGTGAAAACCGAAACTATAGAGCATTATCAGAATAAATAACTTACACGCACGCGCACAACAACTATAATGCTTGATGATGAAAGTGCCTTAATAGCCGATCTCTGAAGACAAGAAGATATATACATATTTTATGGAAGCCATTTTATCAAATGATTCAAAAAATAACTATATACTTATTATGAATGAAGTCAAAGAGATCAAAGAATACAATCGATACCTACTTCAACCTAGAAAAAAGATCGTCACAAATAATAAAAGATCATATGAGCACATAAAAATAAGCATAATAATTCAATTGCATCCTCAAAACCCTATTTTTCATTCTCGGTATAGATTGAGAATATAAACATGGTATGGATCATCTTGACTAATTGTACGCTAATATACCAATCGTTAAATGTTATTTAAATGCTAATCCAATGTTTTCAACTTTTATATATATATATTAAAAGTTGAAATAATGCCTGTAGTACTCTTATTAGTTTGATATATAAACAAAAATACTAAAATAATCACTTAGCAACGCTTATTTGATTGCAAATTTTGTGCTTCTTTTTTTTAAACACTCCCATAATTACCAAACTTGGTTATCCCTCATACAAAAACCACCGTTCGACATGGGTTTAAAAGAACATTTTAACACTCCCATTATATGCCTCATCTTAAAAGTCAAAATCGAAACAATTAAATCAAAATCAGTACCGATTAAACAAATGGAAAAAGTATCCGACTCATAACGATAAATCACCATTTTATTGGTTTAAGCATGATATGATCCCTTGTATTTTTGAGGAGTAACATATGCAAAGGATAATATGATCATGTTTAAGTAGCAAGACTTGTCAAAAGCATTATTAGCTTCAGTAGTTCGAAGTTGCAATAACAAATAAGAAACAATAATAAACATGTTTAAGTAGCAAGACTTTTCAAAAGCATTATTACCTTCATTAGCTCAGACAACAAAGGATGAATCCACCAAGTCCCACATATGATTAGTTTTCAATAGAAGGTATTGAATAAAATACAAAAGCTACATGTTTACTAAACAGACAATAAATGGCGCCTCATTGCATATAAGATAGCATGAAGTCACAAATTATGATGATCAAAATCATACCCTAAAGCTCAAGTTCGCAGCCAGACGATATATACTTTGTCCATGGGGCCTAAAATTTCAGATTGTGTTAAATAAGTTACCTCTATCCTTGTATTTGAAAACTCGGCAGAACTAACCGCAATTATGACCGATTTTCCAAGTTTTGAATGAGTTGTATGAGTAGCCTTTACTAAACGCAGCATTGGCGTAAAGAACCCTACCGATTGCAACATCGCAGCTTTGTCTTTAAAACTTTACACAAATCATCACCTATAATCTTTTAAAAATAATAACGGTTTCAAGATTCAAGAAAAAAATTAATAAAAATCAAATACGACACTTGATCTTACCATGTGATAAACTTATTTAAACCCATAAGTTTGAACGGAAAACATGGGATAATGAAACACCAACGTAATTCACATAAGCTCATAAGTCCAAAAATAAGCTTAAAAGCATGAGATCTACAAATGGAGCTTTTCAAAAACTATAAAAAATATCATTTAACAAAATATTTTCCATGGAATCCTATTTTCAAGTTCTAATATTATTATTATTAGTTATTATTAGAATTACTAATCTTTCTTTCTCGGCTTTTAAATTTATCGACATATTTAGAGTTGAGTACAAAATAATCACTTGAATTGGATAAATGGAAGCCTATGTCAGACTTTGTAAGTTGTATTTGCTTTTGTATCTTTAGTGTTTACTTTATGAGCCCATGTTGGTGATATTAAATTTAAGTCTCTTTCACTATAGCTCAAATTAGGCATTTTTTTTAATAATATAGCAAAATCGATGATAATATCATACAACATACCGCAATCTAAACTATTGCCGTGAATTTTGAAAGAGATCTATGGTTGAAACCACTTGGCGACTGACACCGAAACAACGAAGACCAACAAACCAAGCTTGTATCTATTTGTAAGACCACCATTAAACCAATGCCTTATTGGTTACTCCATGTGTACATCAACGACACAATCACCAAGCTTACCTCTTATATAGTTCAGTATCATTATGGGCTCATAAAGGAAACACTAAACATACGAAAGCAAATATAACTTACAGAGTCTGACATAGGCTTCCATTTATCCCTACCAGCTCTCCAAACCGTTCATCATTCTCAAAAAGCTTTTAAGTCTCCTTCACTATAGCTCAAATTAGGAATTTTTTAATAATATAGAACATCAAATGATATCCAGACAACATACCGCAACCTAAACTGTTGATGTGAATCTTTGAAAGAGACTGACACAAAACCACTTGGAGCACTTACACAACCTGAAACAATTTAAGACCACACAAACTAAGCTTGCATCTATTTTAAGACCATTCATTCTACCAATGCCCTATTGATTACTCCATTAAAGTGTACATCAACGACACAATCACCGCCTACCTCTTATATATTAAGATCATTTGCTATAATTGTGCAAGACCACAGCCGCAATTATATCTTTTGTTTCTCAAGAAATCAACGATCGGTTCGCCGTAATAGCATTAGAATATATGATAGGAGTTAGATACCAAGATATTCTCAAGTATATGAGACGTAATCAAACATAGTTCCAAGCTTTATATATGTTTTGAGCTTATCAAAAATTAACCGTAAAGTGTTACAATACAAATGAGGATATAAGTATTCAAAGGACATAAAACTTTACCGTTACACAACTCTAAAGTGATTATAGACGGACAATTCTCGCAGGAGCTTTATATGTACAATGGATTTTTCAAAACTTTGGGTTGTTGAGGGTGTTTGATAATTAGCGAGCTTATTTGAAATTTAAAAAGTCGATCACCTCATAACTCATAAGCCTTAAAATTGAGCTATTGGCTATTCTAATTCCAAATAAGCCAAGTGACAAGTCCACGTAAAGTTCACTTTTACCATACTAAGTTTACAATATTACCTTTACATGCTTATCTTACGCTACTTTTGCTATGCTTATACGTCAAAATGTTTTGATGTTTAATAATGTTTTCAATATCGAAAAAATTTTGGTGACAAAGAGCTGAATATGAATTATGTAGAGTATATAGGCAATGATGATCTTGAAGAACTGAGTGAACCTTGAAATTCTATCGATCACTTGAAGTTCTGACCACAAATGTGAAGAAGCTCATAATGGCAAAGATGTGCATGATAGGCATGGAATACTTGCATATGAAAAACATTATTCACTTTGATTTGAAATGTGATTATTTATTTTGTATAATAAATGTTTCTGTTATACTCTTATGTTCACTGGATGAGCTACGATTTTAGATTAGACCATGATTTGCATCGATAAGCATGTAAACTTAGTTCACTTTACAATATTACCTTTTACATCTTTTTAATTGCTTCCCGCAAGACCACATCCGCAATTCGGTTGAATGCTTCCGTGGGCCCCATCCTCAACGCCTTCTTGAAGCTTTGTGGGATCCATGGCATTACTATGCATAAGTAGTAAAAGAAAACTTATATTTCTGAACACCTCTGCTAAATATAACACCATATGATTGATAATAATTGAAAAATAAAAAATATATAAAGATTGGATGTGCATGCATCTGTACTCTTGATTCTTGATAGTAAGTGGGTGTTTGACTTTTCGTATTTATGAATTTACCAAACACTCAAAATTCTGATTATCTATTTATAAACATAGAAGCACATTTAAACCACAATTTACCACCCATTTTATTACACCTAATTAATTATGTAATGTGGATTACTTAAAATCACATAATCAATTTGAAAAATCAACATCCAAACATCCCCCTATGTCACATCCCCGATGTCTAGCAGCAGCGAAAGATAATGTTTATGAATATCATCATACAAATATGGTTACTTTTACAAATAAGCATCGGTATAAGAGAGATAATGCTTATGATTCAAAAAAATTGAATGGTAACTAACTTACATATCTGAGAAGTAGTGAACTTAAAAGGACTTTCAGGTCGAAAAACACCATTCTTAAGCATGAAAATACAGCAAGAAGAACCTAATAGCATTCATCGCATTTCATGAGGCAACCACCTATTTTGCAATTGCATCCTCTTTTATGTCGTATGCGAAGCTTAGTGTTGCTCAATTCATTCTGCATAAAGAATAATTGTAAACATGTGTTTATATTGAGCTTCCGGATTCACCAATATCCAATATAGTATTAAAATGTATGAGACAAACCTCTTGCATAGGATCAACGGTTTTATAAATTAAGGAGCAAAGGTGAGGTGACTTCCATTTTCATTATTATACCTTGCCGATGATTTGGGCTGGAACATAAAATAATTGCAATGTAACAAATTATATAAAAATGTCTCTAAGATTGCTTATTTTAAACTTCCAAATCATTATATATGACTTCTAACCTCAAAACATTTTTGCTTGAGTACAATACATCCAAATACATCAAAATATCGACGTCCACTCTCATCGAAGATGGTCCCTTTTTGCCTATAACAGAAATTGATATAAATAGTCAAATAAACCATAACATAGACCAATACATATCTCTATAAATCCTATAAATAACATCCAAACACCCCATTAAGATCCACCATATATCAAAGTAAGCATCACAAACAACCCCAATTTCCAAATATAAACATTATATAGCTATCAAATGCAACAGCCCAAACGGTCATCTCTGCCTGTGTTTAATTCATTGCCATTTTACTAATGAGAAGAAATTTATAAACACCCTTCAAAGTTCAAACAATAAAATCTAAAAATTGTATACTTCAGTTGATTATGCTTGTTTCTTCACCTTTAGATATGATTAATCAGCCCTATAATATAATCTAAAAATTAGAAGTAGAATCATTTTCCCATAATTAGACTATATGGTATGCCCATCGCCCTTTCCTGGTAAGGTTGGTCTTAGATTATAGAAGATGGGTAGTGACGGTTCTTTAAAGCTAAATATAGTAGTTTCCTGTGATTCTTAATCTTCATGTTTTAGAAACCGGTGAAAAATAAAATAATGCAACTTAAAAAGTGGGTCGAACTTGCATCTAGGGGATCTATCTCCATGTATTGTATCTTTTACTTCAACTTTGTTGAAAGTTTAATCACATCATCTTTCTTTGTCAAAAAATATCATTTTTTTTAAATATATATGTAATGAAATATCAATTAAAGAGAGAAAGAGAGTGCCAGCACCTGAACAAAAAAGCTAATAGCAAACTTTGCACAGAAGAACAACCCAAAAGAAAGTATACTTATATAGACAGGTAGATGTAGATGTATATCTCAAATAAGTGTCAATGAAATATATATTGTAAAAATCAAAGTGTCCATACATACTTTATAAGGTAAAATTGACTTTCATGCATTCCTCTCCAACATAGATTTTGGGTGCAAGTAACTGATAATACACAATATGAATTATGCAATACCGGAAAATAATATAGTAGTTCTCTTTCTATTTAAGGACCAAACGTGTGACCATCACCTGGACTTGGCTTTTTATCACCGTCACTATCTTCTATCACTTAGGAACCACCCCAAAAACATTATATGTAACCTTTGTCTGTCAGTACTATGAAGATTGAGATAATTACCTTTAATTCAATATACTTTTTGTTTGATATTTAAGTTCCTGGTAACTCCTGAACAACTATAAAACCTGTAGAAGTGGCGAATTGATTTAATAAACCTGGTGTGGCCAATATACACATCATAAGAACACGTAACTAAGAATGATTTACACTCGATTTAAAAATCAAACATACCTTTCAATGATGAAGATGAAATATTGTATGATGGCGATGGAGATGAAGATCGATGCAGTGAAGGTTGTGGATTGATTTTTTAGGGTTCGGATGATTGTAAACATGCAAAAGATTAAGATGGAATATTGGTATATGACTTTCTAATTCCTTAATTAGTGGGTTTTAATTCCTAAATGCTTTATCAAATATTGTTTTTCAACATTAATATCAAACGTTGGAATGATCTGGTGGTTGAGGTGTTTGTTATATGTGCAAAATGTCTCAAGTTCGATTCTTGTCCCCATCATTTTTACATTTAACTAATCCGATTTTGATATTTGATTTGCTTGCTTAGGTGGACTAATATTGATGACGTGGAAATATGACATGGCATTATGGGATGACAAGTGGCATTTTATGTGGCATGCCTCCTCTTATATATAATGTATAGATATTTAGGTACAATATGGTTTTTGTGCCTTTTACGGGTGTTGATAATCATCAAAAATGTGTAATTTTTGCTTGTGGTTTACTTTCGAAAGAAGATGTTGTTTCATATAAGTGGCTACCGCAGTTTTCTTAACACTCATATTTAGGAGCCGTACCTTGTTTTAACAGATCAAGATCCTTCAATGTTAATAGCTATACCAGATATGTTTAAAACTGCTAAACACCGGCTTTGTATGTGGCATATAATGAATAAACTTCCTACCAAGGTATTTATACATATATAATTTTTTTTAGTTATTATTATTATTATTATTATTATTATTATTATTATTATTATTATTATTATTATTATTCTTATTTTTTTATATATATAGATCGGTTCTAGTATATGTGAAGAAGGAGGATTTAAGAACGCTATGTTCTCTTGTGGAGGAAAGCGATAAACCCGTTGAATTTGTTCGAAACGGGAAGCTTTATTGGATGAATTTGATTTAGATAAGCATAAATGGTTGAATGATATGTTTAACATAAAAGAACGTTGGATCCCTGCTTATTTTAGAGATATCCCATTGAGTGGTTTGATGAAAACTACTTCACGATCTGAAAGTGAAAACTATTTCTTTGGTCATAATTCTAATTGGCGTTCTACTCTAGTTCATTTTCTTTTTCGTTATGAAAGTGCCTTAGATCAACAAAGGAATAATCAACGTGTTCTTGATAATAATTCACGAATTAATAGACCTTCATTGAAAACCAATCATTTATTTGAACAACATGCTGCAGAATTTTATACTCTTGAAGCATTCTATGTGGTTCAGCTGGTATTGTTGCTTCTATTCAGAGTTGTACTGGGTCTATGAAAAACTTGGGTTATGTAAAAGACATTGATAAAGAGTGGTTTGGAGAGTTTAAGGTATTGTCTTTTTTAAATAAATAAGTATTGTGAAGATTTTTTTTTAATTCATTATAAATTGGAGTTAATTTGTTCATTTACTTTTTCGGGTTGATTATGATGAAGGAACTCGTTCAGTTACTGTCTTGTCTACATTTTGAAAGACGGTCGTTGTTATGTCGTCATGCTTTTATACTCTTAGAGCATATGGTATTAACAAGATTCCTAAACAATATCTTTTAAGACGTTGGAAAAAGAAGCTGTTGTTTTACCTCTTCTTGGATCTTCTTTTAAAGCAAATGGATCTTCAGGTAGTTGTATTTCTAAAATTTATTCTAAAGTGAATTCGATAATCAATCATAGCGGATATGATGAAGAAAAACTGGGTATATTTTTTGAAAGAATGAGCATCTATGAATCTGGATTGGAATCATCAACTGTTGCACAGTCTTCAGGAAATAAAGAGGATAGTATATCAATTATGATTGGTATTCCTAAACCTGCTGCTCTTAATGTTTTTCCTCCTGATATTGGATCAAATAAGGGTGGCGTTACTGGTGCAAGATATAAACCTTCTAATAATGATGTCAGATTTAAAGATCCTAACGAATGTGGGAAAAATTTGAGAAAGTGTAGAATCTGTAACATATTAACAGATCATGATTTCAGGAATTGTCCAAACAATCCAGACATGAAACTTCTTAGTGCTAAGAAAGACATTAAAAAGTCGAAACGAAACGGAAAGAAAGTTAAAAGGAAATCAAATAATGCTAATGCCGAGCACGGTATCAAGAATTTAACTTTAAGGAGTAAGTTAACTTATCGTGTCCGCGTCGGTTTTGTTAAGATTTGAATCTGCATTAATTTTTTTTTTAAAGTCAAATTGATGTATATCGTGATATTATCAATGTTATTTCTTTTTATTTTTTTCATTATTTATTTTAATTTTGTTAAGTTGTAATGTTGATTAAGTATTTTTTTTTAAAGGTTATAAAGTGAAATTCATATACTGTGATATTAAAAAATTATGTACTGCGATATTAAAAAATTGTGTACTGTGATATTAAAAAATTATGTGATTTTTTGTTTTAAAATTAATTCATTAAACCATTTTAACACAAAATATGAGTTTGATACAACTCGTTTTTTCATCAGAAGATAAAAGTTAAAAACACAAAGGGTATGTTTGGCAAAATTAGCTGTAAGCTGTAAACTGTAAGCTGTAAACTGTAAACTGTTAACATGAGCTACAAGTTGTATCTTTTTTTCAATAAAAGTGTTTGGTAAATTATCTTAAATGTAATTATAAGTCTGTTAACGCTATTATTTTTGTTTTAACAAACATTTCGAAATATTTAAAAATTGAATCTTTTCATTTTGCTACTTGTTTAAAATAAAAGCTGAAGTTGATTTATCCAAACGAAGCTATTCATTTTGGAGAGATTATTTTAGATAACAAAGTTCTACTTCAAAAAGTTAGTGCACCAAACAGGCCCAAAATATAAAGTTTACAAACATAAATACTAATTTAGTCTTCATCAGAGTTGCAATTATCTTGAGAATCTTTATCTTGTTCTTCTCCTTGATCACCCATCTTTTCAAGTTTTGCTACTTCTTTCTCATATTCTTTTAATGATGGAGATTTCTGATAATCATAGTCATCTTCAGATTCATCAATATATTTTATTCGTTTAAAAATATCACAGTCATATTCTTTTTCTTCTTCTTCTTCTTCCTCTTTAACTTCATTTTCTTCTTCTTTTTTTTCTCGATTATATTGTTTCCTTTTCTTATTGATATTTTTGTTTTCCATTTTTTTCTTTTTTGTGTTTTTGCTTTATGTGTTTTTTTCACAAATTTTGCTGTGATATTAAGCTATTTATACATAAATTAAAATATTCAAATTGTTTAATGTGCATGTAATGATTGATTAAAGAAACAACTTGACCCGTCTAATTTATTATTACGAGTATTCACTTAATTATTTTTAGTATGAAATTGCATCTTATTAAAAATAAAAAAATAACATAAATTAATATCACATTAAAAATTAATAATAAATTTTATAAATATCACACAACATAATAATATGAATCAATTTATATAAATGTTATTATGTCATTAAATATCATAATAAGTTTCAGTTAATTATCAGAGTATAAAAAAAATAGATATCACAGTAGATAAAAAAATATTATATTAACAATATTCTGATTAGAAAAGGTTAATTCTAGTAAATTTAATTGAATATGTGATATCGCAATATTTACATGATAAATGTTATTATATTAACAATTTTGCTGTGATATTAAGCTATTTATACTTAATATCATCTATTAATCTATTTATACATAATTTAATATAAGCAAATTGTTTTAGTGTGCATGTAATGATTGATAAAAGAACTTGAGCCGCCTAATTTATTATTACGACTAGATAAGAAAAAGTTAATTCTAGTAAATTTTATTCAATATGTGATATCACAATATTTACATGATTAATGTTATTATTTTATTAAATATCACACTAGATAAAAAAAATAAAAATACATAGCCGATGGTTACACCATATCATTAATATTACAAAGTTAAAAACATCTCTTTTTCTGTCTATATAATTGATTCAAACGATCTCAACGTTGTGTATGACTTGTTTGTGGGACAAAATGTTTAAAATTTCGTCACGCACCAAGCCCATCTTCATCAAGTGTCCAAAGTTATCATTGCTTGCGATGCCACCATGTTTCTTTGACAATGTCGTTGGTTGCAATGTTCATTTCACAAAGGCCATCTTCACCTTGTAGCCTTGGATGCTTTTTATATTTCGGTAAAATATCTAAGTTTCTTATCAAATAAAAAACCATAGTATATCCTCCAGGATCATGAATAACAAATTGGAAAAAAATAGTAAATTCAAATACATAGTTTTCAGTAAGAACACTTTTTGTTTTTGTTTTTGTTTTTTTTTGTTTTTTTTTTTTTTGGTGAACTAACTTTGTTATTGAAGTGTAGGATAGATGGTTTTTATAACAAGAGTAAGTTACTTTTTTGATGTGATTGATGGTTTGTAGCTCGAGGCAAAATAATATATTAATATTTTTTTTAAAAGAAGTAAACGAAATGTAAAAATAATATATCAATATCTTTTTGGTCGATTATCGGACTACCTCTGACTCCTTAGATTTATGATTTATGTATTTCGTATGGTTTTGTTGTTTAAAATCTTAAAATATATATATATATATATATATATATATATATATATATATATATATATATATATATATATATATATATATATATATATATATATATTTTAATGAATTAAATTCATCAACTGACTCTACTTTTCAACATTAGTTTACTCTTAATAATAATAATAATAAAATAAATAATGTTCTTTCAACATTAGTATTAAACAAGTAATAATTTTCTCTGTATACAGACGAAAATCAAAAGAAAGTGTGATTTGTCAAATATTAATCTCTGAATAGACGTGAATATTTTTCGTAATTGATCATCATTTTGTTAAACAGATATATACTAAATTTTTTGAAACTAGGCTTGATCAATTGTATATTTACGTTAAAATAATATAACTCAATTAAAATTATTTAGTAAATTAAATATAAACAAAATATACTTACAACAAACATAAATTAAAAAAAGAATATTAATTAAAAATTAAATGTAAAACTTTTGACATAAAGTGATATTTTGAGTCTCGAGGAGGTACTTTTTCAACACTATAATTAATATCTGACATGTATGTCACTGTCTTATACATCTATCTTTCAAATTATTTAATATCACGGTACTAAATAATATTATAAAGTGATACTGTGATATTAAGACAATAATATTATAACACTTTACTAAATAAAATTACAGAGATATTAATTTTAATATCACAGTACATCAAAATTATTTATATATTGAAAATATTTAAAAATAAAATTTTAAAATTAAACGTAATATTTGACAAAACATCATTAAATCGAGACATAAAAAAATGTTAGAGAAAAAATATTGCTGTAGACGCGAAGATTAAAAAAATTAATTGTTAAATTTCATTCTAATTTAAAAAAAAATAAATAAATATATAATTAATTTTTGTTATAGTTGTTATTTAACATAAATATACAATTTACATTCTTAAACTTTAATATTACTTATAAATATTACTTTAGCCTGATATTAGTTTTTTGCTTATATTTTTTATTTATATATTTTTAATTTTCATCTTAACTATGTATTTTACGTTTATTAATATTTAGAAAACCATCGTATGTCTAACTCTGATATTAAGAAAACCATCGTATGACTAAAACGTGAAGATTAATATTTTATTTTCAGAGACTTTGATATTAACACAATATCATATATTAAACAACTAACTCTGATATTAAGACAATATCGTATATTAAACAAACAAAATCTTATATTTGGAAAAATGTTAATACTTTCTATCAGACATTCATTTTAAAAAACTAACTCTCAAATTGGTTTAGACTATGGTTTAGAGAATATCATATATTAAGAGAATTAAATATGATATTAAGGCAAATATGGTATTGCCTTAAGGCAAATATGGTATTGCCTTAATATCAGATTTAATTGTCTTAATATATGATATTCTCTAAACAATAGTTACTATTAATATCAGACTTAATAACAGAGTATTAAGTTACTTGTTTAAGACTTTGATATTAAATCTGATATTCATATCAATAAACAAGAAACTCTGATATTAATACAATATTAATATTATTTTAAACAAAACTAACTATTATAAAAAAAGAGCTATTTTAATTATGCTGTAAGAAAAGTTACTATTAATGATGACTAAAAAGAAATATTAATGAAAAACTATATTAAAATTAAATGTAAAACTTTGACATAAAGTGATATTTTGGCTCTCGAGGAAGCTCTTTTTCGTCACTATAATTAATATCTGACATGTATGTCAGTGTCTTATACATCTATCCTTTCAACAGAAAATCAAATGTGATATTAAGACAAGACTAAATAAAAATAGTGTGATATTAATTTACGGAGATATTAAATTGTTATTAATATTATTATAATTGTTACATTTAATATAAATATACAATTTACAATTTATAATTGTTATTAATATTATTATAATTGTTATAATTGTTTCAAATATAAATATATAAATATAAATTATATGTTTACATTCTTTCAATGATATTAATTTATTATTTTTCCTCGATATGCAAACCATCAATCACATCAGAAAAGTAATTTACTCTTGTTATAAAAACCTATCATTACAACCATATAGATTCTAAACTTTCCCCAAAGTTAGTTCATCAAAAATAAAAATTACTGAAAAATTATGTATTTGAATTTTTTTTGTTTTTTTGTTTTTTTCTCCCAGTTGTTATTCATGATCCTGGAGTATATGCTATGGTTTTTTATTTGATAAGAAACTTAGATATTTTACCGAAAGTTATATAGATGAAAAAGGGTATTTCAAAGTTGTATAACTTCATTTGAAATTATCTTTTTCGTCTATTGTATGTATCTTAACAAGAGTCACATAAGACGTACTCAAAACTACATGCGGTGAAGGAATTGCATGATCTAATTCAAAAAATCATTATTGATTTTCTTCTCTCAATGAAGATATCGATGATAACCGTCACGTAGAAGAAGCCCCAACTACAATACAAAAAGTTGGGGACACTTGATGAAGATGGCGTTGGTGCGTGATGAAAGTTTATTATCTTTCCTACCTATGTTGCCATGCTCATCGAATGAGCATGAGTAACATATTAGGCATTTATGAAGAAATATTGGTTGTCCAAACAAGTCGCTTGTGTGACAACCAATATTGGTTAGCATCTTACTGGTCCGTCCATAAAATTTGAGCACAAAGGAAGAGAAGGATGTACATTGCATATAAGAGCACAACTTGGAGAAGATACAAGTAACATTTTATTGGTATGCCACTTCTGCGCAACATCCTCCTTCATAAAACACCACTGACATGTTTTTGAGTCCCTCAAAAATACCACAAAAAATACATACTCACTCACAATACACAAAAAAAAAGAAAAAAAATGGCTTGAACAATTGCATTGGCTCAAAAACGTTTAGCTCATGGATAACAAGATGCTCTGGTATTTGCTGGCACACGAATGGCATGCATTTGGCACACCAATAGCACCCCATACGTTGTTCTCTTAGAAATAATTTTATTCAAAAGAAATCATGTAATATATAACTTTGTAATATTAATTATATAGCGGAATCATCATCTATGTATTTTTTTTACTGAAATAACGTTAATCATGTTGAAAAATATACTTAATAAATTATATTAAGAATATTGTTAATTTATTTTTATTTTTTTATCTAATGTGATATGTATTTTTTAAATATAAAATTTTCTTTGATTTTGATTTTGTATCTACGGTGATTTTAGGGTTTATAGATTTGAACTTGACATAAAGTAATATTTTTGAGTCTCGAGGAAGTAATGTTCAACGCACTAGTTAATAAATATCTGACATATATGTCAGAGATATTTAGTTACTTCTTTCTCATATCTTATGTCTATGATATTAAGTTATTGAGATATTAAATATAATATCACAGTACATCAAAATTATTTATATAGTAAATATTTAAAAATAAATTTGTATATTAGACATATTTATTAAAATAAATATTGCAAAATCATTGTGAATTAACACAAAATATTATAAACAAATTTACATTGCAAATATTTAAGTATTTGTTTTTCATAATCAAAAAATCATAAGAAAAACTAATATTATAATAATATCAGAATAATTATTTTAATTGTATGTTAGAATATTATGTAAGTTAACATACATAAAATTAACATAGATAATTTATTTTTTTAATATCAGAGTGTTTTAAAGAAAAAATTAATATCATAGTTAGTCGTTATAATATATAACATTTTTTAAATATATGATATTTTTGTTAATATATGATATTTTCTTTTAATATAAGAGTGTCTGATTTTATTTTATTTTTATTTACTTTTTTTTGACATTTTTTAATATATGATATTGTATTAATATCAGAGTTAGTTGTTTTAATATATCATATTCCTCTTTAATATCATAATGATATTAAAGAGCAATATCATATATTAAAAGTTGTGTTTGCTGTAAGTATAAGTAAAAGTGAAGCAGATAAAAGTCTAACTATAATAAACAAATAAATGTAATTATTAAGTTTTTGTCTTTCCTAACACATACTTTTTACAAAAAGTGTCATTAACTCAAATTTCTACTTTATTCCCACCTTTTTTTATAGGGTTCACTTATCTTATATGGCTTTAAATATCAAGATTCAAGTTCATAAACGAAAATAAAAAACAATAAACTTTCATCTAATCTCTTTTGCGTAATGGTTAATTTATTTACAATAATTATTTATTAATGTAACAAAATAATAAGAGAGCACTTAAATCAAACTTCTATGTATTTTTATTTTATATATTATTTTTCTCATACAAAATCTAAAAGAAGAAGCGCATACAAATGTAATAAAATTTAATATTTTGTATGTTTTTATGACGTTACATGTTAATTTTTCCTTAATATCAGAGTCAGTTTGCTTATGACGTATATATATTCGAGTATCTGTTTCTTAAGTAATTTTCAACAGAGATATTTCTCAGATACTATTTATAGTTGTTAAAGATTCCTCGAGACGTAAAATACCAGTTTATTTTGTGATAATCTTTAAAGTTGCTTTTGACAATACACAAGACAAAAATAGACACAAATGAATATAATTATTATTTTTCATACTTATAGTTATTTAAAAAATTAAATATAACACTTATTATTTTTAAATTAATATTTAACTACTAAAAATTTTTAACAAATTTAAGTTTAAAATTTAACATTTATCATGTCAATATATTATTACAATCATATTATAAACTTACTTAATTACTACTCTGATATTATTAACTTACTCTGATACAAAGGCTGCTTTTCTTATTTTTGAAAACTTTAATCGAAAATTTAACGCATTTTTGAAGTTGGAGGGTTTATTTGCTATAAAAAGTCTATTCAGTTACAATATAAATAAGTCTATTCAGTTACAATAAGATACCATCTCTGCTCTAACCCTAATCATCCTCAAAATGTCTCAAACTCCAATTATCAATGAACTCAAAAACGTTTTTGGAACTAATCAACTACACAACTTGTTTAAGTGTTTATTTAATCAAGAAGTTACAGATGAAGAAGGGACTATTCATGGCTTGGCGACGTAGAACTGAGTTGGTTGCTAAGGTTGAAAAGCGTACAGAGGCAATGACTGAGGTATTGTCTCTTAATTTCGATGAAGAAAAAGCTGCGGATAAGATCTATGACTCCCTGAATGATATTCAAGTCATGGAGCATCGATTGTTGGATTCGCTTGTTGGCATTTTGATTGATATGCGTGCAATTGTCAATAAAAAGAAGGAGCATATCACCAAGATGGAGAAGTTTGAAGATGGAGAAGATGAAGAAGACGGAGAAGATGAAGAAGATGATGGAGAAGATGAAGATTAAGAAGTTTGAAGATGGGGGGTTTGGCTGTTTAAATCTTTTTGTTTTAATGATCTTTTGTAGTTTGGTTTGTTGCTTGTTTGTTTGTTGTTCTAGAAGTATTATGCAATTTCGTATATGAATAAAATTTATGGTTTTAAGGTTCCAATCTTAAAGTAGTGCGAATTTATGGTTTAAAATTTATAATTCAAGTATATATTAAAGTTAAACATCAAAAAACTAACATTTAGTTGTTAGGCATCTCACAATGGTTAAACAGTAGGCCTAAACTAAACTCTGATATTTGAAATCTGTAGGCCTAACTCTGATATCAACAGAATATCATATATTATTATTATGTTTAACATCATTTAATAAGTCTGATATTAAGGCAATATCATATATTAAGACAACTAAACTCTGATATTAAGATAATATTAATATGTATACGTCATAGGTCTAACTCTGATATTAACAGAATATCATATATTAAAATAACTAACTCTGATATTAAAGACAATATAAATATGTATACGTCATAGAGCATCTCACAATGGTTAAACAGTCATAACTGAAATAAAACATCATAAATCTGATAAACATCATAACTTAAGTAAAATTATTTAAGTAATTTATATATATTAAGACATCATAACTCTGATATTAATATTTTTCTTTTCAAACATTCTGATATTAAGACAAATACTTAAGAGTTATTTGGTTTCATTTTTTTTTCTACAAATAGAATTTAACACACTTGCATCTCTTTTCAATCCTTAGCTAGAGCTTTCTTAATCGACTACCTCCACTGTTTCTTTTTTATGTCCCTCTGTATCTATTTCTTCCTTAGCTCTCTTATACATCTTCTCAACTTCATCATCTGGTATATGAGACAATTGATTCTTTCTGTAACCCTTTATATTCTTTAAATAAGTTTCATGAAACATTCTTCTTTGCTTAACAGTAGGTGGTCTGAGCTTCTTCTTCTTTAGTCTCTCAGCAGCATATAAGTTCCTTCTTTCTTCCAAGTACTTCTTTAACGATTCATTTTTTCCCTCAATAGTGTACATTTGCATGTCTTTCTGAGTTTGCTTGTTAGCAAGCACCATATGTGCATCACATTTAACCCTTTCCTCATCCCTAGCAACTACTAATGCTAATGTTTTAGCTTGTTTCTCAGCATTTTTTCTTTGTTTTTCAAGAAACTTTTGATTCTCTGCTTCATATGTAGCACCTAATTCACGAGCCAGTTTAGAATCTTCTTCAAATGTAGCACCTAATTCTTCAGGTATCTCAAGATCAGTATCTTCAACAAGTTTTCCTTTACCCTTGTTTATATCTTGTGATGATGATTCTATAGCCCTAACAGGTGTAGAAGAAGGCTCTTGGATAGTAATACCCTTAACAATAGTTTTATGCCCTCCAGCAGCACTTTCTTCAACAACCTGTGTATATTCAACTGCTTTACTCTGGTGCTCCAAAACTACTTCTTTACCCATTTTATTCACTACTACAAAGTCATGCTTATCACCAAACTTTCTGCCTCTGCTAAACTTTATGGAAACTTGTTTTTGACCATTCTCCTTCAAACTTGCTTCATCAGCAGTAGGAACATTTTCTTTAGCAGTACTTTCATCCGCTGCAATTTCGTCAAATTTTTTTGAATATTCTATCCACTCGTCTGCATATTTTATCAAATTTTCTTTATGCATATTAATTTCATGCAGTAAGATCTTTGTTATATACCTACTTCTCAACACATCCAGATGAATTTGACGATTTCAGTCATTTTCTTTTAAAAGACCTGTTTCCCATTCTTTGTCTTGATCCTCATAAAGTTCCATATGAATCATTGTATATAATCCACAATTAACTTTATCTTTCCTAGTTCTCCATTTTAATGGAAGTACTTCAGCCTTTGAATCGACCAAAAGTTCAATTTTCGGAGGATTGTGATGAAGCAAATAGGATGTTAACAGACTTTTCTGTAAAAATAAGAAATTAATGAGAATAGCACAAAAAATATACTGAACATGAAAAAAATAAAGTAAATAAAAATAAAAAATTATAAAAAAAATAAAAAATAAACCAATTCTTACCACATAATCAAAAACATGCTTGTATTTACCATCATATGAAGCATCTAAGTTACTGTTGTCTAAAATTACAGCATGACCATTTGTAATGTTGAAAACTATTACATAATAGTGCTCATATGCAAGAATTGGAAAGAATACCTATTAAAAGTGAAATTAACATTAAATAAACATGATTATTATTATGGTAATATTAGTAATAGAGTAGATCAGTAAAAAAAAGTTGTTTAAAAAAAATAATGACAATATTACCAGTTCAATTGTCTCCATTGACATAGCTTTTTTTTCATTTTGAAACTGATCTTCAACGTAGCTTCGAAACATCTGAGAATGCCCTTCTATATCTCTTTCGTATTCATCCAGATCTTTTGGCTATTAAAACAAAAACAAAGTGCAAAGTTACAAAAAACATATTTGAGTATAATAGAAAAAAAATTATACATAAATAAATGAAATAATAAAAAATTTTAAAATGTTAACTTACAATCATCACTGTTTTGAAGTAATGTCTAAAACTTTTTAAAGTATCCTTTCTTAATTTTTCTTCATAATTTAGGATACTGACAAAGTTATCGATTACTTCACGTTCGATCTCTGTCTCAAAAGCAAGACACTTGATATGAATTCTTAAAAGAGCATTTACTTTCCCATATCTGAAAATCTCCTCCCTGTATAGGAACATATAGAAATTATATGGTAGCATATAGGAATTAGATATGAAAATTAAAAAATAAAATTTTTAGTTTTTACAAGAATAGTTTTAAGAACTTACATAACATCTTTCTCTGTATTGGATAGAATCATTTTTGGGAATAGTTTTTCCACCTGTGATTTGAATTCTGGTATAGTCTCAACTCTTTTGTTCATATATGGAGATTCGAAAAGGATGCATGATGTTTTTCTTCGTTTTAGAACAACAGTAGAAACAACTGTATTAACTTTTTTATCAGAAGTAGAACTCTCAAAAATATTTACTGCAGCAGTAGAAACCTCAGAATATGATCTTGCTTTGTTTAAAGTATCTTGAGGTGTTTCGTTGTTTAGACGTTCTTCTTTAGCCTTGGCCGGTTCTTCTTCGGCCCTCTTTCTTTTCATTCTCTCTACAGTTTCCAAAACATCATCATCTTTAACTCTTCCATTCTTATCATAACTATCGTCTGCAGTATCTAACATATGATCATCTTCATTTTGCTCTTCTTCAATTGGTTGTTCATCAAGAGAAACATCAACAGTAGGTGAATTTCTACTAGCAACACTTTCTTTTTTAGTAGCAGTACATTTGTTATCTTCAGTTTCTAACATCTCAACATCTTCACGTTGCTCCTCTTCAATTGGTTGTACATCATCTTCACCAATTTTCTCTGGTACATTGTCAATTTCTTTCAAACTTTGTTCATCAAGAGAAACATCATAAGTAGGTTTCTTTTGAGTAGCAACAGATCCAGCAGTAGCTAAATTTGTACTAGCACAACTTTCTTTTTTACTAGAAGCACGTTCGTCAAAAACATTTGTACATTCAACTGCAGCAGTAGAAACCTCAAAATATGATCTTGCTATGTTTAAAGTGTCTAGAGGTGCTTCAGAAGATTGGTTGGGTTTGTGTGACCGATTGTCGACAATGTAGTTGTCGGTTTCCTTGTTTAGACGTTCTTCTTCAGCCTTGGCCGGTTCTTCTTCGGTCTTCTTTCTTTTCATTCTCTCTGCAGTATCCAAAACATCATCATCTGTAACTCTTCCATTCTTATCATAACTATCGTGTGCAGTATCTAACATCTGATCATCTTCATTTTGCTCTTCTTCAATTGGTTGTTCATCAAGAGAAACATCAACAGTTGGTGAATTTCTACTAGCAACACTTTCTTTTTTAGTAGCAGCACATTTGTCATCTGCAGTTTGTAACATCTCAACATCTTCACGTTGCTCCTCTTCAATTGGTTGTACATCGTCTTTCAAACTTTGTTCATCAAGAGAAACATCAGAAGTAGGTGAATTTCTAATAGCAACAGTTTCTTTTTTAGTAGCAGCACATTCGTCATCTGCAGTTTCTAACATCTCAACATCTTCACCAATGTTCTCCAGTACCTCGTTAATTTCATTGTAATCTTTTCCAATTCCTTCAACAGATGTATCTAAATTTGTCTTGGTATGGTCAGTTTCTTTCAAACTTTGTTCATCAAGAGAAACATCAGAAGTAGTTCTCTTTTGAGTAGCAACAGATCCAGCAGTAGGTAAATTTGTACTATCACCACTTTCTTTTTTACTAGAAGCACGTTCGTCAAAAACATTTCTCCATATAACTGCTTTACTATCTTGTTCTAAAACAACTTGTTTACAAAATTTATTCTTCTCAGTTTCAACCTCATCACCGATATTCGTATCAGTGCAATTTATCCTTTGTGCATTACCAACTTTCTTAAACCTCCTCAGTCTAGTTGTTTTTTTATCTCTTTACACCTTCCAAATATCTAACTCTCTGCTTCAAACTTCTGATCTCTGCATCTTGAGAAGTTGTGATTTGTTGGAGTCCAAGAACATCTTTTGTCAATTTTGTAGAGTTTGAAATCAATTCTTTTATGAGTTCTATACTATCCTCAAAATTTTGGGATTTGTTATCTAGCCCTACAGATGGATCAGTGCAATTGTTATTATGTACAGCAAAATCGATCAATTCATTAGTTCCATATCTATCTTCATTTCTTTGAGATGCGTTACTTTCCCTGATAGGTGAATCTGAGCCTCCCATATTAACCATTTTGTTGGGGTTTCCATCATCTCCACAAACAGATGTTTCCTTGAGTTGAGTCTTATTTAGCTTAGTACCCTTTTGTTCAAATTTTCTACGGGTATAGATCTTTTTTTGTTGTGATGTTGAGTGTATAGATCTTTTTTTTGGATGTAGGGTGTGTATCAGCTTCATCGTGTGTTTGTGGAACATTTACCATGTTTTGAAAAAGTGGTGTAACACTTCCAGAAAAACCTTTTCCATTTTTTTTCATAAAGGTAAAAACTTTGTTTGAGAGCTTGGGAGTTTTGTAAATTTGTTTATGAACCTTTTTTTTAAAACTTGTTTATTCACAAAAATTTGAACAAACCTAGGATACAGAAAGCACTTACTTGAATCATCCAAATTTTTAATCATACCATCAAAAATCATCTTAGAAAATTTAAAAATCTTATCCTGAGTCAAGCACACTATAGCAGAAGCTATATTTGTACTAAACTCATTCCAACCAGTTGTTTTAGGACTTATACAATGCAGGATGGTATGGATTAGAAATTTCCATTGAGGTGAGAATAGCCTTTTGTAAAATTTTAAAGAATCGTTTTTCTTCTCATATCCCATTTTTTCAAGACCTTTGAAAATAGCAGGGTTTGGCAGGCAGTCGACACCATTGTTATCTTCTAGTTCCAAGGAACTTCTAACTGATGACTCGGTGACAATTATCTCTTCATCATCTACTAAAGCTCTAATTTGTACTTCCCTATCTATAGTTCTGGACTTAGCAGTTGCCCAAAATTGCTTAATGATCGAAATATATATAGTAGGATTTACTGATAATGCATACCTTATAGAGCAAGTGTTTAAAAAATCAATGATCTCAGCAAATCCTTCTGATTCTGGTAATGGTTTTTTAAGTAAAGCAACCATGTTGTGACTTTCATGAAAGATTCTTTTCGTCATTCTGAATGAAGCAGGTTTACAAATATTCAATAATTGATGATGAGGAAGGAAGATGAGAATTAGCAAGGGGTTATAAAGAAGGAGATTCACAAAGTTTTGGTATTGGTTATTTTTGGGTTTCGCAATTTTGTCGCAATATAAGAAATAGGGCTTTTTTTTGGTTTGTGAGTTAGAACAAGTTAACTGTAGAAGACAAAATGTTAGTTTTTTTAATATAAAAATTTATAGCGAATTACGGATTATATTTTTTTTTTAATTTTTCAAATTTAATTTATTTTATTTAAAAAAAAAAAACAAAATATATCAAAAAAGAACATTATATAATAGCTGAGATCATTGATTTTTTAGAAACATAAACATAAACATCAAATCACAAACATAAACATCAAATCACATTAAGCTTGAAACACAAACATAAACATCAAATTACATTACAAACATTAAGATCGGAAATAATCATAAACACAAACTTAAAACACAATAATCCATGACGCGATTATTAATTTGTTTTTTTCAATGGACAATGTCTTGCATCATGATTTGCAACTTTCCCACAAATTCGACACTTCCTTTCATCTTGATTAGCCAATACATTTCCACTAGATGAACACTTTTTTTCCATTTTTAAATCTGCATCAAAGAAAAATGCATAAGTGTTAAAATAAAATTAAATAAATTTAGCAATTCAATAAAATACTTTTTTTTTTTACCTTTTTTTGAATTACAATTCAGATCTAGATTTGGAACCGTAAAGGTAGGTAAAAATATATTTGAGATCTGTTTTTATTATTAGTGTTATTGTTATATACATACAGAATAGTATAAGGGAAGCCCAAACCAAAGTTTATAAAAGCAAAATTTTAAAAAGCCCAAATTTTTTTTTAAAGCCCAAAAGATATCAAATGTCAATATTTTTAAACCCAATAAATAATTTTGTAAACATGTCAATAAATGCACAAATATAACACCACCAATAATAGAAGTGAAGATCATAAAACAAAAACAGATTTCACAATGTTAAATCAAAGAGTTGAAGTTGTCGCATATAATGTTAAATCAAAGATTGATTCAACAAAGAATCAAAATGGTAATTTTTTACTCCTATTTTTACAGTTTTAGTTTGTATCTACTTTACTAAACATATAAATTATTGAACTATTAGTATTAAACATAGAATCAAAAATTTAGCATTATATGACGTTTAGAATATTATGTGATATGTTATGTGGTATGTTTTGGTGTATGTTTTAGCCGAACCTGTTATATATAATTATGTAATTTTCGATGGTTATGACGAAAGAACTATTTTTACAGTTTTAGTTTGATCTATTTTTTGCTTTCTTTTTGTTGTTTATATTGTTATTCTTCTTATTCAAAAAAATATGACATTGTTATTCTGATATTAAAAGTAAAGTAAAGTAAATCCCAATACCGTCTTAAACGACATAAACATAGATAGGCATACGATACCTAAGGTAGAGAGGCTATTTCCAATCTACCTACGGTAGAGAGGCTACTTCCATTGTTATTCTGATATTTAATATTGTTATTCTGATATTAATACGAACTTAATCTAAGTCATCGTTGGAAAATGCTAAATGTAAATTATCATAGTCGAAACTTTCAATGTCTTCTTTCTCCAAATCTTCTTCGACATCCGAAGAACCCTCTTCAAGCAGATAAACTCCAGGAATTGTCACAAACTCTTTCGTTTGATCATCTTTTAGTTGTTTATTTCTATCCGTTTGTGCTTCATCCCTTTTTTCATCTTCTTTATACATCTCCATTTCGATTGGGTAGTACCAATCATCAGGATCACATACATATTTTTCCTCAGCACTGTTGTTGTTTTCTTCAACAATCTCTACATTGAAAGATCAGAATAATTTTACACTCATTGTTTAAATAAAACTTTCCTAATCCATACTCAATCTTGAATTATTAAAATTGCAAACCAGTCCTCAAACCTTCTTTGATGGTTTTGTTCTCTGTCTTTTGTTCTTGAATGCATTGTTTTCTGAAACAATAAAAACAAAGCAGTTAGTTTTCATATAATGAATAAAAATAAGAGTAATAGAAAAATCGATTCAAAAAATCATGTTATACTTGCTGTCGTTTCTGTTTTGTTCTTCTTCAAAATCGCATTCGTTTCTTGATCTTTTTTTTAAGCAGACATGATTTTTGTATTGTTCAAATATTCTACAAAGATTATAGGTATTTGAGTTGAATATGATTCAGTGGTAACTGTTTTGCAGTTGCAGTTTTTATAATCATTATTAGGAAAACCAAAAGACTAATAAGTAGCCTTCTATAACACTTCTGTTTTATAGATTAAAAGAGCAATTATTACATTGCACACATATAAATATCTTTAATGTTATATATTTTAACACAAAATATTACTATAATTTAGCATGATTTTGTTATTCTGTTGTTGTTATTCTGATATTAATATTCTTATTCTAAGTATGAAGATAATTACACTTCGATTTTTCTTATAGTTAGTATGATAGTTATTCTGATATTAAGTTTGTTATTCTGATATGAAGATTGTTGAAGTTGATTTTATATGTGATTTCTGTTAATCTGATATGTGATTTTTGATAGTTTGTTATTCTGATATGAGAATTGTTATTTTTGATAATATTTTTAATTTAATTTTCATTTTTGCAGCCGATAATATATGTGAATTCAAAAAATATGAAGACAGAATGACAAGGAAAAGAATTCAAATAATGATAAATATAGTCAATTCAACAAGAGCTTTTAAATACAAAACAGATTCAGATATTCTAAAGATGAAATCAGTAGTTAAAAGATCTGAAAGGTTGAGTCTTCAGAAAGAAAAAATTCATATTAATTCAAGGAGAACATCATCAAGGATTATGAATAAAGTAACATCAATTTCTAGTGATATTGATGTTGAAGATCATGTTTGTGTTTACAATGAAAGTATGCTAACTATATTTGTGCAGCAACGTAATGTTGTCTCAAAAATGGGATTTAGTTCTTTGCTTGGAATGAAGATTTGTGTTATACCTTCAAGACTTGGATTTAAAGCTGTTGATTGCTTTGATGAAGATAGTATGACTTTGAACTTGATGTGTGGAAACATTGAAATCAAAAGAGAGACTGTTAATGCAATTATGGGATTTCCAATGGGCAAGAAAAAAATAAATTCTATTAAAAGAGTACGAACAACCAACCCAACTATATTGTCTTGGAGAAACCAGTTTCATCGATTTAAAAATTCGAAAGAGACAAATATTCGTGTTACAGAAGTTGTTAATAATATTTTGGATAATGGTAACACTGATCGAATGTTTGTGTTAAACTTTCTTGTTGTCCTTTCGAGCTGTCAATTTCTGATGATGATATCATAAAATTGGATTGGTGTTCATATCTTTTAGATTGTTTGAAAGATAGTAAAAAAAATAGAACAAATACGACACGAGTGATGCAAACTATTATTGTGGACCTATTACTTTTCTATCGGTATGATTTTTATTTTCTTTTATTTTTACATTCTATTTTTTTTTTTACAGTTGTTGTATGCTGAATCAATCTACAAACAACAAAAGATAAAAAGGTCAGACGTTCCTGCTATTGAATACTGGACTTCTGATTTGCTTTATGAGGTTCAAAAAGTAGACAGACTCTTAAACGAAGGTTATGATTAATATAACTTTTTATATGTATAATACATTTTTCTTTTTTTAAATTAAGTTTTAAATATCTTTGTTATATTCAATACATTGAAGATAAAGGACCAGTCAATGCGAATATTAAAGGAAAGAAGGGTCTGAAAAGTTATGAAAGATCTCATACTTATAGGAAAGTTAAAGCTCCTTCAATGGTTTGTTTTTCTAAACTTATGATATTCATTTTTTAAAAATTTATCTATTTTTTTGAGTTTTTTTTTTTTTTTTTTTTTTCAGGATGATTCAAATAAGCCTTTAAAATATTATGTTCCAAATGAAGGTGTAAAAGAATTTGTTAATCAAATAACAGAGTTAGATTCAGATATTTCAAGGCGAATGAAAAGACAAAGAATGTTTTGACCAAGAAAAGCAAAGGAACATCCAAATGGAACATCCAATGATAGTTTAGAAAAAGTTTAAATCCAATGATAGCTGCTTTAACGTTTACTTTGTTTGAATTGGTATTTAACTTTTTTATTACGTAGTTCTTTTTGTTTTGGTGATTCTGTTTGAATTTATATTCGTTATGTTAAGAAGGCGGCTTTACCGTTGAAACACAACCTAGCAGTAGTAACAAATACTAGCAGTAGGAACCAATAAACTAGCAGCACGATCCAATAAACTAGCAGCAGAACGATCAATCAGTACACCAGCAGTACAAATCCCAGGTGTAATATTTTCACATATGAAAAGTTCAAATTCTGACGTATACAAAATATTTGTCAAGTCAAAATAATTGCTTCTTCATATATGGTCCTAAACTGATCTAGCTTATAGATTACTAAATAAATATGAGAAGATTGTTAATCCTATAAATACCAAAAATTAAGAATAACCAATACCAAAAATTAAGTAAATAAAAAAGAAATATATCTAATGAATATCAACAAATGTTTATTACAATTACAATGAATCAAAGATATATTCTTTTTCAGCTGTTTTTTCTATTTTTCCAAATAGTAGAAAATCTCATTTTCATGAAGTTTTCTGATTTTATCTTTAGGCGAACTTGTTTTTCTTCTGCAGAAAGACTTAAAAATTCATTCGATTCAGAAATTATTTTTTTTCTATGAATATTATTATCAGAAAGAAGCATTTTAGCAGCATATTTTTTTCTCAAAGTTTTGATTTGACCTTGCTGTTCTGGACTTTCATTTTTAAATCCAGACTTCCAATCTTCAATTCTTTGACCATAGTATGTCTCCATATGTCTCATGGCAAAAATTGCACAATCATTCGAATTTTGTCTTGTTCTCCATGGCATTTTAAGTATACTTGGTTTGCAGAACTTCATATATCGATCTTTTGGATGTTTCTTTCTTTTCAAATACTCGCAGAAGAAGTTTGTCTGAAAAAATAAATACAGGAATATAAATAAATATTAATAGACAAGTATTGATGACAAACTCATTCATTCTATAGTCTGCAAAGACTCAATGACAGAACAGAACAAGTAGATTCAAAGTTTTTGGGTCATATGTGTTAGTAGATTCAAAGTAGAGTCAAAGTTTTTGAACAAGTAGATTCAAAGTTTTTGAACAAGAAGATTCAAAGACTCAATGAAATTTTGACATATATATACTGCACTTATGACAGAACAGAACAAGTAGATTTTACTAAAAAAGTCAAAATTTCATTTCAAAAAAGGTTCTGACATATATATACTGCACTTATGAATAGATCAAATGATGTTGAAAATGTTTTAAAATTGGTTTTGTTAGTTAGTTTATGAAATAAGCAATAAAACTTTAAGACAGATTAACAATACTTATATTAAAGTAAATTATAGCTCAACTAAGCTTAACACATATGGCAATTTCCAACCCCATGTAGCAGCTTTATGTGACAATATATCCCCCAAAACCTAACAAACTTGGGCACTTGCAGTACTTTAATTACCAAGGATCTAAGTAAGTTTTTCAAAGTTTGGGATTTTCACCTCTATCATCTATAGACTATCAAGTATTACATAAATTCCTAAAGTTGACATTTGCATTACTTTTACAATTCAAAGTCTAATCAAGTTTGACATTTGTAGCTATCAGCAATGTAAAAGTAAATGGTTAAAGTAATGCAAGCTAAATATGATTACTTACAAGAACCGTCGGTAGAGTTCCATATAATTTCTTTATTAACTCTATTTCAGAAACTTTGGAACCTTCACAAGTTTCTGTATCTGTTATCCTATTATCAATTATCTCAATCTTCTCATTCTTTAGATTGAAACAAATGATGTAGTAATGAGATTCCCGAAGTATATTGAAAAACACCTACATTGATATTGAAAATATAAGTCATTTAAAATATATATTGTAGATAAACAGTTATTTGATTTAACAAATTTGTTAACAGAAAAAAAATAATCTAAATAACTTACCAAATCAACGTTTAACAAATTTGATAAAGAATAATCTTCAACGCATCCAGCTAAAAACAAATTTTCTTGAAAAGATTCATATCTATCGTCTTTTGATGTACTTTCAATATTCAAAGAAATAGGCTGTAAAAAATATATATATTAAAATTCACTTATCTATGATTATTAAAAAAAAAAATCATACCGTAACTTGTGTGTTACAGAATAATCTTTTTAGAGCATTACTAGATAGTTTGCATTCTCTATAATTGAGCAAAATGCACCACATATCTACGATATCAGAAAATATCCATTGTTCATAATAAAAAGATTCAAATTTTACACGTTCTACTCCAAAAGGAAAATCTTGTAGCTGGAATACTGTTTCCCTATATATTAATAAACAAAAACACTAAAAAAGTTATATTTATAAACAAAAACACTAAAAAAGTTATATTAGTAAACAAAAACACTAAAAAAGTTATATTGTTTTAAAACTTACATTGGGTTTTTGCTCATACTGAATAATGCATTGGCTGCATTAAATTCTTCTGTTGATGCTTGAATTTCATCAAATTCTAAAATCATTTGACTTTTTTCTGGAGGTGTTAAAAGAGAAATAATTTCCACATTTTCCAGATTTGGTTTTTCTTCAGGTGGTGTTAAGTTAACATTTTCTAATGATTTACATAGTGTTACTTCTTCACTTGGATTTGAATAAAATTTAATACCCAAATCAAAGAGGGTATTTTTCGTCAAAAGTTTGCTTCTCTTTTTCATGAATATTTGATTCAAATTTCCCAAAATCAAGCTTTTTTTGTTGATGACTTAAATGTACTTGACTTTCTTCAATTTTCAAAGAAACCGTTCAGATTCGTTTTTGAAGTCTTAAATATTACGTATTAAGCTTACACTCGTTTTGCTCCATTTATCACACGATCCCATTCATCTTTTAATCCTTCGACTTCTTTCGAATTTGGAAAGTTTGATAATCCTTTCTTAAGTGAATCCTTCATTTCTATTATTAAAGTTTCCAACAAAAACAAGCTATTCTTTGTTTTGCGAACAAGCCTTAAATCATGATCAAAATATAAGATTAATTATATTTTGTTTATAAAAATAACTTTTTAATTAAAAGAAAATTATAAAAATATATTTGTATTAAAGATATACCTTTTCATCATCAACTTTTCTCAAAATATCTTTTTTGTCTTCTTTCATTTCAATACGTTTCTTCTTAAAATCCTCACTATGCTTATTAACACGTTGGATACTGTTAGGAATTAGAAATTCCAGGTATTAAAGAGTCGGTCACCTCAAGTATATGTAATCGTTAGAAAGCTCGTAGTCGTAGTTATTTTAAGTTAAGTAGTATTTAGTTAAGTAACACCGTGGAGGACGGACGGGTCTTTACCCACTGTATGCCTGATCCACAGCCCGATGTGTGGCGTTTTATGTAAGACTATAAATACTCTCTACCTCCCAAGGTAGGGAGTTGGAGCTCATAATAATATCTTTCACTTTCTCTCACTAAGTTCCCTAAACCTCTAACTTTCTCTCTCTAGAATTCCATCTATATTCTACCTTGTGTTAATGTTATGATGTGTATGTGAAAACTTATATCCAACAATTGGTATCAAGAGCCAAGGTTAGATCATATCTTACACATCTTTGGATTTCTAGTGGTTTTTAGGTGGTTTTTGAGTTTGAAAAAGTTTAGTGGTTTTGGCATCATTTGATCGATTTCTAGTGTTAAAGTTTCGATTTTGGTTGTACTTTTATGTTTTGAATCATCAAAAGTGTTTAGGTTTTCATTTGGTAAGCTTGAATCATCTTGGTTGGGTTGTTTTTGGATTGAAAAGTGATGTTTATATGGTTTTTCATGCTAGCGACTTAGTTCACGGATAATATTCTTGGTAGCGACTTGCTTCACATTTTTGTAGCGACTTACAGTGTTGGGGCTAGCGACTTAGATCTAGCGAGTTAAAGTACAAGTAGTGGACTCTCCACTACGGGTAGCGACTTGGTGGTAGCGACTTGGTCTGTAGCGAGTTGCTCTTTAGCGACTTGCATTGTTAGCGACTTGAGTAGCGAATTGCTGCCGAAATTTTGCTAGCGACTTGAGTGTTAGCGAGTTACCACTTAGCGACTTACATCTGGATAGCGACTTGGAACTCTAGCGACTTAGCGTGGTAGCGAATTAGTTGTTAGCGACTTGGTTCAAGAATTCGTAGCGACTTGGTTGATTTTTCCCGTCAAAACTTCAAACGGCCATAACTTTTGAACCGTAACTCCGTTTTCAGCGTTCTACCCATCAAAACGACCGTGAGAACGAGGAGAATGGCACGCCGAATGAACTCGGGTCAATCTTCGAGGTCTAAATCCGCTCCGAACAAAAGTTATTGAGGTTTTTAAGTTTTTAGACCTAAATTTCTTAGGAAAAACGGGCATAAACCAATCCGAATCACAACCAAACAACATCTCTGCTTATCCCACGAACAATCTAAAGTCCTATCACACAATCGTCTTTCATTGTATCATTCCATCGGTCATCTTAACACCCTCTACTGGTCATTGCTTAACGGTTTCGTCTTGATTTTAGTAAAATCCCGCGAAAGATTCTATTTCTCGGTTTAAATCATAGACGTGTAAAATCCCGTGCATCCTTCCACATCATGTCTTACTCTACTGACCCAGTGATTTCAGAAGTGCTTAAACTGTATGATGTTGTGGACAACAATGATAATGTAGGCTACACTGAACGATTAAAGATGATTGAATTAAGCAATGAGGATGTGAGATCTCCGTGTTCAGAATCTAATGAGAGAGAATCGCACCAGTCCAAGCTACAAAATGCCATGCAAATGAAATGCAGCATTGAGCCCTATCAGCTACTTCATCTGCACCTCATTCAGCTGTTATCCATAGCTGGGGATCGAACATGTAGTGCTCTTTTCCGCCAGGACTTACCTACATTGACAAGAAGCTTGCTGTTGAACTTAGAACACTTAAAGCTGCAACTTACCAATAAAGAGGTTCAAAAGGATGGTTCCAGTGCAGCTCTTCAAGTAATCTACAAACAATTTCAGCCATTCATCAGTGGGGAATATTCAGCAGATTACGATCAACACTTGACTGGAATTTCCTTCAAAAAACATACTGGAATGGAAATTCAGGAATTCATTGAGACATTTATCCAACTCATGGATAATGTGAAAAAGTACATTGAAGAATCTGCTCAAAAGAATGAAGACGTGAATGAGTGTCAGGTGCAGTTGAAAGATTGTTGTGATAAGTTGGGTAATGTATATGTTGAAGAATCGGGTGTTGCTGAATGCGGAATGTCAGTGACAACAAAAAATGACGAGTCGGATAATGGAAAAATGGAATCTTCGTGCTCAAATTCACAAGAGAGAGAGGTGCACCAGACACAACCTGTGCAAGTTAATGCAAAGGAACGCTCCATGGAAGCTTCGGATGCACCCAAGATAGAGATGCACCCGTCACAACCTGTGCATGTCAATGCTCAGGTAAGTTGCATGGATGTTTCTGCTGTACCTAGTTGTGCATCTTCTACTCAAAATGATGATTATGAACTGCATGAGTACGCTGCATTTGTGCCTGATGATTCCCTTACCACTGAGCTTAACATATATAAGGATCAGGTTGCTATTTATGAACAGCGTGCTAAGTTTGAGTTGACCACCCGTGAGCAGGAAATGGATGTCCAAATACGTACAACTATTAGAAAAAGTAGGTTTAGAGAAGAAGTATTAAAACAAGAGTTAAACTCCTTACAAGAAAAGCTTTCTAAAACTGCTAAGCAAAAACACGAACTTCAAGAAAATGTTAAAATGCTTAAGCAAGAATTCAAGGCTAAGGAATCAAAACTTTTGAATGATTTTTCCAATCTAAAAACTTTGAAAAACAAGCTTGAAAATAAGTTGTACGTACAAGGGAATACCATTCAGACTGCTCACATGATCACTAAGCATAGAGTCTTAAGCGATAAGCATAGCATTCCCCTTGTTGAGGAACCTAATCCAGAGGTAATTAAAAAGGCTAGAAATGCTCATAAGGTACTGTATGATGGTAATGAGATCCTTAAGCCTAGACAGAAACCTAGTTGCGCTGAGTGCACTGAGGAAGATAAGAAATCAGATGAAGTCACTAGGGAGAAAATGAATAAGAAGCTAGAAGATCCTGAGTGTAAAAAGAACAAGATAACGATAAAACCCCATGATTACACTAAGGAAAATTGGATATCCTTAAACATGTTTAAGCCTCAGACTCTATTGACCCCTGAACAAGTGTTCTGGAAAAAGGATATGGACTTGCAAAAAGCTGAAAATCTTGTTGAAATGAATCCCCCTTGTAGGAAATTCCCTAAAGCGACTGTGTATCCTCCAAATACACCAATGCATTTAGTTCCTAGAACTATTGCCACTAAGAGCAAGACCTTAATCAGTCAATATGTTATTCTTCAACTATTTACCGATTTTGAGAAAACTTGTAAGAAAAGGATCACACCCACTGGGATAACTGAAGGGGAAAGGGGTTTTGAGCAAATAAAAGAATGTTATTTAACTGAGGTCATGCCTTTCTTTAAACAACTAAAAGATCATTTTGAGAGTCTTAAAAAGGGGACAAAATCAGATATTAAAGAAATGGAAAAGGAATTTGATGCAATGGTAGTTGAAGTTAGTGATTATGAGCGTGCACTAAAATATAATGAGATTGAGAGGAAGAACTTGCATACCTTAAATGAGACTCTTATTACTGAATGTGTTGCTCAAGATATCTTTTTCACTGCTTCAAATTGCTCTATTAATGCTTCCAAATTTCATGAACTATCTGTGGCCCTGAAAGTCTCCCATGATCGTGTCATTGAGCTTGAAAAAACTAATTCTAAACTAAACGAGAAAATTGAACTGGATGATCACGACAATTTGGTTAAACATTTTTCTAAACTAGAAGTTGAGCATTTTAATTTACAACTCAAATATCAACATCTCAAAGAAAATGTCAAAACTTCAAATATCAAGACATCTTCAGATGCTCCAGAGTTTGATGCAGTTTTTCAAATTAACAAACGTGATGAACAGATTCAAGCTCAGTGCAACACGATCAGAAAGTTGAAAGCCCAAATCTCTCAATTAAAGGGTCAAACGAACAATATGACAGGCTCCCAAATGCCTCCTCCTTTAGATTCTCAGAATTCTCAAACGTTTCATCTTCAAAACCTAGTAAATGCTTTACAAAAGGAAAACGAAAGTTTTCTAGAAGAAAATGAAAAGGTTAAACGACATTTTAAAGAGTTATATGATTCAATAAACGTCACCCGTGACCAAAACAACGAAAAAATAACGTCTTTACAAAAGGAAATTGAGAATCTGAGAAGTCAGGGAAATGGGAAACTGCCACTTGTTTTCAATAAGAATGTTGTCTCAAAATCACCCTTAGATTGCAAATACACTGTGACAGTTAAATATATTCCTCCTCATCTTAGGAATAATGAACATGCTTTTCATGACTACTGTGCTCACCTTAAGGATAGTCTAGAATGTCTCCGTGAGATTGTCGAAGAGGATTTCATTAACAAACCTCTTGATAGTGAAATTAGGTTTGCTTGCCTCCAGGCCAAACGATCTCAAGAGCTGCTTGAATGTGTAATTGCAACATGTCCAAAACCCTTAGGTGAAAAAGGCAAAGCTGTGAAGCCTTGTTCTATGCCTAGTGCCAAACAGGAAATCCGTTCTATGCCTAAAGCCAAGCATGTGACCCTTGATATGCCTTGTTCCATATCTAAATTCAAGCAAGCAACCTGTGATGTGCCTCCTAGAATTTCAGATCCCAGCACTTCTAGACCAGGAATGCAGAAAGTAGTGAAGCCATGTAATGTTCCCATCGTTACTTCTACAGATGTTAAGATTGACACTAAAGTTAGCGGGTCAAAACCTAGAAGCTATGCAAAGAAGGATAGGATTACGCAAACTAAAAGTGTTCATGATAAGGAAGTGAAAGAACACCATAGGGACAAGAAGTTTGATTTGAACAAAAAGAATCGTGTTAGTTCTAGTATTAGCTCTAAGCTTACTAAAATTAATTCGAGGCCTTATGCTGTCTGCAAAACATGCAAAAAATGTTTAATTTCTGGTAATCATGATAAATGTGATGTGTTATTTCTGAGGTCTAAGATTCATAACCCAGTTAAGAAAGTTTGGAGAGCGAAACAGATTAAGCAATCCTGGAAACCTACAGGGAAGGTTTTTACCAATGTAGGATTTCAGTGGAAGCCAACAGGTCGAATATTCACGAATGGCAAACCTTGCCCCTTAACTAGATCCACTATGCCTAGAGTAGTGCCTGTTAAGGTTTGGAAGCCAACTGGTAGAACAATCCCATTAAGCACAAAATGTCCCTCGACTAAGTCTGATGCTTCTACTAGTTTAGCTCCTAGTGACAATGACATTGCACCTAGGGTTTCTGCTGATTCAAAGATTGTTTGTGCTAACCAAAAGGACCCCATGAGCACGTGGGGATCCAATGTTTCCAATTCTATGTCTTCGTCTGTTATCCAAAGCAGGTCGTACAAGTCGTCCCTTGGTATTTGGATTCGGGCGGCTCTAAACATATAACTGGGCTCTAAACAATGACGTCTGTTCACATCAGTTCAGGCCTCGTACTTCATCATTATGGCGTCTGCAGATAACACTTCAGGCCCCGTTCCTTAAAGAAAAGAAAAGTGTACGCTTCAGTGCGCTTTATCTTCAGAAGAAGAGAAATCTTCATGTTTATGACCATTCTCATCGACATTCTTCATCAACAAGCTTCATGTTTTGCCACGCTCATTCAGTCATCAAGTGGATCTGCGTTCATTGGTGTATACTCTTATTCACTTGCTAAATCAAAAATGGCAACTTCGGATGCAATTTTTGAGGGGGAGAAGAGTGAATATACTACATGATGATGGATGTTTGAATAATGGTTATACGACTTTATTTTTGATGATGATGAGTGTTTATTCTTTTTGATTATGAGTGAATATACTAAGGATAACTGGGATTCATTGTTTTGATTTTTGATGACTCTCCTCCAACGCCTAATGCTTCACTTACTAAGGATAATTGGGAATCAATGTTTGGGATTCATTGATTTTCAAAGATATGTTTGATGAGTACCTTCAACCTTCGACGAATGTTGATCATCCAGCTTCTGAAGCTCATGCTCCGGTTTCTATTGACTCAACTGGTTCATCATCAAAGAAGTACAACTCATACTACTCAAAAAATCCCTATCTCCAGTTATTCCTCAAGGCGTTGATAATGATTATCATAATATTGCAGTTGCACTCATGAATAATGATCCGCTCTTTGGTATTCCTTTGCCAAATCTTCAGGGATTATTGTTCATGAATAATGATCCACTCTTTGGTATTCCTTTGCCAAATCTTCATGGATTACTGTTCCTCACATCGTGCATGCTATAAATCAACCACATGAACTTCAAGGAAAATGTCTACCTCATCCGCTCGAAGTTATTGGTGTATCCTCCAGATCAGTCTCTACATGAATACTTTTAGGAAGAATACATTGATGTTGAGGCATCATTTGTTCCGGTTCATTCAGTGGATGAATGTACATATTGGTTGATAAAGATAGTCAGAGAGAGTTTCTATCGCAGTGGTCCTATGGCTCCTGGACACTCCAGTTCAGGACCCGCACTTCAAGACAGTCCTATTAGTTCATCCCTTATACCAAATTCTTCTTCAGAAACTCCATATGTACCTCCATCTGAAGATGATTTAAAGAAATTGTTTGATCCCATGTTTGATGAACATTGTGAGCCAAGTGCTAATGAACTGACAATTCCTACTTCAGAGGCTGCTCATATTCCTGTGAATGACGTCAATCCTTCAGTCTCAATATCATTAAGTCAAGAAGCGCCTACTGCTGATCACTCTGTCTCATCAACAAATCATCAAACTTCGAGGGTACATCATGGAACTATGTCTGGTATCAATAATGAAGTTAATCCCTTTGCTACTCCTGAAGATGCTCCATTTGAAAATGTATTTGCTCCTGAATCTTCATCAGAACCATCTTCCTCAGGAGACATCGACTCTGCTACTTTAGTCCCTCAAACTCTGCCACATGAACACCTCAGTAAATGGACTCACGATCATCCATTGGACAACATCATTGGAAATCCCTCTCATCCTGTATCCACACGGAAACAACTTGCAACAGATGCCTTATGGTGCTTCTTCAACTCCGTACTCTCTAAGATCGTACCAAAAGATGTTAAAACCGCCATGGATGAAGACTGCTGGTTCAATGCCATGCAAGAAGAAATTCATGAGTTTGATCGACTTGATGTATGGGAATTAGTACCTGCTCCAGATTGTGCTATGATCACTGCTCTAAAGTGGATCTTCAAAGTGAAACTTGATGAGCATGGTGATGTGTTAAAGAACAAGGCTCGATTAGTTGCTAAAGGATACCGTCAAGAGGAGGGTATAGACTTTGAAGAATCATTTGCTCCAGTGGCTCGAATCGAGGCAATCAGAATATTCTTAGCCAATGCTGCAAGTAAGAACATGGTAGTCTATCAGATGGATGTAAAGACGGCATTTCTGAACGGAGATCTTAAAGAAGTTGTCTACGTCAGCAAACCTGAAGGCTTTGTGAATCCAGAGCATCCTACTCACGTTTATCGTCTGAAGAAAGCTCTTTACGGTTTAAATCAAGCTCCAAAGGCATGGTATGATACGCTATCAAAGTTTCTTCTGTCGACCGGCTTCAGCAAAGGAGCAGTTGATCCAACATTGTTCACCAGAAAGTCAGGCAAACATTTAATTCACGTTCAAATATATGTTGATGATATTATCTTTGCCTCGACTGACCCCAATGAATGTGATCGTTTTTCAAAAGAAATGGGTTCCAAATTTCAAATGTCGATGATGGGACAAATGTCATTTTTCTTGGGATTACAAATTTCACAAAGTCCCGGAGGCATTTTCATAAATCAATCTAAATATGCAACAGAGATTTTAAAGAAATTTGGATTTGATTCATGTGACCCTGTTGACACCCCCATGATTGATCGAACCAAACTAGATGAGGACCACTCAGGGATCATGATTGACCAAACTAAATATCGTAGTATGATTGGATCCCTGATGTACCTCACAGCTAGTAGACCAGACATCTTGTTCGCTGTTTGCATGTGTGCTAGATACCAGGCTAAGCCTACTAAAAAGCACCTTGAAGCGGTTAAACGGGTCTTTCGGTATCTCCAAGGAACCATCAATATGGGACTATGGTACCCGAAGGACACCGGTATGTCACTAACGGCCTATGCAGATGCTGATCATGCAGGTTGTCAAGATACACGCGAAGTACATCGGAGGTGCTCAGTTTTTAAGTGATAAGCTTGTGAGCTGGTCTTCAAAGAAGCAAATGAGTACTTCTATTTCCTCTACAGAGGCTGAATACATAGCCATGTCATCTTGTTGTGCTCAAATCTTATGGATGAGATCTCAATTATCTGACTACGGCTTTGAATTCAACAAAATCCCTCTGTACTGTGATAATAAAAGTGCTATTGCTCTCTCATGCAACAACGTTCAACACTCAAGAGCAAAGCATATCGACATTCGACATCATTTCATCAGGGAACAAGTGGAAAAAGGTGTGGTGGAACTATATTTTGTGAGGTCTGAATATCAGTTAGCAGACATCTTCACCAAAGCTCTTCCAAGAGAACGTTTTGAGTTTATTCTTCCTCGACTTGGCTTAAAAAGCCTTCAACCAGAAACACTCAAACGTCTTCAGGAGGAAGACGAGGAGTAAAGGTCTTTCCTTCATCTATATTTTTGTATATATTTATCCAAAAAGCAAAATACAAAATTATAAAACCCTATAAAACCAAATAGAAAAATATAAAACTTTCAAAAATCCATAAAAAAAAAATCGAAAAATCTTCAAAAATATTGTCAATTTGTCATGTTTTTCTCAGTTCGATTATATCTACGGTCTTTGTGCTGTCATTCAAAGAATGACACGGGACTTTAGATGTTGTTCGAATTTAAAAAAAAAAAAAAAAAAAAAAAAAAAAAAAAATCAAAAAATCAAAAAATATTTTTGGGAGAAAGAGAAACAATGGTTTATTGTCATTTTCAGGCAATAACCCGGTTTTAAAAGAAAGAACAGAGCCATGTTTTACCATGTTTTCAAATTCCATGCTCTGATTCTATAAACATTTATCTGCTGAAAACTAAATGCTTTGAAAAATAACTCGGTCTCTATTTTTGATAATCATCAGGACTTATCTGTCAAAATCTCTATCGCTCAATCAACAACCTATGTCATTGATTGAGGGGGAGAATGATTTCAATTAAATTAAAAAGTTATTTGGCATTAAATTGTTTTCAAAAGATGTACATGCATGTTTAACCAATGGAGTTTAAAATCTCAACATCAGATCCTTATCAGTTAAAACGCTTTCATAATCAAGTCACAATTCTCCTTAAAAGCTTTCAAAATCAATTTAAATCTACAGAGATCACAAATCTCAAATGTTTTAATTATTGTGATCGGGGGAGAAGTTGTGATTTAAATAGGATTTAAACTGATAATTCGATAAATGGTTTCTTAAGTGATTAGCATGTTTGCCTCCCCGTAAGTGACAAACGATTTCAAATTTTCCATGCACACATTGAGGGGGAGCATCTATCTCAAACCTATAATTTGAAACGTGATCATTTATCTCAATGTGCAGGTTCCCTCTAGTATGTGTAAAACTCCTTTCAAACCTAGAAGCACATATTGAGGGGGAGCAAAATCATGAAAATCTCATCCTTCCCCAAAATGCTTTATCTACTTGATTCGATTTGGGAAGTGATGTTGATATCTTTTAGAAAATGGTAATCAAAGAAGTTAATTCTTTCTCTTGCCTCCGTGTGCAAAACATGTTCAATACTTGATGCACATGTTGAGGGGGAGTTCTCGTTCTAAAAATATCAAAAACAATTCAGGTACAAATGCTTTGATAATATATCACAAGTATCTGAATTGATTTTCAAATGGTTTTCAATTGGTTCCAACGGCAGATGAACAATACCAAAAAGACCGACCAACTTTACTTTATGTACGGTGATATAAGGATGATAAGGTTAGGTTGTTGTTCCCAAGATCCGCCAGAACCGGAGGGATCTACCCAGGAACTATCCACTAGTTAGTGTAGAGTTCTTAGGTATGATAATAAAAGGAGAAAAATGAGGAATGGGAAGAGTGCAGACTGAGACTGAGCTAGTACTGGAATAAACCCAACAAGGTTCTAGCTATGAAGTCTCGGTAAGCACTGAAGGGGTTGAAGAATTAAAAAGAATTGAATGAGAAAAGGGTGAAAACAAATAGCCCTCCATTTATTCAACCTTAGGGCAGAAACCGGGTTCAATTCATATGCTACTGATGGTAACATCGGTATTGAAGACAAGACGTCATGGACCCAGTGACGCACTGCACTTCAACTTCCCAAACCACTCAAGTTCCTCTTAAAAGGACTTGTTTCATTCTCACGGGGAACCGACATTATCTATCGACTTTCTCTTAGAGATTGTTGATATTGAAGAAGGAGACCCTCTCCCTAGTCTCCGACACAGGATCCAAATATGCACAAATTGAGTCTAGAGCCACGAGATCATCAATAAATCTCATTAGGACACTTTCAATGAAGACTCTCTGTTTCACACAATGTGGAAAGAGAGATTATATCTTGAGTCCTACGCATTATCCTTGTGGTATTGCCAGAACATCTGAGTGATGTGTTTACATATTCACTGTGAAGATGGAAAGCCTTCTGGAGCCAACATCTAACAAGCTCCTGGTAGGTGGCATGTGAGATCTATTATACAGATCAACCATGTGACAACTGAACAGAAACAATGGGGCGATTCAATCTTTTGAATCAATCCTGGTTCAGGTTATGGATTGACGGATACCTTTGAAAAACCGGTCTTTGTGCTTTAAAACTCTTTTCATTAGCACGTCGACCGTGTACTAATTTTTCAAATCAAAAGGTGTTTTATGATTGATAATTGATTTTCATTAAAACCTTCGCTGTATTGCAAAAACAATTTCTATTGAGCAATACTCGATTGTTTTCAAATATCTTTTCATCAATCAGTGGACTCAAATTCGCTGGTTCACTCACTCCGTGTTGTCTTCTTTGAGATGTTCCGGTTTGAGAACAGCTAGAGCAGCTGCGAAACCCTGTCAAGGAAATTCTTCGGAATTATACCTGATCACAGGCAGTACTTGTACTGATCAACGGGGAACCGTGGGCCGTGTACCTCAATTCAACGAAAGTGATCAAAGACACTTTCGTGCGATTTATTGCTAACTATTGTATGCAGGTACGCCCGACGTTTGCAGCTGTTCAGAATGAAGCGGTCAATCCATAGCCGCATGCTCACTTAACACATTCATCTCAAAAGAAATCATGATTAGTGCATCAATGACTCTGATATTTTCACTCCATGCTTCTGCTACGCTGCTGCCAATATCATGATTCAACAAATGCTTCCGCTACTCTGATGAGAAGATATCATGATCCAGAATGTGAGCATGTCGGTCCTAAAGTCACAACATCACATAATACCAACACCACAAAGGATGTCACAGAGATTTTTTTATGGCTGATAATCTCAAATGATGGCTCAAAATTATTATCACGTGGATCAGTAAAAGACCTCCACTTGAAGTAACCAAACATGCAATGTGAAGAATCAATGACTACGAGCTTAGGAACAAAGGACTACATCAAGAATGCAAGAACAATTGTTAATGTCATATCTGTTTGTATTCAATGTAATTTTAGTGCATGATTGAGGTGACCTCCCTTAGGGGGAGATTGTTAGGAATTAGAAATTCCAGGTATTAAAGAGTCGGTCACCTCAAGTATATGTAATCGTTAGAAAGCTCGTAGTCGTAGTTATTTTAAGTTAAGTAGTATTTAGTTAAGTAACACCGTGGAGGACGGACGGGTCTTTACCCACTGTATGCCTGATCCACAGCCCGATGTGTGGCGTTTTATGTAAGACTATAAATACTCTCTACCTCCCAAGGTAGGAAGTTGGAGCTCATAATAATATCTTTCACTTTCTCTCACTAAGTTCCCTAAACCTCTAACTTTCTCTCTCTAGAATTCCATCTATATTCTACCTTGTGTTAATGTTATGATGTGTATGTGAAAACTTATATCCAACAGATACAAGTACGCGTTGATACATTTTCTTGTTTATCTTTAAATACCTGTAACTTGTAGATAAGCAGTGAAATATAATAGTTGATACCCAAACGTACATATGGAGAGTAATATTATAATCAATAAAATGATGAATCTATGTTGACTAATATAATATCTCATATAAAAGCAATTTATAAAATTTTTCGAATCAACAAAACAACAAAAGAAACACACCATGTTCTTGCATGCAGAGCAACATTGATTCGCCAGCAATTAATCTTTTTGCATTTTCCATCTTTTCCTAAAAAACGAGTATAACATGTTACTTTCTTTTAAACAAACATATGTTAATGGCAGTAGAAATTCTCATAGTTTTATATGTGTTGTATGACCTGATCCTACAGATTGTCAAAGAAGCTAGAACATCTTATAATAAGATCAAGTTCGAATTGATCTTAACAATAAATCTACAAGATGTAATAAGTAAATACGTATGTTGAGTACTTGAGTAATAAGTAAAGTCACACAAAAGAGGAATCCTATAAATTGAAGTTATGTTGAGTAATATAATATTTGATATCAAAATTCAAAATCAGAGAGAACTACAAAAGAAACACACCAGGTTGTTGCATGCAGAAGCAGCATGTGATGCACCAGCAAATAACCGTTCTGCATTTTCCAAGTTTCCCTAAAAGCAACCAAAAGAAATATGATATGCCTTTTCTTTTTTAAAGCAACAAATGTTTTACTTATTATATTTAAAAAAAAAAAAAAAAAAAACCTTTAATTAACAGGGTTTTTGAACTTCAGTTCTGATTCTTTTGTTCTTTCTCTTTATTTTCTTCGTATCACTTCTTTAGTCGTCAAGACATTTATTCCATCTTTCAGCTTATCCTTTGATACCTCTCCTCCATCTTTTGGCTCATCATTCAACAAACTCTTTTCATTAGACGTATTCTTGTCACAGTGACTTCTATCCACCAAGTAATCAAACTCTGATGCTTCTCTGATTCTTAGTAACTCAGTATCCCATGTTTTCAATGGTGGAAGAGAATAATCGATATCAATGAAATTGCATTGGATCTTTTGAACATAAAATAGCTGCAAAACGTAAATGAATAAATAAATAAAAAATAATAAAAAAAAAGAAAGAAAAAAAGAATGAAGACTAATTACCGTAAGGAATGTCAAAGGTCCACAATAATATGATTTTCTGTTGTTCGGATCCCATTCTTTTTTACACTTCTTCAAACAATCGATTAAATATCCACACCAATCCATTTGATTAATCTTTCCATGATCAGATGAAATAGAGTACAAAATCCTTTGATTTGAGGTCCCGTCTTTCATTGCCTCAAATAATACAGTAGCAATCAAAACAAGTATATTTATCATAAAGATTTTTCCTCTATTTTTTGTTTGTCTAATTCTTTCTACAACAGATTTTGGTTTCACCTTATTTGTATCCTTCTCCAAGGCTTTGAATTGCTTTCTCCAAGTTTTAACATATTTATCTTCACTTTTCACTCTCTCTGGTGGTCGTATTGGCATACCACCGCATGGAAAACCAAGGATATCTTTAACTGATTCTTTTGTTATTTTAATATCTCCCTTCCAATGTTTCATTGTCATGGTTGATTCGTCAAAGTTTTGTACTACATGTTGTGCCAATCTACTTGGAATGATATTAATTTTTAAATCAAGTAAACTTTCGAATCCCATCTTTTTTAAGACTTTTCACGCATTAGCATCTGATCTTAAGAATCGAACAGCTTTAAATAATTGAGTTGGAGATCCCCTGTTCTTAAAGACATCATTACTTTTAACCAATTTTGGAGTAGAACATTCACCTTCAAACAGTTTTTCTTGATGCTTCATACTTTCTAACTTCTTTTGTTTATCCTTTGATGAATCATGTTTCCAACTTCTTTGTTCTTCCTCTTCTGTTATATTAAATTCAAAATCTTCTATTCTTTTTTGTGCTTCATTTCCTTCACAATCTTTATCTTCTTTAGCTGCCTCATACTCATTATCATCATCATCATCATCATTTTCAGAATCTTCTTCATCGCTATCAGTTTCATCATCAAAGTTAAATTCTTCCTCTTCATCATCATCATCATCATTATAAACTTGTATTTCATCTTCTTCAATATCATCAGCAAGATCATATTCATTAGGTTCATCTTCTTCTTCATCATCAGTATGTTCGATGTCAATTGATATATCATTGTCGTCAGATAAATCTGTGTTATATGTTTTTTCTGAAATAAAAAACATATAAGATTTTCACATGTGTACTTATAAATAATTTTATGTTTCATTTATCTTAAGGTGTATGACAAAAAATGAATTGAAATGCACACAACAACAACAAACTCAATCACGCTTGGCCAAGATATTGGATAGACAGTTGACAGAGTAAAGAAATGATAGCAGGCAAATGACACATTGCAAAATTAGTAAACAACGCAGCAACAAAAACATGAAACCGTGCAAAATCAAAAGAAAAAGTGCACAATAGCAAATCGAAGACTAAGACAAAGACCATAGACTTAAAGAAGAGTAAGCAAACGCAACTGATTAACATATATCAACGCAATTGTAAGCATTAGACCTAAACTTATGGCAAACCAGATTTAAAAGTATAACTAGTTATTCGAAGTTTACAATTAGGGGGTAAAGGAGGAATTCTTTTGATGATTATTCGTAAAACAAGTTTGCAATTAAGTTTGACTATTGATACAAGTAAAACTAACAATTAGCGAATAATTCGAGCTTGCTAACAACTAAATACAATTATTGCCTAACAACTAAAAACTTCACCATCTTCATATTAATAGATATATATCATTTTTTGTAAATAATAACAATTTAACTATATTTTCATCATGTAACATCACATAATTTAATGAACATAACAGATTTCAAAAATACCTTTCCCTACTTGTCGTATTCGTCTTCTTCTGTTTGTTCTTCTTCTTGCAGGATCATCTTTTTCATAATAAGATTTTAATAATTTATTAATAAAATTAAACTTCTTCTTCCTTCTATTACTTGTCGTTTTTATTAAAGAAATCAGGACACCTGTAATAACAAAATAATTACAATAATAATAATAATAATAATAACAAAATAATAATAATAATAATAATAATAATAATAATAATAATAATAATAATAATATATATAATAATAATAATAATAATAGTACCAGTGTTAATATCAGAATAACTATCATAATAAGGATATTTTTAATATCAGAGTAACTGTATTAAGTAGTTATTCTGATATTATACATGGTAATATCATAAAAGGTTGTAAGATAAACTAAGCAAATATACCTAGCAATTCTGCGATTTGAATAACAGAATTTGTTGTCAAATTATGATTTCTTTTTTTCTTCGCCATCAATTTTTTTTTTTTTTTTTTTTTTTTTTTTTTTTTGGGATCTGGAATTTGATTTTTGGGGTTTATGTTTTTATGAATTGAAATAAAATTATGAGAGAGAAAATGCAATCATTTAAGTTAAATATAGTGGGTGGTTGATTTTTTTTACCCGATCAGTATGGAAAGATAAAACCCGAACAATTTTTTTTTTCTATTTTATGTGATATTCAAGTTTTTTATGTTTTATTTTTGTATATAATGTGATATTATCTAGGTTTGCAAAAATCGTGAATCATATTGACTTTTTTAACAAGTTTTGTGTATTTCCGGCAAGTTTGGGTAACCCTAGAAAGATTTTTCTTAAAAACATCTTGTAATATATATAAACAACGATTATAAGTGACTATATTTGTTCAGGGTTGCAAAAATAGTGATCGGTGATAAATCATATTGACATTTTTAAGACTAATTTATAAATATAAATTGTGATTAAAACTAATTTATTACGATATTAATGTATTCTCCGCAAGATTTGCAAGTTTTCGATAAGTTTGAGCATCGTTAACGACAGTTGACTGACTTGTTTGAGTGATTTACACAAATTAGAAAGGTCGGTGGCTCAGTAGCGTGTAATCGGTGATTAATCGGCCTTGTAGACTTTTTTTGCGACCTTGGATATTATAGAAACTTAAAGATTAAAAATGTGATTACATATAGTTTGTTAAAATAAGATTATAATTTTTTTCTTTATTCTACTTAAGGTTGAGCTATCTGATTTGATCGATTGGACCGACAAATAAAACCGACCATACAGTTATTTGTCTGGTTCAAATCATTTTTTAGCGTATTTGGACTGACCACATTTTGCTTGGTTTTGGTATTTGGTTTTTGAATAATTAGAGTGCGAGCAAAAGAAACGAAAGAGATTTTTTTAGGTAGAATGATTTAATATGCAAAAGAAATCCTGAATAATACAAACGGGCCTCTTTTTTTATACAAAAGTCAATAATGGTATCCATCTTTTTGCTTAAAGCCCTGAATAATAGTCCATTTTGTTAGAAGCACAATTTCTTTTTTTTTTAAACCCATATGGCCAAATGTTTTTTTAGACGTAAATGTTATAACGCCCAAAAACATGATCCAATATCACAGTCACTTCTCTTCTAAAATATCAAACACACTCTGATACCTTCACAAAACTAAAATTTCCAGAAAAAATCAAATTGCATTCAATGGATCATCCACTACATATTCAGAATACTTCAGAAAACAAAGGAATTAAAAAATGTAACGAATCATATACTGTTTTGTTATAATTTTAGTTTAAGTTCTTATAATGTTTATTCTAATATTTTTTATTATTATTTTTTTCAGTTAAAATCTTTTATTCCGGTTCTACTAAAAATAAAACTGGAGGTTAGTTTTATTTTTCTGTTAATCTTAACAGTTTGTTATTAATATTCCATTTGATTCTCCTTTTTTAATCGATGATTATTGACTGTGATATTAAACAAATTTGTATGTCAATAGTGTTTTTTTTTATGTTTTTTAGATGTAACTTTGGATGTACAGAAGAATAAGAAACGTAAAACGAGTACAGAGCGTCTTACTGAAGGTTATTATTTATATTTTTTATAAATAAGTATATTATTTTTTATTTTAATTAAAAAATTCTTATTACATATTAGGTGAACCACAATATTTATGCAAAGAAGATAGACGAAAAAAGAAGAAGATAAACTATGCAGTTGAAGGTATGTTAATGATTTTTATTTGAATTATAGTTCACTTAATTAGCTAGAAAATTTACTTTCTATTTTTAGTTGAAGGACTTTATTTGGATATCTAGAAAATGATCCGTATATTTTTAGTTTTGTAACTTTGGTTGTAGATTCAGTTCATGATGTTTAATTAATATCACAATACACTGTTTACAAGTGTTAGTAAGATTGATTAGATTTGATTTCCAACTATTTGTTATATGATACAAGTAAAAATCAAAATATACTCAAATTATGTCTTATAAACACTTTGTCTTAGTTACTTTCATCATAAAGGAGTGTTTGGTTATGGTCATGATTCTCTGTTCTAGGGTGTTTTGAGTAAGTGATATTTGATTTCCAACTATTTGTTATATGATAGTTTATTCTTTGGTTACTATATAGTCAGAAGTTGGATGATATCCATATTTTATTTCTTTTAAAAGTGAAAATTAGGATTCGTCAATAATTTTTGCATCATAACAGTTAGATGTAGTTGCATAATAATCAATTTAGTTCTTGTTTTAGCTTAAAACTTCATAATCAGTCATTTAGATTGAATCAAAGTTCACTAAAGCTAGCTTTAAAACACAGGAATCTCAGTGTCCCTCTCAGAATACCACCATACTATAAAACAGACATATTCCTCCAAACTATACGCAATCTGAACAGTATACCCTGAGCATCTATAGTTTAAAAATATTTTTACACTTAGTTTTACATCTAAGGTGATATCGTCGAGATCATTTGTTTGTTCTAGCAGTGGTGAAACACAACCTAGCAGTAGGAACCAATATACTAGCAGCACGATCCAATAAACTAGCAACAGAACGATCAATCAGTACACTAGCAGTACAAATGAATATTTAATATCAGAAAATGTTTTCAAAAATATACTCAAATTATGTCTTATAAGTTTAGATAAGCTTCTTATAGCTTACTTTTAATTAGCTTATTAGAAGCAACTTAATGTGATTTAGAAGATAAACACTTTATCTCAGTCACTTTCATCATAAAATTAGGATTCGTCAATAATTTTTGGATCATAATAGTTATATGTATAAATTTATATATTTTTAATTTCTTTATTTTAAGTTCAAATCGCTAATACTTTTGCGATTCTAGACTCTGTAAGATAGTCTTTGATATAGTATTTTTGTTTTATTTTTAAGAATTTTCTTTCAAAGCTTTTGCGATTCTAGACTCTGTAAGATAGTCTTTCATATACACAAATTTATTATGGCTGTAAGATAGACTTTTTGCGATTCTAGATTCTGTAAGATAGTCTTTGATATACACAAAATTATTATGGCTGTTTGGTATTCGCAGTCATGTACTCTCGGTTGGTCAATGTATTCCCTAGTGATCAATCCTGCAACAAAGTAATCTCTTTGGTTTGGTATTCGCAGTCATGTACTCTCGGTTGGTCAATGTATTCCCTAGTAGCTCCTTAAAGTAAGGTTGTTTGGTATTCCCAGTCATGTAATCTCAGCGTCCCTCTCAGAATACAAGCATACTATAAAACAGACATATTCCTCCAAATAATACCCAATCCGAATCGTATCCTCTGAACATCTATAGTTTACAAATATTTTTACACTTAGTTTTACAACTAATTATAGTTGACTTAATTAGGTAGAAAATTTTATCTATATTCTGTGTGTGGTTTACTTTCTATTTTTTAGTTGAACGACTAATTTGTTCTATGGTGTTTTGAGTAAATGATATTGGTTTAGATAGTTTGTTCTTGGTTACTATATAGTCTGAATTTGCATGATATCAATAGTTTTTTTCTTTTAAAAGTGAAAATTAGGATTCGTAAATAATTTTTGCATCATAACAGTTAGATGATAAAACTATATTAGCTTTGAACCTATCAATCTACCCATCACATAATTGATTTTTTTTTTTAAATTCTAATTCAGAAGAAAATGATGAAGAAGACGAGTTTGTTTTTTCTGAAGATACAGAAAAGGATCTCTTTGTTCTCAATTACAAGAAATCAACCAAGAAGAGTATGTTTATTCTTTTTGTATTTTCTTTTTCACTTTTTAAATTGAAAATGATTTCCTTATTAAATACTCACATGTTTAATAAGAAAATCAGTTGCAAACTCGTTTATTTATTTTTAAAATAATCAACTTCATTTAATTTTTCAGGACCATTAAAAACGACTAAGTTCATCTAATAATTTGTGATGAAAGAAATTGTTTGTAAAGAAAAGAAACCATTCAGAAAGAAGGTTAAAGTTACTTGACTACAGAAAAATACATCCAACCAACAGATCTCAGAACAAGAAGCGCTCCTCTCAATTTCTATGAGGCAGTAAAGCACATATCAAAAATTCCTTGTCTCAAAGATTTTGTAGCAGAATTGGGTTTTAAAAAGATTTTAAATCTTAATATTGCTCTATACCATCAACCCTAGCTTGGAAAATCTTAAGTTGCTACAATGAAAAGAAAATCGCTGTTTTTTAAAGGAGAAGAAATAAAGATTACAAGAGACTTGGTGCATGAGGTTTTAGGATTTCCAAAAGGAGATTTAAGAATTAATTTCGTAAAAAGATTAAATTACAAGACATTGAAGTTCAATCTTCAATCTTTTTGGAAACAATATGTTAACGAAGATGGAAAAACTTTTGGTGGAAACTGGCAATAGATCTTTTTATAAAAACCTCAAGGACTTCATTATGGCAACTGATACAGTTAATGATGTTTTCAAGTTAAATTTCATTATTTTGTTGGTCACTACAATGATTTGTTCAAGTGCGGGAGGAGAATCAAACATGAGATTTCTACCATCACTTTTTGATCATTATGATAACATTATCAGAGTTGATTGGTGTGGTCTAATGATGGAATCTCTAGATCTAAATCCACCTAATCTAGATACGAATTCTGCAAATAAACAGTATTGTGGTCCAATAACATTTCTTACGGTATGTTTTTTTTTTTTTTTTTTTTTTTTTTTTTTTTAAATATATATTTTGGTTTTATTTTTTAACAAATATTTGAATTATTTTTTTCACAGTTGCTGTATATTAGATGGCTGTTTAAAAGAACCAAATCGAATGAAGATGTCTTACAGTATTGCTCAACAGAATTGCTGAGGAAAGTGGACTGTGAACATATAAGACTTAAAAATTTTTCTGAGTTTTTTGAAGATGATCGGGTTTTCTTCAGTGAGGAAGTTAATGATGAAATTGATCAACCAATTTTTGAATCTAGTGATCTTTTTACTATTAGAGAATAAAAGAGTGTCAGAAGATCAATGTCAACATTTGAATTCTGAAGTGCAACAGGTAATCTTAAAAGTTTGATTATATTGTTTTTTAAAAAACATAATATTTGATTGTTATAACTCTTTTTCTTCTTTTTATCAGAACAAACTTTGTGAAACTTCAAAACCTATACAAGCTGAAAGTGATAATTCATCATCATCTGAAGAAAACCATTTTTTTTAATAATCATACTCCAATGAGGATTGGGAATTTTGGGAGTTCATCTTTGTTGGATGCTGCAAATGACCCTTCAGTTTATGATTATGACAATTCCTTCAATTTTGATTATCGAAATGAGGTATTCATTCATTTATAATAATATATTCATTTAATCATTTATTAATAATGTATTTTTTTAACGCAGAATAACCACTTCCAACCTTTTCATGCGACTGAATTATCAGAAGATAACAACTTGAATCATGATGATTTTCAAGAGGTATTAAATTGTTCAAGAACTTAAAATTTTTCTTATGTTATTTTGTTCCAAACTGAAATATCTTATACAATTACTTTAAAGCAGCATGATGAGATTCAGATTAGCAACTTAGAAACTTCAAAGCAAAAGCAGGTCAGATCGGCTATATTTTAATAAGAAACTTATTACATAACTTTTTTTTTTTAAGAAATGAATAGCTTATTCTGTTAATTTGTTAATTTTTCAGGAAGCTATTTCTGATCTGAAAAGATGTATATCACATTTTTCATTGCATGATGATATTCTTTCAAAAGATGAAGAAGTTGTTAATCTTAAGAAAGTACTTTTGTCGCTTTTAATTGGAAAAGATGAAACAGAAAAACAGAGAAGTGAAGGTGTAGTTAACTTGGGATTC